>ML685807.1:1235243-1286480 GCA_007922175.1 Pelusios castaneus | reverse complement strand
TTAATAAATCTGTTAGTCTTTAAAAGTGCCACAAGACTCTGTTGTCTCTCTCTCAGTATGCTATTCCTCAGCCCTCTTGTGTAATGTGTCTATGAGGCCTTTGGAAGGAGCAAACAGGAGCCTCAGTTTCTTCAGTATAATGATGACACCCAACTAGATGTGTTTACTTCAGGTGACCTGCTGGTGCACTTCACTTCTTGTGTAACAGAGTAGAGCATCTGTGGGACACGGAAGGAGGAGAGGCGTGAGCTCCTGCAGGCCACACTCCACCGGCTGTCCAGCTTCACAATGGAACTTTACCATTTACAGGGCTGACTCTTTTGTTGTTGTGATTTTTAACCATGCCGCCTATCACTGTGATTTTCTAGTTGTGCATTTAATAGTATGCCTAAATTAGATTTGCCTCCATGATTTACATGCAATACAAATCTTTGAGGCTAGCATTATGCTCACAGAGACAGTAGGGTGCACCTCTGCTACACTTTCCAAAGACACAGGACCACACTCTGCATGACCCTTATCCAGCTTTCCAAATATGTGTCATACTGAGCACAGTATGCCACTGTGTTGACAGAAAGATATTCCAAGTCTAATCTGGCTATTTACAATTCCAAAATAGTGGCAAGAATCATATTTTCTTGTGAGCTGGCACACAGAGGCGGCACATTTTTGGCTTTTGCCTGGGGGAAAGGATGCCAAACCCACTTGCTAGAAGCTTAATGAAAAAATAACTGAGAGGCAAAAGGAGCCATTTGCTTCTACATTTTTATTTCTTTACTATGATTCACATATTAACTAATTATTATGGGTCCAGATCTTCAAGTCTTACCTTGACTAGTACTTACTCAGCACAAGTATATACAAACACACACCTCAACCAACCCTATAAAACAAAACAAATAAAAAAACCCACTACATTGCACACACAATTCTTCCCCTGGGGAGAGAGTGAAAGACTGACTACATGTGACAGATATTAGTCACAGTGCTTAATTAACTACTGATAGGCACTCAGATGCTACAGTGATGAGCACAGTCTAAGAACTTGTACTGAATACTATACTCACATGAGTAGTTCTGTTGAATTCAGTGTAAGCACAGTACTATTCAACATGAGCAAGGACTCTAGAATTGGCCCCTACATGTGAAAAATATACAGAGGTTAAAGTAAGGGGGAATGCACCGGAATGCAGTTCCAAGGCCGCCAAATTTGAGGGGACAGAGTTCCAGGGCCCCTAAAAATAGAAAAATCCGGCAGAACTCATGTTCCACCCTGCCCTGGCCGCTGGCAGGTCCTATGTCCCACCATTGTTAATCAGAATACTTTTGTGTTATGCAGTTTTTGCTAGTTTGTGACAATAATTGCTATAGACATAAACGCCATATAAAATTATAAATATATATGGAGCGATAATCGATGCATGTGGTACTGAGAAGTGGTTGCAAATGGGGCCCACACATGCATGAAGGGGGCCCAGACAATATGGGAAGGGGGCCCGGAGATTAGGAGGGTTCCAGGGCCTGTCAAATTATACTTTAACCACTGATAAATATATATAAGAGTTATGTTATAAGAGTGCCTTTTCCAAGATGGATAATTATGTCACATTAAAGACTTCCTTTATCCAAGTTGGATCTCATGTGTTTAGGTTGGGTTCCCCACTCATGTACTATGTACAATAAGGTAACCAAGCAGAAGAAAAACATGTAAAAGTCCTCTGAATGTTTGAATTCAATTGTTAAAATAAAAATGCCAGAGGGACACACATGTACTGCACACACCTGAAAGGTATGTGCATATCGTAACGGTGGCAACACCAGCAGCAGAGGGATTTAAAGAAGAGGTCAAATAAAAGAGCAAATTAGGGAGAAATCAAGAGCACTAAGATGAAATTGGCTTTATCAGTGTTCTTCTATCTGGGTGGCTTCTTCTCTTAAAATATAATACAGTGGGGGAAAAAAGTCCATTACCTTTCAATTTTTCAGCTAGCAAAGTAGCTTCGTGTTCAGAATAATGCATTATTGCCGGAGGAGAGGGAGGTCGCAGTCTGTCTTCTTCCATTTTGCGTCTATGACGTTCTTCTCTGGCCAGCATTCTTTGTTTGCATTCCCATTCATAAAAGTCATCTCTTGCCTGAGCAAAATCAACATGAAGGCGACCTGAATCCTTTTTGTCTGTGCTAGATCCTAATCTCATGCGGTAACCTGAAAGCAACAAGCAGAACTGTTGAAGTTTTTTTTATTATTATTATTATCTTTTTTAGGCAGTGAGGGGGGAAAAATCAAAGTTAATTTGCTTTTACTTAGCTACCTTGATCTCCTATCTCCCAGCTCATACCAAACTCTTCATTGTCATTTCCATATACACCCACCTACATGTTCAGCCTTTTACTTTTCTAAAGCACACATCACTACAGTAGCTGATTTGAAAGGATAGTCTCATGTGGCAAAATTTGGATCCAGGTTTAGAATATCCCCAAACTTGGGATATTCCAGTTTGAGGTTTCAAATCATTATAGGCACAGAGGTAATTTTCAAAACTGTAGAGTTAGACTGAGTTTGGATTTCGAATCCCAACTAACCCTGGGAGTGTTTGGATGAAGCTTAGTTCTGTTTCAGAAGATTTGGACAAAAGATTGAAATCCTTGAAAATCCCTGCCATGAAAAAATGAGCAAATTGTTTTGTAGAAATTGCCAGCACCAGAGATAATGCATCACACTGAAGCTGGACCTGAGGTTTTGACTTTTCATAGTCACAGACACGGTATGCTACCATCATGTCAGGAGATACAAATATACTGTATGTCCAAATTCAGTCTAAGAAGGACTGCATTTACACTCAATATTTTGTCTGACAATGGTTCTAATAGAGTACACTGGTTTATCAGAAGAAGCAATACTTGTTACGGACAACGTATAAAAGGTATTTGTTATGTATCACCTTCAGTAATGTCTTACATATTCATAGCTGGGTCAATGCTGCACATACAGTAAAACTAACAGACTGTAAACTCATTAACATAGGGGGCTGACTCATAAGGGGGCCCTAATCTTCTCTGGAACCTCTGGGTACTAAACTAAGAAAGGTAATCTGCAAGGACAATATCGCACAACAGCACATGCTGATCTACTAGGAATAGGATAGGTCAAATTTTTCTAAGAATCCTCATGACATGGATGCCGACTGGTGCCAATGGGCAAAAGGGTCACTGTTCTTTACAAACAGACCTGAAAACTCAGCACACCTAACACATTGCTTTCATGGTATCTACCTATGAAGGGTAGCATATGAAGGTTTTACTGAAAGATGTAAAAGATGTGCGTATGAGTAATATTTATGGAATGTGACTGTATTGAAAATTATACCCTGAAGGTATTGATGTAAAAATAAGTCACCAGGGGATCTTATGTACTGATGATGGCCTATTCAAGGTGGCAGGGGAAGTTGTCACCTCTCCCTGGCTGGTCAGTTACATGTAATGTATTGTTCAATTGTATTGTAATACATGTAATGTATTGTTTAATTGTTTACCCTTGCCACATCTCAGAATAGTCAATGGAAAACCATCAAAGACAACTTGCAGATGAAAAGGAATATTGTAACTGATGGGGATCACCCTACTTGTGAATAAAAACAGAAGTCTGAATCACTATATCCCAACATGGAGAGTATGAAGAGACATCTTGTTGAGCAGGGGTGTTTCATGAAAGACTGGATTGTGCCAACCAGCTCTGCAACAGACTGAACTTTGGGGAGAAGACCTATGTTATTTGATAGGAAAGGTAAATGTCAATAAGTGAAACAGACAAGGAGCCCTGTAGCACTCCTTGTTTGTTTTACTGACCTAGACTAACACAGTTATCCCTTTGGAACTTGTTAAGTATAGATACTAGTTCACATTTTCTGAGTTTGTTTTGTATTGTAAGCATTTGTATCCATCATTCTCTAATGTGTCTGGTGGAACTTCTATTCTTTCTTATAATAAAACAAAAGGTTTATTTAGAGCTCACAAGTGCTGTGTGTTATACAGGAGTGGTGACGTAACGTAAAACTGGTAAACTAGGTTATGCTGCTACGGTGAGGGCAGAGAATATGGGATTTCTGGGAGTAGCCATTGACAGGGACTGAATATCACAGGGGAGAACTTCAAGAGGACTTGGGGACTGGGCTACACCTCTTGTCAGGTCTGATATAGCCTGGAGAGGAGTGCTTGAGAAAATGAAAAGCAGATGGTGTGTTATGGAGCTAACACCCAGTCACCACAGGCAAGACATCCTCTGGCTAAAGGCAGGAGGTAACAAGATGACTCAAAGTCCTCAGTACTCTGCGAACTGTCACAATCCTTTCTCAAGATATATTTCATTGACTGAAAAAAATCTTAAAATAAGCCAGCTTGTTCTTAACCAGTGTTTCAGGAGAAATCTTAGTGAGTGCAGAAAGCTGTAAATAGCGCATACAACTCCATGGGACACTGAACAATAGGTAGAACTCATCACTCTGCAGAAGGATTGCACAAATCCCATCATGCCAACCCTTGCTATAGTCCTGCGCATGAGAGCCTGAGAGAAGCAGTCCAAGATGGTCTTTGGATCTTTTGGGTGCCGGGTAGCTGAGCCTCATGATGGTTCTGGTTAGGCTAGCCCTTAAAATAAGTTACTCTATTCATCTGTATTGATGCATTTATAAAGTTCCAATGACTGGGAACAGCTGTGTAGAGCACATGAAAAGGTAACATTTGTTTTTTATCTCATAAACTTGAACAGCAGCTACTGCCTACCTGTGCCTTGAGCAGGTAGGATCCTGTCCCTCCTAGATACCACATAGTACCAATCCCTCCTAGATACCACATGGTTCCAATCCCTCCTAGATACCACATGGTTTCAATCCCTTCTAGATACCACATGGTTCCAATCCCTCCTAGATACCACATGGTTCCAAGGAAGCCATTGGGAGAAACCTGGGGTTTGAATAGACAGGTGTGAACACTGTGGCTCAATAGCTGGATCTCTGTAGAAACTTAGGGCTATTCTATATTTTATCTGTTTGTCTGATTGTTGTTAGAAGTGTGCTATTGTTTTGATAAAAGGAGTTAATTAAAAAAGAGGTTGACTGCATACAAGGAGGAAAGGGGACAATGGTTTCAGATACTTAAGAGCCATGGAAGGTGATAAATGCTTTGAAGTTTTACCTCTAACACCCTTTTAAGCACAACAGTCTAGTTTGGCAAATGAGAGAGGGGTCCCAGCTTGCAACAAAAGGGGCATTCAAGACAAAGAAAACTAAAGCAAAGAACAGTCCTTACACAGGACAGAGAGAGACTGTTGGAGAACAGACTGACACCCAGAATCCACAGGTTGAGTCTGGGGTAAGCCTTTACGATAAACATAGATTATTATTGTTTTAAATTCTTCTCCTATGCTTTGCTATCTTCTTCACAGTTAGGATTGGACAGTACTTGGATTTAAGACAGTTGTTTGATATCACTGTATTCACCATTGGTCACAAGCTATTGAAAGGAAGAACCATAGATACTTGAATCCACCCAGACCCGTCAGGGGTAAGGACTCCCAGACTGATGTAGCCAAAGACTGATCTGAGAGTAGGAGAATGGTGTGCTTTCACGCCAGAGAGGCAGAGGTATGCGCAGTAATCAGCAGGGGTGCACTCAGAGAGGCAAGAGAAGAGGTCTGAAGTGAGGTAGCTCTGTAACTGTAACAAATGTCACCAAAATCAATTGACACCCAATATGTATTTGTCAACTAACTCATTTTGTAATGTCTGAGGGACACTGCCAGAGTGCCCAAGGCCATGAGCCTAAAATGAGATCTCTCAGCTTTGCTGTGTTTTTCACTTTGTTTGACCATGTACCTGCTCTCACTCTGGTATGCTTGCCTCCTGTGTTGTTAAGAGCAGACAGGACATCGAAACACATGAGAATCTTGCTCGTTGAGCCTTTTAGGGATTAAGATTTTTATATATCTCTACACTCTGCCCACTTACAAGAACAAAGAAGCTAAGTGGGAGGACTGGTATGAAGGAGGTTGCACCCATATCGAGGGAAAACCCTGAGTGTGCACCAGGGAAGCTGAATTTTATTAAAGCAGTTATAGAGGAAGGGATGGTCTGAGCACAGCACAGGGAGCCAGGAATGTTTAATTTGGTGATCCTAGATTTGGTGTTTGTGGCAAGAGAATTTTCAAAGGGCCTTTTTAGGGCAGCTAGTTTTGAGTGCTCAAAAACTGGAAACTTTCAAAGTAGCAGTAGGGCATCCATGAATGACTGAAAATCAGATTGAATCTTTGGCCTTCTGGCTATGCTGGGCAACCAGCAAAAAGAGTTTTCATAAAGTATCCATGTCAGAATGTTAAAACTGTTTCAAAACATCACAGCAACCTTCTTTAGGCAGAGCCAATCAAGACACTTCAGCAGTCCTTAAGTGGACTATTGGGACAGTACAATGACCTCACCAGTATCTGGAGTGACAGAAGAAACTCAGGTAGCTGGCTGGCATGACCGTATGCTGTGGGGTGTATGCGTCTGTCAGACTCTCCTTTGTTTATGGAGCACTCTGCAGATCAACAGGCTCCTGGAAGGGCCATGAATTTCACTTGCTTGGCTTCTTCCCATATAGATGCTTGAAACTGTGGTTAGCATTAACTGATGTGTCATTTTAAATTGCCATTTCTCAAACACTGACAGAGGAGGGGATTTTGGCCACTTGCCACTTTATTTTAAAGGAGGACCAAAAAAAATCAACTACTATATTATAAAAATAAAAGCCTTTCCACTTTACATAGCTCATATATGCTTCAAGATTTACCTTTTATGATTAGGTGTTGCTGATCGGGGCAGGGAGTCACACAGGTGGACTCAGATGTTCGAAAGAGAGGGCAAATGGATCTGAGTACCCATTGGAAGCTTAAAAATGACAGTACACATTGTCTGGGTACTCATTATTACTGGGCAGAAACTTCCACTGGAATATATTAGCATATATAAATTCATATTCAAGGTTTTGGCCATAATTTTGAAAACTCTCCACAAGGTCGGCTCTGGCAACCTAAGACTCTGTCCCACTCTTTGCGTCCAAGATCATTTAGAGTTGCAGGAGCTATGGAAACATCCCAGGGACAAGGGTGAAACATATGAAGACAGGAAGCAGAAGTTCCTCATCAGCTGGTCATGGCTATATGGAAGTCACTTTCATAACAGATCAGAATGCCAGCAAACCACACAACCTTCAGAGCAGAGTGCACGCTTCTGCAGTTTAGCAGTCCTGCCATCAAAACCCAATATAAACCTGCCCCCCACATGCATCCATTTGTAGTTAGAAAGGAAAGAACTACTAATTAGACTACTTAATGGATTTTATAATTGCATAAGGTACTATGAAACTAAGCATGGAATTAGATTAGATTAGATTAGATTGGATAGACAAATAAAACAGATTAGACAGGCTAACTCATCACTAACAAAGGCCTGGTTTTCCTCTCATATAACAGGTATACTGAAGTTATAATAAATTATACCTTCTATTTGTAGGTCTCTTTTGTATATTATAACCTTGGGAAATTGCTTTAACTGTGTTTTTCTTCTACCATTTCTGAATTCATTATGTTGCAAAACACTATAAAGAACTGTTAGAAAATACAATAATTCAGTACAATTAAAACACCTGTAGTGCATGATCTATCTTCTTTGTAGTGCTGGAATATACTTAAAACCTAAGTTTACTGCTGAATTCCATGGAAATCTGGGCTGAAGCACAAATTAGCTGAATGTGGCAGCAATGCTCGCCTGTTTCTTTTCCCCTATCCCTCACCTCCAACCCACTGTCTCTTCTTTAATGTGGCTGCCAAAGGAACAAAAGGAATGAAGAAAGGGGAAGATGGGGAGAGAGAAAAATATGGAGATGAGGAGGAAGGGAAAACAAAAGAAAGTAGAGATGGGAGAGTTAAGAAGAGAGTGATAAAAGTAGCAGTGAAATGGAAAAGTGAAGAGAAAGGGAGGGAGAAGGATGGAATGAAGAGTGGAGGTCATCGTTAGGGAGGAGAATGGCATGGGAGCTTGGAAATAAACGTGCAGAGAATGTGGGAAGAGGGGAAGCAGAAAGGGAGTTTAACCCTTGCTCTTTTCCTTAACTATCCCCTACCTACAGCAAATCATCATAAAGAAACTAGCAAAATAGGAAGCTATACATTACATATATAATAATCAGCAGTTATCATGTTTTAGTATTTAAGGCAATCTCTAAGAGGTCAGAAGGAAATTACCTTTGGGGTCAACTTATCTCACATCTGCCTCTGATAGAATTCCTGTAACTGCCCTCTGAAGAATCTGGTGTTGGTCAGAGACAGGATACTAGATAAATTGGACTTTGATTTTGATCTAGCATGACAGTTTCTATTTTTCTACGATCTTCTCTTGCACTTTCCTCACTCTTTGCACCATGCTGTTCATTTTTCTGGGTCATGTCCAATTTAGATCCTCATCCTAAAACCCACAAAGCAACCACGGCTCATATTGTGAGCACCACACCTCTTTAGATGAGTTCTCTGGATTGGAATCTGGGCTGTGTTTCATTTGTCTGTAAAGTGCCACACAAACTACTGATGAAGACATAATTAATAAACACCCAAATAATAATAATAATAGAGGGGAAGGAGGAAACCTGAAACAGGAACAGGATGTGAAAAGGAAAAGGAACAGGCATGAAGGAATGGGTAAAGAAAGGAAGAAGGGAAGGAAGAGGTGAATTTCCTAAAAAAATAATTTTACCTCCCTGGACTCCAAAGACAGGGAACTGAATAATCTGTTTATTTTTTAAAAGAAAAATCAGCTGCCTCTTTTTTTTTCTTTGTAAAATAAAGACGGGGTTTTTTTTCTAAGTCAAAATGTAATATTCAGCAAAGTTTAAAGGCATGAAACTTAAGTTTTGTTTTCAAAAAAGCTAGTTGGTGGAGATTTTGAGGAACATACATTACACTACACTGGGTTATATTTTGACACCTTTACTCATGAGGGATAGGGCTTTACTGCACAGGTATTCCCACTAAAGTCAATGGGACTTTTGTGGAGAAAGGTGTTACTCTGTATGAGTAAAGGCATCTGAATCTGACCTATAACGTGCATATGAAGGTAGAATCCTTTTATGCCAGACTACAGAATGCATACAATTATGAAATTGTCAGAAACTGGCACTGCAGTGCTGCAGCAATCTTGGCCCAGCACCCTCTACTCCCCCACAACCTGTGAGTCAAAATTATATAAACCTTCATAAACCGGAAAATAAGACTGCACTGTTGTGAATTCCAGAGTCTGCTGAATTGTCATGGGACAGTGGGAAACTGCTTCAGGGCAGGCAAAATGCAGAGACCCACATACTAATCTTGGCAGGCACAGGAAAATGTGGAATTGCACCCTTGCCATGCCTACCCCAAATTGTTGAGCTTACACAACACTTGCTGAGATAAAGGCTAAGAAAATAAGCAAACATTAGCATTACAAAATACAAATGAGAAGCACAGAAAATCCAATAAAGAATGTAAAGTACCAGAAAGGTAAATGGCTTTATCAACCATAAACTCCTCGGCAAAACGAATGTGACAAAAATTCTTCTTGCTTTTCCGAATAGCTGTAATATCTCCACACTGCTCAAAGACTTCCTGAATAATTTCCTCAGTAGCATTTTCTGGTAAACCTCCAACAAACACAGTCTTACACCCAGGAGGTCTCTCTCTTGTGGAAGGTGGCGGAAGATCTAAGTAAAAACAAAAATTACGCCGGAACAGAAGGTTTTGTCTTTTTATCTATTCATTCCAATCATTTGCATAATCACTTTTATGCAACAAAAAATATTCTGAATAGCAATTTGTTTGGGAGGAGATAGAGGTTGAGAACAATTAAAATTGTTAAGAATTGGCATTTTTTCCAATTTTGGTTGATGGTTTCAGAGTCAAATCCCTGCCATTGTGGTTTGCTCTCCAGGTCAGATCCAGAACCCAAAAGGGGTCTGTTTTCCTGCTTGGATTCTCAGCTGAACCTTCGTACAGATCTGACCTCAGACACAAACCCTAAACTCTAGTGTAAATTTGAGCTGGGTCTGAACTCAGCGTCTTTGGCTTATCTTGAAATTTTTTATGCAAAACCCACTCAAATCACTGAGGAACAAAAATCAGGCCACATTTATTTAGCTGCCTGTATTGTATATGGACAGAGGAGGCTAACTTCAGGCACTCAGATTTGAAGATGTTACTCAGTCTTAGCATAATTTCATTTCTCTTTTGTAACACAGAAGCATAGCAAACAGCAAAACAAAGTGGGAAACACGATGAAATGACAACATGATGAAAACCCTCTGCTGGTTATCTACTTTGTCTTGTTGCCAGATAATAGAACAGAGGCCAGAGCAGAGGCAGGATAACCTCACAGAACACAGAGTACTCATTTAGCTGTTAAACACCACAGGATGAAGAGACTTCTCCCCCACTCGCCCCAAAAATCATTGTTTACATTTACATGAGCAAACAAATTTTTGGAGGATGTATAAAAGACAGAGTGTATACTCCCATAATGTCTCACTTTGTTTATATGTAGATTACTAGAGCACTTTTCTGAAAATACCAGTTACAAGCCAACATTGATTTAATATGAATTAGTTATTTGGCACATAGATACATGGATGGAGGTTAGTTTTTTTTCATTTTTTCTGAAACACAGTCAGTTTGAATCAGCATTGTTTAAATACAGCAGAAACGTGGAGCAAAATACTATTTGCATCAATTTCTTTTTTTGCGTCATGCTGGTGAAAGGTGCTGATTGATAGCTCTAGGAACCAAAGTCTCCTGATTTAGTTGCAAGATTTTCCCATGACCTGAGGCAGATGCTCAATGAGAAGAGTCTATCTTTTATTTGCACAACTCATGGAAGGGCCAGGGAAAATTCTAGTCCTTGTGCTTAAGGGAGCATATGAACTGTTCTCCAGGGCAAACATGGTGCTTTACAAGAGCAGGAAGATGGAACAATAGACCTGCCCTCTCTACATGTCAGGACCCACAACTGGCCACAAGTCTGGGGTGATTATGCTATATTCCATGACATTCCTTCTGTATCTTGAAGAGTTTCCAACTGCTCTCTGTGGGCAGTGCAGCTCAGCATCACCTACCACCACCGCTTATTATAGTCAATGGTCAATATAGGCGCAATCTGCACCAGAGGAGGTCCACCATCAGTGACTGTTGTGAATGTTTCCCAATATTGCCTTACCAACAGGGCTTCCCCACAACTCTGAAGTGATTCTTCATGCTCATTATGACTTGAGTCTCTGTTCCGAGAGTGTCATAAACAGTGCCCCCTTTGTGGTGGTTGTTTTGTGCTGTGGACACGTGATCATGGCAACTAAACTAAGCGCACCAAACTCAGTTTATCTAGGCCGGTGAATAACCAGTAAACAGTAACAATTTTCCAGCGCTACTGACTTGAACTGGATTTGAATTAGTAACATAGAAATGAAAACAAAATACGGAGGGGAATGTCTTATAAAATTAACAGACTTCCAGCCTCTTTCAGCTTTGTTGACTTAATCCACTTTCTTTTCTTACAAAATGTATTCCTATGTTTGCCCTTCTACTTGCACGGTGAATGAACGTGCTCTAGTAGTCTACCACACTTCACACATGCAGCAGTTATATACAATTTGGAGGGAAACATTTTAGCTACCAGCGCATATCCAAAAGTTATTAACTTTATTCAATCAGTTCCATTTCTTGCATACATGCCACTGTGGTTCCTTTTGTATTTATAAAGAAAATGTTCTCAAATATTGTTCAGAACCTAGAAACATTTCATGCAAAATATTGATAAGAAAACAAGGTTGCCATGCATTTTTTCATCTGAGCCACTTACTTGGGTTTGGAGGGAAGAGTGTACAGCTTTTGCAGTGAATTATTTCTTTGACTACAGGAACATCTGTTGGTGGTGGTGGCGGTACTAATCCCATTGCTGGTATCATTGGGTTAATGGGAGTTATTCCAGTCATCATGCTGAGGCTTGGATCAAAGCCTGGTACACAGATTGAATCTGTAAATATATAACATGAAACTTTGACTTACAAATCTTGAAACTCCTTCTTATTTCTATTTTCCTGGATGGACCGTTTTGCTCTAGGCTTTTTTCAAGATATCATTGTATATGCCATATGAAAAAGAAGGTGGTGGGAGAGAGGGGGAAGGCTACACTTCAGTGAGTTAGCCCACTGAAAACAAATTAAAACTACGCATAAAGGGGGAAATGTTATGTAATTTAAAATATTAATATAACTGAGTGCAACACAGCATATTAAAGTATAAAACCATGCACCACCAGCTTTTATTATCTGGAATGCAATTTTCTGTTTCATAATGCCACAGTGTTGTTTACACTGCCTTCTGACCCAGAATGTGGGAAGAATATCATTTAGGACTGATATACTCTCTATATCTAATTGTCAGTTTTAATAAACCTTAGCCTTCTCACATAAGTGACCTTGATTTACGAACATCTTGGAAAAAGCTCCACGTCTAAGCATGTTTTATATAAGTCTGGCTAGACAAGACTTCCAAGTGTTTTTTTTTCTTCTTCCAAACTAAAGTTGCTACTGCACCTAATAAGATCTTATTTGAAGCTGAGAATTAACTCATTCTCAAGTTGGTATTTAGATGGCTTACTAAGGTCTCTTAAATAAACTTATTATTAAATACATATTTACAGCCCCCTTAAGTAAATCCATATGAAATGCATAGTTGGCTGTCAAATCTTACATACATATTGTTTAAATCTGAAATTGAGATGGATTTTATACCATGACAGCTGTGGCATTCTGAATTAGAACAAGGAGACATTTTAGATGAACATGAAGATCATTTTTAAAATTGTCCTTTGTTAGAAACATGGGTTTTGGTTTCTTGAGGCACAATAAATAAAACATTTTGAGAGACTGATCTCTTTGCTGGTACCATACGCCTGCTATTTGATGTCATCAATTATTTAAAAGAAAAGTGAGTTACTTGCGTTTTCTACAGGTTTTCTGAACAGCTTTTTAGAAAGCAACTGCAAAGTGATACTTGCAAATTCAGGGATTAATTAAGCAGATTGGGGGAATCTGTTTTGAACAAATGGAGAAACGGCCTCTTTTTTTGAGGGCACAAATCAGCAAATTTGAACTACATCTTGTTATGATGCAGGATGATGACTGGTCCATACATAGGCCCAAGAACCAGCTGTAGGGCCCAACGGAAGAGCTGTCAATTCACCCTGACCAAAAGTTAACCCTGAGCCAAGCTGGCACCATCAATCTTCATTGAGGTCGTACCGTGCTTTTACAGAGTAGCAGACACAACTTGCAGGTTCTGTAAATAACAAGATAAGACCAGGGCAAAGGAATGTAGTAAATAAATGTGAAAAACACCAAGCTGTTTATCCACTCAGTTAGTTTGAAAGGTATAAAAACTGGCAAGTAGCCCCCACTAATTGGAACCTCATTGTCAGGGCAGTTGAAGTGTTTGCCACCACAAGTCATTGCTCCCCATGCTCAGCGTCCGCAGTCATTTAACTGGGGTTCCCATCTGCTGCAGGGACGTAAGTGTTCATGCTTTCCTATTCTCTTTTTTTCTTGTCTGTGCTCATAATAAAACTGTTTTGTTTTCACCTTTTACCTTGTCTCCTGGTGTTGTGCCCACCGAACCTATCGAACCTTAGGGCCTGAGCTATAGGTTGTAGCCAGGGTCCTGTAACCTTCTTGTAACACCAGCAACGCCTCAGTTGTAATCTTTGGTCTGCCCCAACAAGCTGTGTGGGCCCGGACATGTGTATTAACTTCTGTGCAGCTCCATTTCTGCATACAAATATAATTCTACTTACCTATCTGCAAGCATTAACTCAAGTGTATTTAGCACTTTGTAGGTGTAAATCATGCTAAGAGTGCTAACTCTGACCATTGTCTTATTATTCGCCGAAATTTCAGTAATCCCCTTTACCAAATGCACATAACAAAGATTAAAATATGCTGGCTGTGAAATAATATGCCAGTAGAAATACTTTCTAGTTTCACCACACACTCCCCATGTTGCACTGAGTAGTTAATGCTTTTAAGCCACTCTATTTCAGAGCTAGTGCCCAGCAAGCAAGAATTTGCTCTAGGCTTACTGAAGTCTAGTATTAATGAAAACTCGTGGAATAATATTACTTTTTTCTAATAAGTGGGCCTTATGAAAACGGATTTGCTATGGGTGTGATTTTTTTTCTTTTTTTAATATAGAGGTATGTGCCTTGCTTCCAGATTATGCTTTGAAACTCAGAGGCTATCATTTATTTCATGGAGGCAGTGGGGCTATATTAAACATTCATGTTTTGTGAGTGCTGTGAGATAAACTTCGAGGTGAAAGGGCAGGATGCAATTCATAAAATTCCTTAGGCTATTCTAATTTGCTCATTCTCATTTTTAAAAGTCACACTTCAACAGTCACAGCAGGCCATGATCTCCTGCAGCTAGCCTGCTGTGGATGAAAGCCCATCCGTACAACTTGCTACCGGAAGTGCCTGGCTACCTCCAACACAAACAAAAAGTAACATAGTCCAGCACTGTATGTGAGACATATTCTATCCTATCACACCCAGATATGTAACTATACACAGTTTCCACAGCAGGACGGCTATATTCTAAAATAAGGGTGGGACAGATGGAAATGTGAAAGAAGGAAGGAATCAAGCAAAGTTCTCCATGCAGCTTATGCATCTCTCAGGGGCTTTTTAAAAGCCAGTGGAAAACACTACCCATCCAGTTGGCCTCATGTAGAATTTATAAAGGACGCATGTGGTCAATATTTCTGTGATATACTTCAACATGCTCTGGCATCCCTTTTCCCTAAAAGGTGCATGTGTTGAGAGAGAGGCATAGTCAGTAACTCCTCAATTTTAATTTTAACTTCTCACAGGGCCTGATCCAAACCTCAGTGAAGATAATGAAAGACTCTTTTTGACTTCAGTGGGCTTTGGATCAAACCCACAATGACTTTTTCTGTGGCTTTGGGCAAGTCATTTAACTTCTGAGGTTAAGCTTCCCTAGCTGTTAAATTGAGAATGAAACGCCTGCATGCTTCACAGAGGTTTTGTGGAGATGCATTAGTTATGTTTGTAAAGTACACAAAAGATGAAAAATATCATATGAATGCTAGCAGTTATTACTATGGATTGCAGTGCTGCAAACATTTCCCAACCATGAGAACTACATATATTTGGCTGTGAATCAGGGTCTTATAGCCAACCCCAACTGCAATTGTCAACAAAGACAGTCAGTAGACATGACACAGGGTTGTCCCTGGTGGGGGGTGGGCGGGGCCCAGGGCCAAATAGCCTATGGGGGCCCCCACCCCCCTGTGCTTGGAGGGGGCAGGGTGGGTTGGTGCAGAGGCCAGGATCCATACTCCTGCTCCTGGGCCAACTGCTCCTCCCTGGGGGTTAGGCTGGGCTCTATGCTCTCGTTCCTTGCCTTCAGCTTGCCTCTGAAGGCAGCTGGGGGGGGGGGGGAGGAAGAGGGGGGTGACCAGCAGGGCAGTGTGGGGCCCGTGGAACGACAGAACCTGGGGCGGTCACCTCCCTTACACCTCAAGGATGGCAGTGACATGACAGAACACAGTACATCATGCTTATGTTTCATACAGAGCAATGGCAAATGGCTGTTTTATCATTCTTTTCTAGTTGTCTTTATTTCATTATACATGGCGAACAACTAGGGGATATAACAAGTTCATCATTTACTCACAGAATAAGAACTGGACATTTTACTTCCCTTTTGGATATTCTACTTTATTTTGCTGGCTAGTACCACCTCAATCCTCTTTAACAGATACACAGTGTCTCTTTCTCACAACGGTTCCAATATATCTTTGTCAATAGTAATGAAAGGTTTCCCAAATATTAGGTTTCGCCATTCTATTTCCAACTGAATAAAAGGTCACCTTACCAATGTACCTATTACCAGATAAGAATGTTTTTCTCCTTGTGTTTAACATTTTGTTTTACCCCCATCTGACCAGGTTACTACAAATTAGACCATTTTCAAGGGTAGTTTATGGAGATAATGAGCTCTTCAGAGTTCTTCTATTTTACAACATTTCTTCAGTCTTTCCTGGACTCAGCTTCAGCCATATGACATTCATACAGCTGTTAATCTTGACAAAGCTCTTGGACAGCTTGGTAGTGTTTGCCTCTAATAATAAGATGACGAGTGCCCCCTGGATGTTGATGACTGCTCCTTGTAAAACTTCATAGGTGAGAGGTCAGGGGACTGTGAATCCAGTGCCTACATTGACTCTGTGGGTGCAGATTGAAAGGAATGAATGAAGTCATCTAAGCGTAGTATCACTTACTTCTGCCACAGCTCTGATAGGATTCAGCACCCTACCATGTTTAACCATAGCAGTGTTGCAGAGGAGTTCAGCAACATGAATTTGGATATATAGAGCTTGTCTAAGGGCAGGAAAAGATCATGCATTAGTGCTGCCAGTGTGTCTGTTTCATATCCTGGCATGATGCCCATTTTGGACTGGTCTTGCATAGTAGATTTATTTAGGTGGAGATGGAAATGAAGCTTGTTGAGCTTTTTGATTAGCTTGTTCAGTCTTCAGAAGCAGATGTACTGATACGACTATATGAAATGGTAAAGAAAAGGAGGAGTAAACCAGAACATTTATCTGTTGTTGGCAGATGTGTTTTGATTCATAATCATCTGGATATCATGGTAATGGTATGCTACCAATGCCACACACAGGTGAATGATACTTCTTACTATGTCACACATGTAAGGGACAAGATGTTATCATTTAAGTTTTTATTATTTTAAAAAAATATTTTTAAAAGGATATAGATAGTCACACAGAGATACAAACCATTTTCTGAAGCACTGAAGGTATAATTATAAACATTAACAATGCGATATAAATATGAATTTAACAAATTTGTGAGTTACAAAAATAGACATGAAAATATACATTACATACATTCATGAACATTACTAAATGAAGTTAAAATTGTGCACACACATTAGCCTTAACTTCAGGTTCATGTGAAAATTTCAGATAAATACTGAACATTATCATGTCTTTGTGTCTATTTGCACAGGGCTGGTTTAGTAGATGTCCTGAACAGTAACGTTTTTCACGTCCATGTTCTGCCTATGAATAGCAAAACAAGAGTAACTTCCTGATTCATCTAATAAGTGAACTGCAAGACAGAACAATGAAGATTTTTGAAGAACAAACAGAAGTTATATTAAATATGGAGCTTAAAGGGACAGAAGAAATTTTTCTTCATACACTTAAAGCAGCTCTGAACAGCTCAGTTCTTCTATGAGGAGATGCAGAGACAAAACCCAAACACATTACATCTGAAAAAAGGAGCAGAAAAATAAAATCCTTTTGCAGGAACTACTCTCTAATATGATGCACAGTTTGAGGCAACCCCTTTTACAACTGCGGGGGTGTGAGCCATTGCATTTTCCCATTCTGTGTTGGCTTTCTGTCTTTTCCTGCCAACTGTTGCTGTCCAAGTGGTCTTTGGCTCTACCAGGTTGAATTGTTGCTTCAATAAACAAGGGCTCACAATTCTGCCATCTGTGATTTTGAGGGAAGGCTCCAT
Source organism: Pelusios castaneus (assembly GCA_007922175.1). Taxonomy (NCBI): domain Eukaryota; kingdom Metazoa; phylum Chordata; order Testudines; family Pelomedusidae; genus Pelusios; species Pelusios castaneus. The sequence goes on along the minus strand of ML685807.1, from coordinate 1,268,809 downwards.
CCGCAACATTGTGCCTGCCACTTCTTTTCTGCCAGTTATTGCCATGTTGTGCGGTAACCAGTTACAGGCATCTCGCTTCTTAAGGACGTAACTGTGTTCTTCTGTTGGTAATATTAGCCACCTGATGTGCCATTCATTCTGCTTACACCTGTCAACTTCCTATGTGGTGTTCCATAATAGCTGTCAGGATATATATGTTTCATTAACAAGGGCACCCATTTGTGCCAACATTATCTGCATGGACATGCCTGCTTGGATGGGTTCTTGCCCTGCATGTGTTTGTGCCTGCAAAGCTTTGATATGGTGTCCTTATTCCTTATGTGCATGTTAGTTTGAAAACAGATAAATAGCCTTTTCTATTAAATTCTATTAAAATGCCCCAGAATGATTAACAACCCAATGAGGAAAGTGGCTACTGGTGAGCACACAAATGATAATTTGAGACCCCAGAAAAATATTCTACGTTTGTTTTAGTAGAAAGACAAAAACAAAAATCCAGATCCGGTGATCGAGTTGCCAAACAGCATGTGCTGTGGTTATTAGAAGGGTCTCGGCAACAGCTGGTACCAAATGCAGAAGGATGCTCACAGACTACATCTCACAGACTAAGTAAGGGCCATGCCACTGTGCAAAGCTCATTGCATTCATGTTTTTGCAGGGTTAAAAAAGAAGAAGGTTGTTACTGGTAGAGGAGGAAGCTCTGGAATCAAGAAATCTGATAATACAATGCAGCCACTATTGTTGAGCATTCTGAAAATGAACATTGAATGAATGTCTGAAAGTGAAAATTGGAGTTATTCCGGAAAAAGACAAGTAGAACACTATCTTTGCTGCGACTCAAGTAACAGCAGATTTTCGCAGTATGATTCATCATGTGATAATGGTGGAGAATCTTAGAGTCACTTCTTTTTTTAGCACTGAACAAGAAGACGTATTAGAATAAGAAAAACTGTATTAACCCTAAAGTTTCTTTGTGTATATTTCACCGTAGAGGCTTCTACTCAAAACTTTCCCCCTGTCATTCATATAATCTGGCTAATATGCACATTCTTCTATCAGCCCTACTCACCCCTTTTCGGTATAAATAAACACACCTGAAATTTACCCTATTTACAGATCCAGATGAATCACTGATTTCTATACATTCAGATCTTGCTGTCTTTTGGCCTTGAGGAAGGTTTTAATTCACTTAGATGATCAAACTCAACAGTTGTAGTAATAGGCTTCTGATGAATATGTTTAGGACATTTTTCAAAAGGCCTGTCTCCCTTCTCTAACAAATTACTACAAGTGCCATAGAGTCACGTGACAATTGTTGTCCCCGGGTCACATAGCAGTTCCAGGATCTGGTGTGCAGCTATACCCAATGATAACAGGCGGCATTTTCCAATACATTTCCTCATCTGATTTGTAACTGATATGGGGTTCCCTGGTAAACTTCCAGAGGCATTCCAATTAATAAAGAAAAAAGCATGAAACCTCCTAAATTTGGTATCGCTCAGCCTCACATCCTTTAAGCAGAGCTATTCAGGACACAGATTTCTTTCTATGGCAACTTAACTAGGTTAACTCCAAGTGCTTGAGTGGGGCTTGCCCTAAACCTCACAAGAGATAATATGATGTCTTTTCACTGTTGCATACTCTTAGCAAACGATAATGCCTCCATTAGTCCGTTTCTCAATGGAAATTGGAAATAAAATGCCTGAAATTATACCGTAACTCCAAAGCTTACAATTTACAGCTCGCAAACGGTGGTCCATTTTCAGTGACTACTCTTTCTTCCAGTATGCTAAAATGAGAACAAATGTCTTTTCACTTTTCCACGAACAGCCAGATGGGCATGTCTTTTCTCCATCCAGCACGAGAGCTATCTTGTTTCTTAGGTGATTTGAGAAATGCTGGGGTATGAGAGGTTCTATGTGTTGTTTCTGGTTCTGTGTCTGTGTGAGTTCTTCTTCCATTTATGTTCACAAGCCTGAAACATGCACTCACCAGAGAAGAAAAGGGAAGCATTGTGCATGACTGATATGTGCATGAGACATCAGATTATATGGGTATCTTTGCTCATTGATTTTGTCAACATCCAATTTGTAACTTACAAAACACAACTGAAAATGGCACTATTTTTTTTAATGTAGATCCTAGTCTTATATCAACTCCACAGCAAAGTGCAATCATCCAAAATCATTAGATGCCTTTGATATCCATTTGAAAACACAAAAACATCCCCTTTGGAAAGTTGAGTTTAAGTTGTATTAGCAAGAAGAATGTACACAAGAAATAAGAGTGTGGCTTTCTTCTTCTTCTTCTTCACACTGTGTTGTCAATGCTGACAACATTGTTAAAGCACCTCTGGAAGTGGCTTTGCCCACATGATGTGCTTTGCACAGCAGATCAACCTTTCAGTTCGTGCGTTTCCAGAAGGTGAATGATTGGAATAGACCATGATTGCAACTGCCAAAAATATTGTGGCTCTTCTCCTCTGAGGTTTTGGGCATCCTGTTTAGCTAACAAGAATAAAAAAGACCCCGCCTATAAGCCCCAAACCACCCACCTAACCCAGGACGTGTCTCTTTGATGTAACACCTTATTGAACATAAAAAGTTATGCGTGAGTTTGGCTTCGAAATGACTCCTGGTAGCGCAATCAAACTATCCTAACTTCATAGTTACAGTAGGACCCGACAGCAAGTTATATACCTTTAGCTCATTTGCGACTGCAGGATATAGTACATCCTTTGCATCAGTCTTGTTAAGCTATACAAGGACACTTTTGAGGCCTCTTGAACACCAATTTTTTTTTTTGCAAGAATAACTTAAGTGTATATGAAGCACAAATATGATCATGTGTCCACAATTTGGATCAGAAAATGTTTGATTGCAGAGTGATGCCATATTAAGCAGCTGATCAAATTTACCAGCTTGCTACACTAATGGACCCTTGATTCAAGTCTTTGTAGCTTCCATGTGGCTTGTAAGATGATACACATGTAACATGACACAGGGTGGACAGAAAGGCAACTGCCATGACAAGTTCTTCTTTAGACTCAGCCATTCCACTGGAAGTGGCTGCTTTAACTTCTGCTTTCTTCTTCTACTTAATATTGCCCAGTGGTGGCGGTAGCAGCAATTATCTGGTTACACAACTCACAAACATTGACCTAAGTGTGCACCGACTGATTCCATGTAAACCTAGACAAACCATTCCTTTTCTTGTGCACTGCCACCTTGTGTACAGCTCTCCTGAAAACCTCTTCCTGTCTCCTCCAGTGGGAAGAAGGTTCAGTGAAGTGGATTGCTCTCGTCTGACTGCCTCCCAAGCTGTTTCTTTAAGAAGAGTCGGGTGGGAATAGGCAAAGGAAGCCCACAAAACTCCCTCTTATGTGGAAAACAGAAAAGTGTGCAAAGAACAAGGAAAGTGAAACAAAGGATGGAGGACAGGCTCAGGTACTGGAAGACAGCAGGAAAACAGCTATTTTGAGAATTTATGCAGCATCCTGTTTAAGGTCAATAGTATGGCTCCAAAACTGCTTTAAACATATTTCTTTGCTTATTGTTTATCAGACCACCATTCGGAAACTGCCTATCTTCCCCTGGCTCTTCTGGGTCAGTGGGGAAAGAGGCAACATGAGAGCAGAGGAGGGGAGTTTGGTGGAAGCATGCAACCTAGTGATGAGACAGGGAGAAAGGAGGAACCTTGGGGAGCAGAGATGGTGAGAAAGGATGTGCTTAAATGTCATTGGGGAACAGGAGAGAAAGAGAGGATAAATGGAATAAAGGTAGGGTGTGTAACATGGGAAAGAGCAAAGGGCTGGACAGCTGGGAATGGAAGCATATAGGTAAGAGACAAAACATTGGAGGAAACATTGGAGATGGAAACCACCACAAATATACTGTAAGGAACAGAGCCATATTGCAGAGACATGGAGTGGTTGATTGGACTGGTCTTTCCCACCTGAAATTTACATTAGAAAAGAAGAGAAAACCGAAAGAATAGTAAAAGAGAGAAAACCGAGAAAATGATATAAAGAAACACAGAGACAGGAAGAAAAGGAAGGGGACAAAGATAAAAATGGAAGAAGGTAAAAATCAAGAATACATAAGCAATTGTTTTGGGTCAACTTGGGGTCATAATTGCAGTTAATTTATTTGTGTTCTTTTTATTGTATTTATTGGCAGGCATCTACATCTAGAAAGGGATGAGGACGGCTCCTTTGAACCCTTCTATTAACACTGTAGGCAACTCTGGACTTTCTATTTAAAGAACTGAGGAAAAGGAAAGAGAATAACTTTAACTCTCACCATAGAAAGACAACAGAGTCCTGTGGCACTTTTAAAGACTAACAGATTTATTAATCGCATGAGCTTTCGTGGGAGAAAATCCCACTTCGTCAGACGCTTTGAAGATGGGAAAGTTACAGAATGGGAGGAAATTAAATTCAGGGGAGGTATGACATAGCATCAGCTCAGGCTGTAACAGCAAATCAAAATAGGTGTTAGCATTCAAAACAATGGGGAACAGCACATAGAGGAGGGGGAGGTCAAATCACTTGTTGTAATGCGAGAAAAATCCATAGTCCCTGTTTAACCCCAAGACAACTGAGTCAAATTTGCATATAAGTTCGAGTTCTGCAGTCTCTCTTTGAAGCTGTGATTTGTTATTCATCTGTTTCAACACAGCTATTAACAAGTCGTCAAGGGAGTGAGCAGGGAGATTGAAGTGTTCCCCTACAGGTTTTGCAGTGTTGCAATTTCTGATGTCAGATTTGTGTCCATTGATTCTTTGGCGCAGAGACTGTCCTGTCTGTCCAATATATAAGGCAGAGGGGCACTTCCGGCACATGATGGCATAAATCACATTGGTGGATGAGCAGGTGAACGAGCCCTTGATGGAGTAGGTGGCATGGTTAGGCCCTGTGATGGTGTCATCAGTGTAAATATGAGGGCAAAGTTGGCAGCGTGGTCTGCTGCAGGGCTGTGTTCCTGCTTTAGTGTTTCTGTTCTGTGATCTGTAGTTGCTGGTAAGTATCCTTTTAAGGTTACGGGGCTGTCTGAAAGCAAGGAGAGGTCTATCTCCTAAGGCTTGAGAGAGTGAGGGATCATCTTGTAAAATAGGCTGTAGATCTTTGATGATGTGTTGAAGAGGTCTGGCTTGGGGGTTGTAGGTGGTGACCAGTGGCGTTCTGTTGTTGTTTTTCATGGGCTTCTCCTGCAGTAGTTGACTTCTGGGTACCCGTCTGGCTCTGTCAATTTGTTTCTTCACTTCTGCGGGTGGGTACTGTAGTTTTAAGAATGCCTGGTAGAGATCCTGAAGGTGTCTGTAGGGGAACACTTCAATCTCCCTGCTCACTCCCTTGACGACTTGTTAATAGCTGTGTTGAAACAGATGAATAACAAATCACAGCTTCAAAGAGAGACTGCAGAACTTGAATTTATATGCAAATTTGACTCAGTTGTCTTGGGGTTAAACAGGGACTATGGATTTTTCTCGCATTACAACAAGTGATTTGACCTCCCCCTCCTCTATGTGCTGTTCCCCATTGTTTTGAATGCTAACACCTATTTTGATTTGCTGTTACAGCCTGAGCTGATGCTATGTCATACCTCCCCTGCATTTAATTTCCTCCCATTCTGTAACTTTCCCATCTTCAAAGCGTCTGACGAAGTGGGATTTTCTCCCACGAAAGCTCATGCGATTAATAAATCTGTTAGTCTTTAAAAGTGCCACAGGACTCTGTTGTCTTTCTACAATAGACTAACACGGCTACCCCTTTGGAATTTCTCTCCATAGAGAAGTTGTTGGTGGGTGCTGGTCCAGTGTATTGAGACCTTTAACTTTTTGAGAATTAAGTGGGAAGGGGCCACGGGGCGGGCAAAGGAGCCAGGAAAGGGCCGCGGGGGGGGGGGGGGGGGGGGGGGGGGGGGGGGGCGGGCGAGGATCAGGGAAGGCCCTGCGGGAGTTTGGGGAGGTGAGAGTTGGGTGGGAAAGGGGCTGCGTGGGGGGGAGGGGCAGAGTATTGGGGAAGGGGCCGCAGGGGGGAAGGGGGCATGAACGCTTTGAAGGGGGTGGCAAAAATAAATTTGCCTAGGACTACCAACGGTCTAAGGCCAGCCCTACATATGCCCCCCAGCACCATCCTGGGACCTCAATCTCATACTTAACAGAATTATAAAACCCCTCTTTGAGTCTCTGGCAACCTGCTCAGAATCAGGACTGTCCTTAGGGGGCGGCAAACGGGGCGATCGCCCCAGGCCATGTGGTTATGTGGGCCCCACACTGTCCTGCTCCCAGCAGGGCAGTGCGGAGCCTGCACCACGGCCTCCCCCCAATGGCCACATGCTTCGCTCTGCCCTCACTGCCTTTGGCAGAGAGCCGAAGACAGCGGGACTAGCCAGGAGTACTTCACCTGCCCTCTGGGCCAGCCCTCCCTGCCCCCAGAGCAGGCCTGCTGCCTGCCCCACACATAGCTGTCTGCGTCGCAATAGAGTGAGAAGCTCTGTGAACCAAGGCTGTCTGGGCCAGGCTAGTGCAATAAGAATGATGTGAGTCTGGTCGATTCTGATTTTCTGAAGAAACTTGGGGATTAGCGCAAATGGTGGGAACACAGAGAGAAGAGGTTGGGACAAGGTGAGGAGGGAGGCATCTCCCATAGACTTGAGTCCTGTCCCAGCCCTGGAACAAAAACGATGACATTTGCGATTGAAGTTAGTGGCGAATAGGTCGATTGATGGGATACCCCATCGACTGAATATCTGTTTCAGTTGAGTGTTGTTGATCCCCCATTCATGGTTGGAAGGGAAGGTTCTATTCAGAGTATCTGCTGTGGTGTTTTGCGTTCCTGGTAGATATGAAGTTGAGATGGTGATGGAGTGTTGAATGCACCAATTCCATAGTCTGACCACTTCCGCGCACAGGGATGGCGCCCGTGACCCTCCCCGATGATTTACATAGAACATGCAGGCCATGTTGTCCCTCATTATTCTGACTTAATTCGTTTTGAATGATGGGAAGGAAGTGTTTGCAGGTGTATCATACTGCCCTTAATTTCAGAATATTTATGTGGAGGTTTGACTTGTCCCTTGATCAGAGGCCTTGCATAGTCATCTGGGCTGGCCAATGTGGGCTCCCCATCCTAGGAGTGAAGCATCTGTGCTCAACATGATGGTGCGTTGAGGCGGTAGAAATGGTATTCCGGATAGGATATTTTGTGGCTTGGTCCACCAGTCTAGGGATTTCTTTATCTGAATTGGGATTGTAATGCGCTTGTTCAGTCCGTGGAATTTTGGTTTGTATACATTTGTTAACCGGTGTTGTAAAGCTCGCATGTGTAACCTGGCATTTGGGACCACAGTTGTGGTGGCAGACGTGCTCCAACAGTTGTAACACTGTGCGTGTAGTGACAGTGGATGCAGTTTTCACCAGGTCGACGAGGTCTCTTAATAGAATGAGTCTGTCGAGGGGTAGTGAGGCCTTTGCTGCTGTGGAATCCAGCACGGCGCCTATGAAAGTGATTTCCTTGGCCGGTTTGACGATGGATTTTTCTGTGTTTATTTCTAGTCCCAACTTCTGGAAGAGCGTGATGGTTTGGACGGTGGCAGCGACTGTGTCTTCTCTGGATTGTGCTGTGATTAGACAATCATTGAGGTAAGGGAAGATCTTTATTCCTTGGATTCTCAGAAAGGCCAAAACTACTGCTAAGAGCTTCAAGAATGTTCAAGGTGCTGTGGAAAGCCCAAATGGCATTACCTTGTATTGGTAGTGAGAGTTGTTTACTACAATACGAAGGAATTGTCTGTGTGCTGGATGAATGGTGACGTGAAAGTATGCATTCTTGAGTTGGAAGGATGAGAACCACTCCCCTTGACACAGCATGGGTATTATCTTGTTTAAGGTGACCATTTTGAACTCCTGTTTTCTGATGTATCTGTTTAACGGCCTCAGATCTAAAATTGGTCTCCATCCCCCTGATTTTTTCTGTACAATGAAGTAATGGGAATAAAACCCTGTGTGTTTGTGCTGCACAGGTACAGCCTCTATATCTGAAAGATGTCTGATTTCTTGTTGGAGGACTTGTATGTGATTGGTGTCCCTGAATAGGGACGAGGTAAGGTAGTGTGAGGGTGGATGGGAGATGAATGGGATGGAGCAGCTGTTTACAACTTCTAGAGCCCACCTGTCCATCATGATGGTGGACCAGGCCAGGTGAAATTGCCTGAGATGAAATTCAAAGTTCAGGTGTGGTGTGGTAGATGCTGCGTGGCAAGGAGGAAGTCTCAAACCCTCGACCAATGCCTCAAAACTGAGGTTTTTGTGACGGAGGTTGTGCGGTTGAGGATGACTGCGTAGACTATTTCTGTCTATATCCCCTTTGTCTTCCTCTCTGAGTATTGTTGTATTGCCTTTGTTGAAAATGGGACTAATAATATGGTTGGTAGTGGCTAGTGAATGACTGAAACCTAGTTTGCTTTCTTTTATATGTAGGTATATACATTCCCAGAGTGCATAGGGTTGCTCTGGAATCCTTCATGGAATGTATGAGTATCAGTTTTCTCTGCGACAAGGTGTACCTTATTGAAGGGCAAATCTTCAATTTTTGCCTGGAGGTCCTTGGGTAGGGCTGCTACCTGGAGCAGCTCTTGCTGCTGTATCAGCTACGTCAAGGGATGCCTGCAAAGCAGTTCTTGCCACCAGTTGTCCTTCTGTTGCTAGAGCTCTATGCTGTTCTCTTTTACTATCTGTTAGGCTGTCCGTGAGCTGTGCTAACTTTTCATAGATTGAGTGATTGTAATTAGCAAGCAATGCTGAATAATTTGCTATTCTCAAGTGCAATGTGGCAGAGGAATACATCTTGCACCCTAAGATGTCGAGATGCAGCACTGTCCCGTGGGGGGGAGTGGGGCCCGGGGCCAATTGGCCAAAGCAGGGCCCAACCCCCCATGCTGGAGGGGAGTGTGGCGCCCGCTCCGGCCCCCAGGGACCTGGCCCTGGGCCGGGATACCGAGGCTGCCACCGGCAGGGGGGAGGGAGTCGGAGCCTGCTCCGGTCCCGGTCCCGGCCCCAGCCCCAGCCCCGGCGGGAGCAGGCTCTGGCCAGGAGGCTGAGGCCACCTGTGTGTGTGTGGGGGGGGGGGGTGGAGCCGGAGCCGGCTGCAGGAGAGGGAGCCAGTCATGTGGGGCAGGCCAGCCCAGAGGCTGGGCCCCACGTGATCTGCCTTTGGGCCTGCCTGCTCCGCTCTGGGGGCAGGGAGGGCCAGCCCAGGGGCCAGGCATAGCCCTCCCACCCCCCTGCCTTCAGCTGGGTACCAAAGGCAGCGGGGTGACGGTGGGAGGAGGGGCTGCGGCGCGCGCACGGGGCCTGGGGTGATCACCCCATTCGCCCTGCCCCAGGGATGGCCCTGTCGAGACACTTCCAGTCTTTATCTTGAGGGCTGGATTTAAAGTTTGACTGTTTGCCTCTGTGGTTTGCTATGTCTGTAACTAATGAGTTTGCAGGGGATGAGTGAACAAAAATTCCATGCCCTGGGAAGGGATGTACCATTTCCTATCATTTCTCTTATTTGTGGCCGGTACGGTGGCTGGGGTTTGTCAAATTATAATTGCTGGGTCAATTAATGCTGCACACAGTGGTATTGCTATCTTGGATGAAGGTGTGGCATGCAGTATCCTTAGGAGTTTATGTTGTGATTCCTTAATTTCTTCTAGTGGGATCTTTAGTTCTTGAGCAACCCTTTTGAATAAATCATTTAATTGCTTTGCATCATCGGTGGAAGTTGATGTGGAAGGGATCACTGCTTCCTCTGCAGAAGAAAGCTGCTCCGGCACATATGGCTCTTTGTTTGCAGTGCCCTATGTCAGATCTGGCCTTGAGGATTGCCCCGAGAGGGTTGAGATAGTTGGACTGGGTGACCGATGTGGAGAGTGTGAGTGATAGCTGCAGGAGCATCTACTGTCGTAGGGTGAGTAGTGATCCCAGGCTGTACGGGACTTGTGTTGGGATGTTCTGTGATAGCAGCACGAAGGAAGATATCGGGGTTCGTGGCTGCTGCATCTTGAGCCTGAATAGCAGTACCGATGTGATAAAGATCTGGTTGGGGATCAGAACTCATAGGATCGATGGGACTGACCCCGATCAGTGCAGCAAGGAGACAGCTTTCAAATTGATCGGTCGGTTGGCGAACGAGTAGGAGATAGATGCTTCTCCTTTCTCGCTGTCTTTGTCTTTGCCGCTGAGTGCCTCCTTAAATACAAACCGGACCCAGGGAAATGATTGCATTCAGACCTGTTAGAGGATTTGTGGCTGGATGTAATTGATTCTCCCACTGCAGTCCAAATCTGACACTCTGGCTTGTACCCCACATCTTGTGTATTCAGCCACAGCTAGTTGAAAAATGAAATATCACATAGCAAGAAAGAGGCAAGGCTGTGCAGCTGCATGTTTGCAGTTTTGCTAATCAAAATGGGAGGCTGGACAGGAAGCTAATGTTCCATGAAAATAGAAGGAATGTTTGGACAGCTGACCTCATTTTTAGGTGTCGCTGATAGGTAAGGTTTATTGTTGTTATGACTAAAAATGTTTTGATAATAAGAGATGAGTAGATTGCTGAAATTAAGGGTTACTATGGTGACCCACTAGGAATTATTGTGAATTATATGCTTTAAGTGATCTGTAAAAAGATAAGCAAAAAGATTTACTTTGGAGCAGTCTGAGTAAGTTTTTCTTTGGGCAGGGATCTGACACCTACGTTCCCCAGCAGCAACTAGAGAGAAGGAGGGCCCCAGAAAGGCTGGCTGTTGATTCCTTGAAACCATTTCAGACTTTTTGAGTAACTATAAATGTGTGAAATCCCCTACACTGCTACAGCCTGTGTATATATGCGTGCACGCATGCTTGAGGCTTAATAAAAAAGTAGTTTTCGGTGAAAGCACTGTTTGTATCAATCATTTATCAGACAGAGGAGCTGTATCCCCATTGATTTATTCCTGACACCACTTGGAGAGAAACAGTTAAGTTACCATGGCTTTGCATTCTGAAAACCTTGGGTAAAATAACCATGCCTCCTCTTCTGCCCACATGTATATTGGCAGCCACAAACTGTCATCAGCCACACCCGCAAGTTCTTGCTCCTTCTCTGGGTCCAAACAAATATATGAGGTGAATTACACACAGTTTGTGGTAAGGGATGCTGGTGTCTTGAGCTATTTCATGGATCCTGAATTCCCTAAGACTAATCAATTTCCAGTGGAAAGGAAGTCCACCCCAGATTTAGTAGAAATGATCAAGGGTAGCATGCTGTCCTCCCACCCAATTACCTAGTGCCCTTCCAGGTTGAAATCCGAGATCACCAAGAGACTCTTCAGTTTAATTTAATTAAATTGCCACATTTTCTGATCATGCTTGGGGTTCCTTGGCTCTCCATGCAGGATCTGCACAGTTCATAGAAGACATTCAAGATATGATTCAAGTCAAGCTACTGCTGACAGTTATGTTTAGCCAAGTCAGGGGGCCAAGAAAACAAGACCCAGTGCTGAGAAGCCTACTGTCTTCTGAGCCAGCAAATTCAAAGGGTCTTTCCAATACCCTAGTCACATTCCAGAATTGTGTCAATGACCTTTTCAGGGATGTTTTAGACCAGTTCCTGGTGATTTTCCTAGATGTCATCTTTATCTTCTTGGGAAGTCATATCCTTCACAACCAACATTTGGCACTTGAGCACTTCCAAGTGAATAGCCTGTACAGAAAACCCAAGGAGTGTGTTTGACAGTCCTTTTACTGGCTTCTTAGGCTATATCATTGACCTGACGGAATAGGTGTTTGGCCCTGAAGAGAGTCCGTCATTGTGGACTGGACAGTGCCAGGGTATATCCACAATGTCCAGTGCTTCCTAAAGTTAGCCAACTTTTGCCAAAGATTTATCAGGGACTTTTTGAACACCAGATTTACTTAGACACTGGAAGTCCAATCTGCCTTTCATCTATTAAAAGACACATTCACAAGGCATCCGTCTAGGCACATCCAGACCTGGCAAAATCCTTTGTTGCTGAAGCAGACACCTCTGATTATGTGATCAGAACAACCTGTCATAGAAGCTTGGGCCCCAGAATGTGCTCCACTCATGTGCATTTTATTCCTGGAAACTAATGTCCATTGAACAAAACTTTGAAATCTGTGAAAAAGACCTTCCGGCAATCAAGGACATTTTGAAATGGAATGGCATCACAGCTTAAAAGAAGTTCTTTGCTCAATGCAAGTATATACAGACCATAAGAATCTTGAGTGCTTGTGAACTGAAAAGGCTCTCAATAAGTGTCAGATCTAGTGGTCCCTTTCTATCTCCAGATTCAACTACACCCTGACCTATTTCCTAGGTATCTGAAATGGTAAACCTGATGCACTGTCCTGCAAGGGTGAATACCTGGACAAGAAAAATATAGCTTTTGAACTGCCACTGTCTTGAAGCCCTGCATTTCATCAATGTGTTGGTAAACAATAACGTCCTTTCTCTCATGAAGCCCCTCCTCACCAATGACCAATTTGCAGTAAACCGCTTTCAAAAGGTACGGACTTAGCTCGTGACTCAAAATTCTCTTCCAAAAAAGGGTTCTCCTATTTAAGGATTAGATCTATGTTCCTTATGGTGAACCATCTATCGATACTCAAGCTATGCCATGACTCCCCCGTGACTGGCCAATTCAGCGACTGGAAAACACTGATATACTTTCGACATTTCTGGTGGCCAAAACTACCTAAGTCCATTGAGTCTTACATTGACACTTGTGAGGTTTGTGCTCAAATGAAGACCCCCTTCACCAAACCCTTTGGTACTCTGATTCCACTACTGAGTCCACCTTAGCCCTGGTCATCCATTTCCATGGACATTTATTGCTGACCTCTGCAACTAGCAAGGCCAGATGGCAGTACTTGTTGTTACCACAACGATGTTCACAAAAATATCACAAAAATGTCTCGTTTCATGCTGTGACTTACAATTCCTATGGAAATTGGGAATAATAACTCCACTGTGTCTTCATGCTCCAAGGCCTGCCATCTAATATTATATTTGACTGAGAACCACAGTTTATTTCACACTTCTAGCAGAAGGTATTTAAGTTCCTAGATGTGGAACTATATGCTTCCTCAGTTTACCCCACCAAAGGCTTAGCCAATCCACAGGCAAAGGTCTAACCAGGTGATTCCAAGGACAGGGACAGAGGTTGCCATTGAGAGGTAGCAATCCAGTCTGCTTACCTTTGCTACATCCCCAGGAGCAGCTGCTCAGTAGTTCTAACAGACTGTTTCTGTGACAGCCCCAGTCTCTTCCTGCTCCCACTCTTGTTCCAGCTCTAGCCCTTCTCCAATCTGTTTTTGATTCCTGCTTTGATTCCTGGCTCCTGTTCCCAGCTCAACCCGCAGGCACGGCCACCACTACTTCAGTCACTAACCCTGTCTGTCCACTTCTCGTTTTCTGACAAAACCTGAACCTTAGATGGAAAAACACAGCACGTGATAAGGGAAATCAGCTACAGCTGTGAGTTTCTTTGTAGACAGCCCTGTATGTGAGACGCTCAGTTCAGACAGAAACTGACTAGTTCCTAGTTCTAATTGGTTTTCTCATCCTAGTCAGTTTTCTTTTGCAATCTACTGCTCTTCCATGTGTAAGTCCTTGCTGCAGTGGTTGCTGAAACCTAAAGGAATGAAAACTAGAAGAAAGTGGGGAAAAGGAGAAAATTAGAACAGAAAAAAGCTGAAAGATAAAGAGGCAATGGAAAGGCAGAGAGAAAGAAGAAGAAACAAAAAGGTGAAGGAGGGGAAAGGACAACTAAAAGTAGATAAAAACAGGAGACACTACGACCTAAAAAATTTTGCATTGTTTATGGCAGTGCATTCTTGGGGAGCATCATCCCTGCTCCAGAACAAATGTACACTTTAAAAAACAATGTGCTATTTCCCATCTCCATATGATATACTCACTAGAAGTTACAGAGTCAACCAAAGATTCAATCTGAAACCAATAAAAAAACCACACAGTCCACGCACAGTCACATGAATTTTCATTCAGAACTCCAAATCCTATATTTAAAAATATGAAAGAGTAAATGTAACATTCAATATAATACAGTGATTATAAAATGTAGAATAAACTTATTTATTTCCTGGCTTTCTGCTGTCTTTTTGGATTCACTCCACACTACTCTCAAGACAAATATCTACACATCTTCCTGCCAGCTTATTCAATTTCTCCAGTGTTGGCCTCTTCTCAGTCTCCACCTACAAATGGACTCCAGCTGGGGGACTGTTCTTCCTGCTGGCTCATATAGAGTATTTTGCTGTGCCACAGCCACTATTCAATGTTAGCCAATTACTCTATAAATCTTAATATCTTCCTTGCCTCTTTATCTTATGTTTGATTTTCTCCATAAAACATTTTGTGATACTGGGTATTAAGGATACGACAGAAAAATATAATGTTTTGGTTTGACTAAAATAGCAGCAAGTGCTGTCTTAACCTTACTGTTGCTACACTAGTATTTTGCAAATGAGAATAAAATCTGAATTGTTCAGCTTCCAGATGTTAGCAATGCCTTGATCCAGAGCTGGCAGGCAAATGGAATTAATAATTTCCTTGATTTAAAGATCTTTAGTTTGGTGCTCCCAGAACCCACTCACTAATGTAAATTTCCTATGCCCCTCCATTGTTAACCAAAACTTCTCCAAACCTTGGACTGTTTGAAATATTAGAGCTGGTTTAGCACAGTTCAGATCCTTCCCATCTCCTGAAAAAAAACCACACACGCCCTCCCCTGGAAAAAAACCAACCCAAAAATGAAAAATCACCCTCTCTAGATTTCACAGCAGGAGAAAATCTAAGCTTTGATTTTTAATAAACAAAAGCTGAAAATCTGGAACACTGGATGCCTCATCAAGAAATAGCAGTGGCTTGTGCCACTGCCATTAGCCAAGCCATCTGGACTACAACCTATGTGCGTTAAACAATGTACGTCAATAACAGGAACTTCAGCACAAGAACTGCTGTTCTTATGTGACACATATTTTAATGGAGAGAATATCAATGGCTTGGTACAAAATTGGAAACGTGGAACATTTGCTGCAAGAAAAGCACGGATACATACACACATACCGGTGTCCCCTTCAAAAAACCCAAACCTCACCATTCAAAGCTGAATTAACCTTTCTTGATGCTTGTAATTTACTATCAGAACTTTTAACATGTGACTCACTTTGACAGTGCTTTCAACAAAGATGAAGATTTATAAACATGGAGAAGCCATTTATAACTTTAAGAAGAATCCTTTTTTTCCAAACTAAAGATGAAAACAAATGCTTTATTTGAAATTATAATGCATCTTTCTCTCAATTTTAAGGGGAAAGGATGCTTCTTTATATTATATTTGGACTAGACAATGTTATTCACATTAAACTGCTCCTCTTCCCTCTTACCAATGTAGAGGTACATTAATACCTCAAAGGTCATGTCAGGACTTACATTATAAATCTTTTTTGTCAGTGTTTTATAACTCAACTATAAAAATCTCTTCCAGACTGAAAAATGGCCTAAAGGTCCATGCTCAGTGATATACAGTAGTTTTTGTATTTTATCGAATAAGAAAAAAAAAATCTATTTAGCAGTTTTTACCTATTAGAGCTTTTGAGAAAAAAAAAAAAGCGGGGGGGGGGGGGGGGGTGTTACATTAATTGATGACTTTAAAATAATAAACAATGCATGTGGGGTTTAGATGGGTCAGAATAAATGTGTGAGTAGCATAAAATGTACTGATTTGGCATTCAGTGTATGTACATGTTGAGTATAGTTATACAGCCTTTCAAAATAACTTTGACAAAATTCCTAACAAGAGGCTGCTAAAAAAAACCTTTACAGTCATGGGGTGAGAAGAAAAATACTGTGATAACAAACTGGCTAAGAGACAAAACACAAAGAGAAGGAATAAAAGGTCAATTTTCATGCTCGCAAAACTTTGGCAGTGGGATACTAACCCCAAGGTTTGATGGATTCATTAAAGATAACGAAAAGAGAGTGAGTAATGAGGTGGCAAAATTTGCAGCTGACACAAAATTATTTAACAGTGAGGCAAATGGACAACACAATGACAAATAAAATTCTCTGCCATGTGCACTTGTCACCACTGAATAATTTGAACTACTCATATACCTCACTGCGCTCTATATTAACTATATCTTCTCCCAAGAAAGCTCTGAGCATCACCGGGCATAGCTCAATGAAAAGCTCTGCTGTATGTGCAGCACTGAGGTTTCAAAAAAGCAAACAAGTTTCCAAGGCCAGAAGGATGATGATCTAGTCTAACCTCCTGTATAAACACAGGCCATAGAACTTCCTCAAAATAATTCCTAGATTCAAGTGTACCTGTTAGAAAAACATCCCATCTTGTTTTAAGAATTGCCAGTGCCCCACCATGACCTTCGGTACTTTGCTCCAATGATTAAATATTCCAACTGATAAAAATTGACATTATCTTTCCAGTCAGAACTTGTCTAGCTTCAACTTCCAGCCCTCAGGTTGTGTTATACCTTCCTGTGCTAAACTAAGAGCCAATTACCCAATATTTTCTCCCCACAGAGGTCCTTATGGACTGGAATTAATCACTAATTAACCTTCCCTTTGATAAATTAAATAGATGGAACTGCTTGAGTCTATCACTATAAGGCATACTTTCTAATCTTTTAATCAATCTCATGGCTCTTCTCAGAACCCTCTCCAATTTAGCAACATCCTTCTTGAAATGTGGGCACCAGAAATGGATGCAATATTCTAGCAGTGGTATCCTTTAATTATGTTCATGACTTCTCTGATTGACCTCCCCCTCCAATTTATCAACATCTTGTTGAATTGTGGATGCCAAAACTGGAAATAGTATTCCAGCAGTGGTCACACTAGTGTCAAATACAGAAGTTAAATAATATGCTTCCTACTTGAGATTCCCCTGTTTGTACAACAAAGTATTGCATTAGTCATTTTGGCCACAGCATCACACTGGGAACTCATGTCCAGCTGATTAACCATGATGACCCTGAAATCTTTTTCAGAGTCACTGTTTCCCAGCATAAAATCCCTATTCTGTAAACTGGCCTTCATTCTATGTTCCCATAAATGCATATGTATACATGGTGACTTGTCCTCTTTGTTATTTACCATTCCCCCAATTTTTGTTTCACCTACAAATTTTCACAGTGATGATCTTAGGTTTTCTTTCAGGTCATTGATAAAATGTTAAGTGGCATAATGCTAAGAACTGATCCCTGCAGGTCCCCTTTAGCGAGACATTCATTCAATGATGATTCTCCATTTCCATGTTGAGACCTATCAGTTAGCAAATTTTTAATTCACTTCATCACATGCTGGCATGCATAAGGAATCGGATGGAGAAAAATACAGTAAATATTACATGGCTATTGCATAAATCAAAGGTATGTCCTCTCCAAGAATACTATATTATTTCTGGTGACCCTGATTCAAAAAAAAAGATAGTGCAGAATTTCAAGGGGTTCAGAGAGGGTCAATAAGAATGTGCTCCCCACAACTTTATGTCGTGGGTCCTTTGTCTGGCTAGCTAGAAGAAAAGGGATTGTTGCCCAAGGAAGGGTTTCCTTTGCAATTTTTGGCAGAGGAGAAGGTTTACCTGATCTGGGCCAGGAGGAAGTGGAAGTGGTTGGGCAAGGGGTGGGTGGGTAAGTGTGTGTGTATGTGTATGGGGCCACTGCCCTACCAGGTGAGTTGAGGAGAAGGGACATTTATACCCTGGGCAGTTCCGGAGAAGCCCTCTCACCATGGGATTCGGCAGTCATCACCCATCTTCCCAACCATCAGATCAGAGTTGTACCAGGTTTCTTCATGATCTGTTGTGGGCATCACATTAGTCATCTTCTTCCTTGTGGGCTGGGAAGGAATTTTCCCCTCACCATCAGACTGGCTGAGTTGGGGTGGATTTTTTTTCCTTTATCTACCCACAGATGCACTGTGGGATGGGCAGGGAGATTGGTTAAAACAGTGCAACTTAGTAATTGAAAATATGGCTGATGTCCAGCACAGGCATTCTTTATGGAAGGAATAAAGTGATCAGTTAAAATGGATTGGAAAGGGATTTAGAGGAAAGCATCCCTTTAAGAAGCTGGGGAAGGAATGGGATGAGATATCTAACAGTTGGTACAGTAAGAGCCACTTCACCTTCCTTTTCAGCCTCCTTAACACTTAAATGAGGGGAGGGCAGTGCAGTGCCAGAAATAGGATGGCTAGGATCATGCTGGAAATGGGGAGGGCTAATGATAGCTCCCCCAAAAGGAAAGAAATGATGTAGGTCAATTAACTATATTATTTATTGTTGAATACTCCCAGATATTTGAGGTGAATAAAGTTGCAGCCTAATTAAACCACATCCATTGTTCTGTCTTTTCTCTGATACAACCAGACCATGCTTAGAGGAACAGAAGGAAGTTCATGTGAACAAAGACTGAAATTGTTTACTTTAGAGATAAAATGTAACTGGGGACATCACAAAATTATACAAACTGATGAATTGTAGAGAGAAGGTAGATGAGGAACTTCTGTTCACTCTGTTTCAAGACAGAAATTAGGAATTATTGTTTGATGAAATAGGAAGGTAGTAAACGCAGAACTAATAACAGGAAATACTTATTCACACAACTCCAAATTAACCTGGGGAAAGGCCTGCTACAGAATATCACTGAAGCCAAGAATTTAGCAGAATTCCCAAAAGGATTAGATTAGACCTTTATATGGACAACAAGAACACACAGAGTTGTGACAATATATTAAAGAATAAACAAGAGTTTTGGAAGAGATGTGCACTCTAGTGGTTGATAATACGAGACAACCTCTAACTATTGGGATTAGGATGAAACCTTGACTGGGGTCAGATTACTTTATAGCTGGCCTATTACAGGTTTCTCTCTAATTTCCTCTGCAGTACCGAGTATTGGCCACTCTTGGAAAGAGAATTTTGGTCAAAAGGACAATTGGTCAGATCCAGGATGGCAATTCTTACAATCCTGATTGACATGCCAAAGGTATATAGGAGCCAGAGACCTAACTGAGCTAGACTTTTGATTTCAATAGGGTTGTCAGTGCGCAGTACAACACAAGAAAACTCTTGTTCTGAAAAGAGAAGTCTGAAGTTCTGAAACTCTGTAGAAGCCAGACCGGGTCAGCACAGTAAAAGACTAACTTCATAATGGTAAGCATGCATTTGACCTGTCTGGTGGTAGCCTTTAAAACAGGATTTCCATTAAGAATCCTCAAAGAATTCCTCAAAGAATCCATTCTGGAACACATGGCGGAAAACAGGATGATCAGGAACAGTCAGTATGGATTCACCAAGGGCAAATCATGCCTGATCAAACTGATTGCCTTCTATGATGAGATGACTGGCTTTGTGGATGCAGGAATAGCTGTTGACGTGATTTACCTCGACTTTAGCAAGACTTTTGATACGGTTTCCCACAGCATTATTCTCAGCAAGCTAAGGAAGTATGGGTTGGATGAATGGACCGTAAGGTGGATATAAAGCTGGCTAGATCATTAGGCTCAGCGGGTAAGGAATGGCTCAATGTCTAGTTGGCAACCACTAACAAGCGGAGTGCCCCAGGTGTCAGCTGAGGCCAGCTTTGTTCAACATCTTCATTAATGATCTGGATGATGGGCTAGATTGCATGCTCAGCAAGTTCACAGATGAGACCAAGGTGGGGGGAATGGCAGACATGCTGGAAGGCAAGGATAGGATTCAGGGAGACCGAGACAAATTGGAGCATCGGGCCAAAAGAAATCTCATGAAGTTCAACAAGGACAAGAGCAAAGTCCTGCACTTAGGATGGAATAATCCCATGTACTGCTACAGGCTGAAGACCGATCGGATAAGTAGCAGCTCTGTAGAAAAGGACCTAGGGGTTATGGTGGATGGAAAGTTGGATATGAGTCAACAGTGTGCCCTTGTTGCCAAAAAAAGCCATCAGCATATTGGGCTGCATCAGTAGGAGTGTTGCCAGCAGATTGAGGGATGTGATTATTCCCCTCTATTTGGCACTGGTGAGGCCGCATCTGGTATATTGTGTCCAGTATTAGGCTCCCCACTACAGAAAGGATGTGGACAAATTAGGATGAGTCCAGCAGAAGGCAACGAAAATGATTAGTGGATTGGGGCAAATGACTTACAAGGAGAGACTGAAGGAACTAGGCTTAGTTAGTCTGCAGAAGAGAAGACTAAGGGGGGGATTTGATAGCAACCTTCAACTACTTGAAGGGGTGCTCCAAAGAGGAGGGAGCTAGGCTGTTCTCAATGGTGACAGAGGACAGAACAGGGAGCAATGTTTTCCAATCCAGCTGGGGAAGTCTAGGTTAAATATTAGGAAAATATTTCTCACTAAGAGGGTGGTGAAGCACTGGAATGGGTTACCTAGGGAGGTGATGGAATCTCCATCTTTGGAAACTTTTAAGCATGGTTAGACAAAACCCTGGCTGGGATGATTAGTGGGAATAGTCCTGCTTTTAGCAGGGGGTTGGACTAGAAGACGTCATGAGGTCCCTTCCAGCCCTAATAGCCTATGATTCTATGATTCTACATTGTTCATGAACACAAGGGTAATTTAAGGTTAAGGTCCCTACAATGCAGGCCATAGAATCCCCTGCCAACTCCTGCAATAGACACCTAATCTATGATTGAGTCACTGAAGTTCCCAAATCGTGGTTTAAAGACTTCAAGGTTCAGAGGAACCACCAGTAAGTGTCCCCTGCCCCATACTACAGTGGAAGGCGAACAACCCCCAGGACTCCTGCTAATCCACCCTGGGGGAAAATCCCCTCCTGATCCCAAATATGACCATTGGCTAAATCCTGAGCATGTGGGCAAGACTCTTCAGCCAGACACCCAAAAAAGAATTCTCTGAAACAGCTCAGAACCAACCCCATTCCTGTCTCTCCCTATCATGTTAAATTCATGTCTCTTGCCTTATTAAGGTATTCACTGGGCTGTGGCCCTCCTTAGGGGTGGGTGGAGCCCAAGGTGAATTGGCCCGTGTGGGCCCTCGCCGCCACCCCATTCGCTCCCCTCCCCCATCCTCCCAAGGATGGCCCTGCGTTGGACTGCTCTTGTTTAATAAATGTAAAATGCGGAATGGGGCTACATCAAGCTGCAAGAAAAGAAAAGGAGGGTGAGATCCACTCACTGTCTGGGCATGCAGCCAGGGAAAGAGATAAACAAGAAGGGAACCTTGATTTCACTAAACACATGAGATGAGTCATACATTCTTGGCCATTATTAACATTTGAAAGAATTCATTAGGATTTTTGTGACTTAAAATTTAAGAGTTGTCTTCTATCCTTTTTCCCTTTTCTCTTTTGTCTGATAAGTGTCTAACTTAGCTAGATAAGACATATCAAACCTTGTGACACTTTGCCAAGGCCTGAGTGGCTAAATAAAAACATCTGAGCAGCCTGATTCTAGTAAAAGCTTGCTGGGTCTGGAAGAACTAAGTAGGTCTTGCCCCATGTGCCATGACTGTGATTTTCCAAGAACTGAATACTAAGCATTAGAGCCAGAAGGTGGATTTTCTTATCTTTTGCTATTTTTTCTTTCTGCCCATGTGCTGGTTCAACATTTTTCATCCAAAATGCACAAGTGGTACATAAAGTTCTGAAAAACTCTCCTTTTGGATACATTAGCCATCCTATTTAAATTTATCCATTGTACGAGGGTTTTACCTTTGACTGGATTTTTCAGGATATACTCATGGCAAGGCATTTCATAGCATGGATCATTTTGTTTACTAAGCATTCATTTTTCACAACAGCCAAAACTGTTGAAGCCTGTGGGTGAGATCCTCAATTGTGCCAGAGCTGTGCTCTGCAGAGCTGAGGAGAGGAGGGCTGCAGTGGCTTTAAATGATCTTTGTGCTCAACCAAGTCCCAGGGTTCTGGGGACTGATCTGATACCTGATGTAATTTCCACCAGGCTTCTGCATTTTTTTTTTTTGGCTTGTGGCACGTCACTAGGGGCTGTTACACTGACCAAGCATTTTTCCACCCTAATATTCCCCTAGTGGATGGTAAAGTGTTGGCTAAACCGTCTCTTCCAGCCAGTGGAGTCTTCAGCCTGCCACATTAGGGCAGCTTGCAGGCTCCTTTACACCACTGATCTGGCACAAAAAGACCAGAATGGGGTCACTTTATACCTCTAAAGCACGTTTTAAAACCAAACTATGAGTTTGAAGCTCAGAGCTATTTCTGAACAGTTCCTTTGGTCTCTGTGGCTGCATCTACACTGGTAAATTAAGTGGACTTAAGCTTGGCTTAAGTCGACTTAATGTGCCCTGCGTCTACCCTACAGTTTCCTTAAGTCGACTTAAGCAGCTTGCTTAAGTCGACTTAAGGAAAATAAAGTCGACAATGAAAATTAAGTCGACTTTATTAAACCACCTTTCTAATCGACCTAAGGCTTAATTCGACTTTCTAAAGTCGAATTAAGCCAGTGTAGCCCTGGGGTAGCCCTAAGTCGACCTAGGGCTACCCCAGGACTACACCAATGCCCTCCCTGCTGGGGGGGACACAGGGGGAGCCTGGCATGCCTCCCAAAGGGCAGGGCATGTGGGCACAGTGTGACATTGTCTGGATTTAGGGAAGCATTTATGATATTATTTTCTATGGATATCTCATAAATGCTATAATCCATAGGAACTATGTCATGTTTGGTATCAATAGAAAGGTAGTCATTTGCTGGGAATGATTATATAGTTTATGTCTAGGAATTCTATTTTGATTAGAAGTTAAGAATTTGATGTTATATCCATACTTTAACTTGTGTCTTTCTGGAGAAATGTCTTAGAGGGGAGGGTGTGAACAACCATTGTCTCCTTAATGTTTAGGAATTTGCCAGGTGATATGATCCCAGGGAGTAAACTGATGAGCCATTAAGGATACAATGGTTGAATAGAATTCCTAGACATAAACTATATAATCATTCCCAGCAAATTACTACCTTTCTATTGATACCAAACATGACATAGTTCCTATGGATTATAGCGTTTATGAGATATCCATTGAAAATAATATCATAAATGCTTCCCTAAATCCAGACAGTGTCACACACAGGGCTCTGCCCTGCCATGGTCCCTGTCCCCCTTTGCCCCATTGTATACAGGGGGTGCTCCCCCCCCCCCGCCACCGTGGACCTGCCCAAGGTCCCCCTAGCCCCACAAAGTCGACCTAGAGCATCCAGTGTGGACGCTCTAGGTCGACTTTGTAAGTTCCCCTTTAAGTTGACTTTAATTTTAAGCATAGACACACTAAGTCGACTTAGTTAAGTCGACTTAGTTAAAGTCGACTTAAAAGTGCAAGTGTAGACATAGCCTGTGTTACAACACTGATATTATTGCAGTGTACTGTAGTTTTACGTATTTGAATTAGACGTGTTATTCGAACTGTCTCAGATGCATACACGCTGTAAAATGAAATTATGGCCAGTAGCTTTATGCACTGTTGTCATTTAAGCATTAAATAGCTGTACGCTCAAAAACACTTGAAATGCTGATATTCCATACTAGGTGCACACCATTAAATGAGTTATGTTCCTAAGGTACACAAGATAATCATTGTCTTAAGTCCAGTAATTCATGTCTAGTAATTTAATACTCACTTTTCTTAGCATTTCAGCCTGATTACAGGTGTGCATCATCACATACATTCAAAGCCACTATACCTCCCCAAATCATGATAAGTGTTGTTATGAATTAAAGAAGAAATGTAGCCCCCATAACGCCCCCACCCCCCACCCAAATTAACTCATATAATGCAAAACCTTCTTCCCTTTAGCTGCTTTTGTACACATCGGAATTCATTCTACTGAAATACTTTCCCCAGGGCTTGTTAAATCCCAACAGAGTTTTTTCCTCCATGTTGTGAACTGAAGATGAAAGAGCAGAGCTACTAAGCTGATATCCAGCCACAGCAAACTGCATGCTAACACTGATTTAAGGCAAACAAATCACAGTTTATTAATACTATTTTCTAATATAGAGAGAAAGAGAGAGAGAAACCATCATCCCAATTGAAATAAAAAATATAACTTATCTTGAATGGGAAAATTCAGGATAACTAGACACAAACTGATGTAAGTACTGGTAAAAAAAAAAAAAAAGAAGAAGCCCTTCCTAGAGATACCTACTTTAAATACATTCTACTAATGTATTCTAGAAAACAGAATATTCTAAAATACATTCTACCACACAAATTTTGCTTTCGTTCACCCAGTACCATTCTACAGATATTTATGGGGCTGCAGCAGTGTAACCGAGAACAGGATTTATCCCATCTTGTACATGAGCAAGAAAGAGCATGCATGTATTTGCTCAGAGATGTAAGACCCCCACAGTAAGAAAACATTCAATCTTTCTTGCCAGTAAGTGCCAGGCAAGCAAGAAAAATGTTTTGAATTATACTATAACCTTGATTCTCTCAACAACAGAGTGTGAAGCATTTGGAAGACACTTTAACCCAGCGTTCAATATAATTTACAAATGTGCAGAAACAGAAATGACTAAACTTTCAATTAAATTAGCAAATTCCACAGAAATGGAGAGTTATGTTTTTTAAAGGCTGGTTTGTTTGAGATGTATCCAAAAGTTTGATTTATGTCTTAAATCCGACACAAAAAAACTTTGTTGGGTGAAGTGAACATTTTATACACATAGCAGTGCTAGAGTTAAAGAAACTGAAAAATCCCAAACAAACTTTAGAAGCCCAGCAAATTCAAGTATTAAGGTAGCACTTCCAGAATAAACCACTCCATTTTGAGTTTGCATCAAAGTCAAGCAACCACTAAAAACTTAGCTCTGCCTCAGCTGTCTTCCAACAATGTGGTATTCTTAGAATGATTTAGAAAGTTTTGCACAATGTTATTTTTGAAACTTTTTAATTTATTGTTATTAACATACATCAACTTTCCTTGCAAGTATTGACGAATCTTAGTCATAAACTGCATTTATCTTTAAAAGACCCATTTGTGTTTGATCAACCTCTTATTTTTCATGATAACTTTCTATGATGGGGTAACAAGCCTTGTGGACAGAAGGAAAATGTCAGATGTGGTATATCTAGACTTTAGTAAGGTTTTTGATATGGTCTTATCTTCTCATTAACAAACTAGGGAAGTACAATCTGGATGGAGCTATAAGGTGGGTGCAAAACTGATTGGATAATCGCTCCCAGAGAGTAGTTATCAACGGTTCACAGTCATGCTGGAAGGGCATAATGAGCAGGGTACCAAAGGGATCAGTTCTGGATCCAGTTCTGTTCAATGTTTTCATCAATGATTTAGATCAGTGGTTTTCAAACTAGGGGTTGGGACCCAGTACTGGGTCGCGGAGCTCCCTATTACTTCCACCGAAAGACGGGAATGCATTGCTGAAAGATGCAATTGTTCGGATGTAGGCATAAATGATTTTTTTCAACTGGGTCCTGAAAAAAAAGTTGAAAACCACTGATTTAGATGATGGCATAAAGAGTACACTTATAAAGTTTGCCGATGATACCAAGCTGGGAGGGCTTGCAAGTGATTATGAGGACAGAATCACAATTCAAAATGATTTGGACAAACTGATGAAATGGGCTGAGGTAAATAAAATGAAATTCAATAAAGACAGGTGCAATGTACTCCACTTGGGAAAGAACAATCCATTGCGCACTGTGGAATCTGAGTGTCATAGTGGAACACAAGTTAAATATGAGTCAACAGTGTAACACTGTTGCAAAAAAAGCAAACACCATTCTGGAATGTATTAACAGGAATATTGTAAGTAAGACACAAGAAGTAATTCTTCCACTCTACTCCGCTCTGATTAGGCCTCAGCTGGAGTACTATGTGCAATTTTGGTTGCCTCATTTCAGGAAAGATGTGGATAAATTGGAGAAAGTCAAGAGAAGAGCAACAAGAATGATTAAAGGTCTGGAGCATTTGACTTATAAGGGAAGATTGAAAGAGCTGGGTTTGTTTAGTCTGGAAAAGAGGAGATTGAGAGGGGACATGATAACAGTTTTGAAGTACCTAAAGGCTGTCATGAGGAGGAGGGAGAAAAATTGTCCTCCTTAACTGCTGATGACAGTACAAGAAGTAATGGGCTTAAATTACAGCAAGGATGGTTTAGGTTAGACATTAGGAAAAAATTCTTAACTGTCAGGGTGATTAACCATTGGAATAGGTTGCCTAGACAGGCTGTGGAATCTTCATCACTCTAAGTTTTTAAGAACAGATTAGACAAGCACCTGTCAGGGATAGCTTAAGAGGGTATTTAGTCCTTTCCTGAGTGCAGGGGATCAGACTTGATGACCTCTAATGGTTCCCTTCCAGTTTCTATGGTTCATGTATTTACTGTGTTCAAATTCAAAAAGTGTAATCATGTATTATAAAATCTCCTCAATCCTGATAGAAGATGCTTTGTCATTTTTTCCATTGAAATGATTTCTCACAAATAATTTTCACAGTTCATTTCAAAAAAATCCAAATGTTCAGATGAACATATTTAAGTGAGTCACCTAGGAGACTGATGAAATTGTTGAACTGATATATGGGCCAACTCTTCAGTTCTTGTTTATGAGCATCTGGCCTGGAAGACTATTTGGAAATGTTTTCTGTTGGGAAATGCCAGCATAATAAACTACAGAGCCGACATCAGTACATATCTTTCATTTTTAAATATAACAAATGGAGAAATGGAAGAACAGTCCATTAAATCTTCATGTATGATGTAACCGGGCACTTACACATGCCAACCATTAGTTTTTAAATTGTCATTAATGATGTAAAATACCTTAAGAAACTATGTCATCATGTGTCATTCGTTAATTAACAATACACAGTGCTTTCATGTTTGAACTTTCAACTCCTGAAAAAAGATGAGGGCACATGTCTGCTTTGAATTTGAAAGTTGTTTCCCTGTGAGCCTAGTGACAGACTGTCTAATCCAAGCACTTGGAAGAGCATATGGAAAGTGAATCTGTGATAGGGTGAAGGTTGAAAGTTTATTACAGCTGCAATGCAGGGAGCTAAGTTCCACTGCTGCATCACCATCACTTGACTAGCACTTGTCAATGATCCTTTAGTGTAATGGGTGGTTATTTTCTCCCCCAACAATCAGAAAAAAGTTTTGGCGTTTGTTGTCCCAAACGATGGGACAGAATGAAGGTGCTGGTGGTCAGTGGGCTGTGACACTATGAATCCTTGTGGAAGTGCAACCTTAGCTCTGGAATGTCCTGGCTTACTAACTTTCTCAAACTCAAAACACCACATATGCCTTTACAGTGGTTAAAGTATAATTTGACGGGCCCCGGAACCCTTCTAATCTCCAGGCCCCCTTTCCTTATTGTCTGGGCCCCTTTCATGCATGTGCGGGCCCCAGCCCAGGAAGGCATTTGCAACCACTTCTCAGTACTACGTGCATCGGTTATACCTCCATAAAAATATTTATAATTTTATCTGGCGTTTATGTCTATAGCAATTATTGTCACAAACTAGCAAACACTGCATAACACAATAAGTATTGTGATTAACAACGGTGGGGCGTAGGACCTGTCAGCAGCCAGGGCAGGATGGAACATGCATTCCGCTGGATTTTTCTATTTTTAGGGGCCCCGGAACTCTGGCCCCTCAAATTTGGGGGCCCCGGAACTGTGTTCCGGTGCGTTCCCCCTTACTTTAACCCCTGTGCCTTCACTTTAATAAACCATTTTTGCCATTAAGCCACATGCCTGCTTCTGAAGTAGTGCAGGGTGGCACTGCCATACGACACACTTCTACACATACAAGGCTGACCCAACCATATTGGTGAACTACAGGGTTGCCTTGGGTGCCAGTTTTTAAGGGATGCCAAATTAGATGGAAGTGAGGTTTCTCTCTCTCTCTCTCTAATCTCTTAGAACATTTGGGGGGGACAGACAGGTCATAGTTTCCCTAGGGGACCAAAAACCCTTGGGCCAGCCCTACACACACACAGTACCCCATGTGCCCTCACTTAGGAATGCACAGAATGCACTTTACACACGCAAACACATACTCTCTCTCTCTGTGTAGTGTAGTGACCTAGATATGATCCTGCCCCATATTTTCCCCATTTCGAAGCACTAGAATGAACTGTCTGGAAAAGTCCCTTAACTCAAGAGTGTGCAAGGACTGCAAGTATATCTGTCCCTTCGGGTGAACAGTCAACAATATGTGGGGCAAGGTGTCTGTCCAAGGGCGACATAATCAGGCAATATGTGTTCAGAATTGTGTCTGTTTAGTTTAGTAAAAAAAGCAAAAGGTTTTACAACATTTTACTCTTCTTAGCTCTGCAGAGATAACACTGTTGAGCGAAAGAATGCTGGATTCTAATTTGTTTTGTGTTCTAGTAGAATTGTTAACTCCATCTCTCTGCAGAATTGAATTCTCCATTTTTTTTTTAATCTTGTGAAATCTCAGAGAAGACAAAGCAGAATTACTTATGACTGTGTTTTGCTAATGAAGAATAAATCAGAAAGATTTACAAGTTACTCTTCAGATCATATGTGGAGACTGCAGAGCTGGCAATATTTGTACTCTCAGAACATTTTCCGTGAGGTGTTGAAAACAATAAACATTGAATCCCATGTTAAAGCTACACTGTACAAACTGGTGACAAAAGGTAGCCATTTTCCAATTGTAAATGGATTATGAGTGACGTTAAGTAATCCAGAGGACTTGTTTTATTTCTAATTTATTGCATACAAATGTGCATGCGGTGTTATAAACAAGATCTCAGAAGTTACAAATGAAACAAAATATAGACGTATAGCAAATAAAAAGAAGCAATGTAATAGGATTCAAAGGGATTTAGATAATTTAGGTGACTTGGATTACAGAAGCAAAATGCAATTCAGTGTCAAAATTGTAAAATAATTTGCCTAGAAGCAAGGAACCACAGAACCATAGAAGATTAGGGTTGGAAGGGATCGCAGGAGGTTATTTAGTCCAACTTGCTCAAAGCAGACCAACACCAACTAAATCAGTATATGGAATGTCTGTTAAATGAAACAATCATCTAGGATTCTAGCCAGGAAAAGGATTTGAGAAATAGTGAGGAAAATATCACTAAAGGCAATAATGCAAACCCCTAAAGAAGTAAAAAAAAGGAACAGTAAAATGTAGTAATAGTGAGATAAAATATAAAACTAAGTGACAGTGTCTTTGTATGAGACTCAGATTAATGAGGTGTATTTGTGTTGCAATTTCATGCAAGTGCATTTTGGAAATATTTGCTGCATTAGAAAGTAAGATTATATCAAACCTACCCTGTTACTTTCTTGATGGGAAATTAGAGGTCATGGGATTGAGAGAGCAAGAAGGCAGAAACGTAACCTTTAGCTGTTAGCTACAAGAGTTACAGTAAAATCCCTCTACTGAGAATTACCAACCTTCAGCCCCTAGGTGAACACTTCAGAGAATGGCAAACTAGAGTATCCCAAATGAGTTCAACTGCTGAGGTAAAACATGATGTATGTAGTCATTAACTGTTATTGCTTTGTTTTCTGTGCACTGCACTTTTACATTTCTAAGGAGTATACTTGTAGGAAGGGGCACTTGCCCTCTTGTGAGGCAGAGCTGATACAGTTTGTTACAGAGGAGCTACACTGAGCCGTTTCATGGAGATTTGTGTTTTTCCAGTGGCTCAGTCCTGCTAACTGTTACTTGCTTGAGTAATCCCTTGCCTGCAGTCGGACCATTCATGTGACTAAGGATTACTTGTAAGCAGTCTTCTGCACAATCTGCCCCTTGTTTTGTTGCTTCCATTATTCCAAAACAAAATCCATTCGAACTAAAATAAAAATTTAAAACCATATTGGGATGTTTATCTTTATGAACGGAAAATAAAAAAACACAACTGCCGCTATATTTAGATTTATAGTACAATACACCTTGAATTGCAACCAGAACTGTTCTGAGCCTCAAGACTGAAAAACCTTAGGTTTGGGAGTCAATAAATCAGTGGTAACAATGAGAGTCCTGTGCCACCTTAAAGAATAAAACATTTCTTGTGACATAAGCTTCCATGGGCTCCAACCCAATTTGTCAGATGCATGAAGTGTAAACTACAGTTGAGACCTATGTATAATCATTCCAGAGTGAAGGAGGGCAAGTGTTAGCAAAGTCAGTTCGGTTAGGCTGGTGAGGCCCATTCACACCAGTTGGTTAGACGGTGAGAACGTGTGAACAGAGACAATTACTTTTTGTAATGCGATAACCATTCCAAGTCCCTATTCAGACCCAGTTTGATTGTGTCAAGTTTGCAAATCAGTTCCAGCTCTGCAGTTGCATGCTGAAGTCTGTTTTTCAAGTTTTTTTTTTGTTGAAGTATGGCAACTTTCAAGTCTGCTACCTGAGTGTCCAGAAGAGTTCTCCTACTGGTTTATGGAGGGTGCCATTTCTGATGTCCAGTTTGTGTATTTTTTTGCGTAAAGACAGCCTGGTTTGGCCAATGTACATGGCAGAGGGGCATTGCTGGCACAGAATGGCATGCACCACATTAGTGGATGTGCAGGTGAATGAGCTTCTGATGCTGTGGGTGATGTGGTTGGGACCTGTGATGGTATCACTGGAGTCGATGTGCATCTTGTGCGGGCAGAGTTGGCAACAGGGTTTGTAGCAGGGATAGGTTCCCGGGTTAGTGTTCTTATTGTATGCTGTTCGGTTGCTGGCGATTCACAAGACTAAATCAGTGGTGACATGTCGGAACTTAGCCAAGGTTTATTATAAAATTAAGCTTGATGACATACTTAAGGTAGTTAGGTAGATCCAAATTAAGGGACATAGAGTTAAAAGGTAACATATATAGTAAGAATTTACGGCAGTATTTATTTTGCAAGGGGTTGTGAAAAACAGAAATGAACTTTCACTTGAGATTGTTTCATGGGCTGAGTGATGGGTGGACCCCACTCTAATGAAAATAATTCCTCTTTATTAAATCATCTGTTTTCAGAATGGCTCCAACTGTATCTTCATATTCCTAGCCATCCCCAAAAGCACTCATCCTCCAAACTCCTCCCTCCTGCGGCCCATGGTTCTTCCTCCAAATTCCAGGTAGGCTTGTAGGTTGCTACATTGTATGATGTATTATAATTGCATTTCAGCAAAAAAATCAATGCTTACATGGAATTTAAACATTAAATGCATGGTGGTCTAGACACTAAGTGTCAAAAGGTTTTCTTTTGTCCTCGTGATTTTGTTTGTTTGTTCATTTGTTTGGCCTCTGTTGGGATTTTTATTCTCTTTTTGTTGTTCTTCTCTAGTACATTTTGCAAAGCTTTTAAGATGCTAAAAAAGAATAGGGCTTGATGTGAAAGAATTATCATCAAACTTTCCTAGACAAGAGGACCCACAGGATCCCTTCAACTCTGTAAAGGCCTAAGCTTGCAAACACATATGCATGTTTAAGGATTGAGTCCTACATTTTAAGAGTCCTAAAGGAATTAATAAAATTGATAGATGCATTGCTTGATTAGGGACAGTCTACAGATTAGGTAATAAAGAGTAAACAGAGAAATCAGACATAATTATTTCACCAAAGAGTAATATATGGAATAAGTAACCAGGCAAGACGTTCATAGCAGAGAGCATAAAATGAGTTTAAGAAGCATGTAACACGAACAGTGCCTATTCCTGCCTTACCTATTTCCTTTTACATGGCACTGATACCTCAACTCCCACCTTTGTTCCACAAATGATGCCATCTCATGATTTCCTTGGGCTCCTCCATCTATTTGTTTTATCCGTTTGTCTATTGTCTTATACTTAGATTGCCATTTGCAGCGGTGTTGTAGCTGTATTGGTCCCAGGACATTAGACTGACAAGATGGGTGGCGTAGTATCTTTATTGGACTAACTTTTGTTGGTGAAAGAGACAAGCTTGTCTCACCCACCTTCTCTCACTCAGACTGTAAGCAATTTGAGGCAGGGACTGACTCTGTTCTATATTTGTACAGTGTCTAGCACAACAGGGATCTAGATACTACCTGTATACAAATAAATAATAATGTTGATTTTGTGGCTGGGGGAGATGAAGATTAATTGATAATGGACACCATTTAGGGTCAAAACAGGTCTTTTCTTTTGGCAAAATTCCTTACGGTGAGGAATCTGAATATATATACAGCAGCAAGAGAATTCCCGGCTATTGTAAATGAGGCTGTATTGAATTCTTGAAGCTGCTGCAATACAGTAACTTTAATACTGGGGCAAAGAACACAGTCTTAATATAGATTAGAAAGAATTTCAGCATACTTGACTTGTTAAAGTTCTTTTTTTTCCCCCATTCTAAATCCACTAAGTAAACTGTAAGTGACCAGCTGCCTCCTGTTCCATACAAAATAACTCTAAGTAATTTGCTGGTGATGGTGTAATATCCATCATTCATCACCACTGGAGCATGGAAGCTGGCTAGATGGCACGGTAAATCCTCTATTTATTTAAAACCACACAATGCTATCAAAGCATTAGATTAAGCAGTACTTTACCTCACCACAGGTGGACTGGGAAGAATGGTCATGTTCTAATTCAAGCAGGTTCTATTCCTCACACTGCTATAGACTTCCTGTGTGGCCTTGGGTGAACCACAATCACCCTGAGCCTGAGTTTATTAATACTTATTGACTTACGCACAGGAGTTAGGCTTCATTCATTAATGCTGGAAAAGCAATCTGAGATTCTCTGATTGGAGGAGTTATACAAATGTCAAGTACTGTCAATAACCTGTGTTCCAGGGTGAATGAATGGTGGGTATGAAATTGTCCCACAGAGCATACTGAATTATTTTATACAGTAGGGGATTGGTGATTGTTTGTGGCCTGTTCTTTATTGAGACTGGGGGATAGGAAGAGAAGAGAAATAAAATAAATATGAAGGGACATTGCATCCAAATTAAACTAAAAGAATGAGGGGTAGAAAGGTTTTATAAAACCTTTATCTGAATAAAATATTTACCATTTATTTTGTTTATAATTTCACTTAAAACAGGGTTTTTGGTGCTAGTAACAGCAGCCAGAATTTAAAAAATAAGCAGCCAGAATTTTTAAAAAATATGAATTATATAGCACCAGTGACAAAGTTCCACCTCTACTTTGGTGGGTCCCACACTTCCCTCTAGCAATGCGTCTGTTTCCCTCAGACCTCTAGGCCTGGGAAAGATCCTTTGCCCCCTTCGGGCAGGGGTTTTTCCTTCCCCCAGTCTTTGTAATAGGCTCTTTCTGGCCAGTGTTCTGCTACTTCTCCAGATCTGTCTGCCTTCCGACCGCACCTTGCCTCCTCTCACACACTCCAATAGCTCTCCTCACACTCCAGCTACACCCTTTCTCTGGAGGGAACGCTTTTTAACAAGTCTTGAGCAGGGCTTTGGCTCCAGGTGTGCTAATTAACCTGGAGTAACTGCTGCTCAGCTCCAAGGGGAAAAGGGACTTGCTGAGCCTGGGGCTAATATCTTGGCTTTCTAGAACTCTCTGGAAACCCTCG
>ML685807.1:1145810-1235233 GCA_007922175.1 Pelusios castaneus | reverse complement strand
ACAGAATAGAATACACACCCTACAATATACAGCATGAATTTTATGTGAAGTGCATCCCTTCAATTGACAAGTGTGCTGATGTTCCCTGATTAGCCCCTCTAGTTCTGTTTCTTTGGAGCATTTAGCCCCAATACCAAAGTTACAACTTTTTGTTTTAAAATGTATAACTCATTTCTAAATGCTGAACAAACTTAAGCACTATCTTTATCATTGGCCTCAATTAAGGACCAATACAGAGCGCACACTTGATATGACATAAGAGGAAGGCTAAAACTGAATAGTATGTCAAAGACACGTAGCATTTCAGCCACATATCCTCTCCCATTTAGATGCTCTCCTTTTTGTAACCTAGTCGTGTCTGCTCCTAGTACTTTAGGATTAAAGTCCCCTGGTGTGAAATCTCCTTGAGGAGCATTCACCTCAACGAAAGTGTGATTAACTCAGCAGGTGCTTTTTGGGTCAATGAAAAAAACCAATCTGTTACACTAATACGTGAGATTTCTTTACTGATGTTCCGACTGGCTCCACATGTTTGCATTCTGACTTTACCTCTTCTATTCTTAATGCTTTATCAATGTAATAAATAGTTTTAGTAGGGTGAAGGCTTTAGTCTCCTCTACTGCTAACCTTTATGGTACATTGTGTGGCTCTTTCCTTTGATTATCTTGATTGCACACACAGGGAATTTAAACTCTGTCAGTCTTTGCTGCTCTTACTCTTCTTTAATAAAAGTCAACATATCCACAATGATTACTGAACAAGTACAGCACATAGAAAGGAATTAGAATAAAATTAGGGAACTCTGATTATTTTTTTTCTCAGAAGTGCCCCTAATATTTTTTTTCCTTTTTATAGGCTCACTCACTTAAACCAGCACCAAAAATTATATGAATGGCCTGAAAACATGATTGCTAAAGAAAGATCTTCTTAAGGTCCTATACCCACAAAGCTTTAGAAAAGTCCATTGAAGGTCTTGACTAGAACCTTTAATTTGTTCTAGGGTTGAATTGCAAATCAGCATAGAGTCTAGAGCAGCAGGGTAATACACTCCCAGTGACCTACACTGCTATGTCAGTGGATTAGTGTATTTATTCGTAAGTACAGATCACTGCAATCATCAAAACTGGGGATCAAGAACGTGTGGCATATTTTCACCTGATATATATCCACCAGGATGAAGCAAAGCCTGTTGGCTAGCTGTGTAGGCCAACTGACATCTTCTTAGGCTCCTCACTAGTGATTGCTGTTTATCTTCCATCTTTGTAGAGCACTGCTAGACATGACCACTGTGCCCTCTGTTCCATATTTCTTTTTTATCTTCATTAACTTTACATAAATAAATACAAGAAAAAAAAACCTAATATGGAAAACATTTTAATGAAAACAATTAATTTATCAACATTAGGACAAGATAATTTGTGGCCTGGAATAACTTTACTGGGCATGCTTCAGCAACTGTTATGGTGGACAAGAGATGAGTTTTTGGAGGTTTTTTGATAGCCAAAGCTAAAGGAATTCTTTAAGTCATAAGCTGTCTGAATCTATTTTGCATTTTCCCACAAACACTGCTTGAGTCATCTGGTTTCTCACTTCTTCTGACATAAGGTTGTAGGAACCACAGTGATCTCTCTTTTCAGGCATACAGGTCAATTTGGAAGTAATAATTTTATATATAGATGAAGTGTATAACTCTCTTTGTGAACATCTGGACTTGTGATTTTTGTTCGTGTGCACACACATGCTATATGGTAAATATGAGTATAAGGAAGCCTAGAACGGTATCCAGGTGTGTGATCGCAGAGAACTATACCCATTGTCACTTTTATTAATATTTTCAACATTTTTGCCCATCTATTATCTTAGACTCACTAATTATGGCAAATTTTTCATTAACAAAAGTTTAAACTTAAAATTACTCTTGATGAATAAATATCCAATTTACTCACTCTGTTCACAATGATGTCTCAGAAACAAAAGAACAATCAGAAAGAAAAAGAAGAAATAAATCCCCCAGCTGACAGCATGTCACTTTTCAGAACTCCAGGTAATCTGATCCCCTTGCTCAGGCAAACACAACCATAATGATGATATTGAGTGCTGCTAAAATGACTCTGAAAAATTCTCACTGAAAACTAAAATAAAAGTCTCACTGATCATAGATGATCCTTAAAATTTTTTTTCAAAAATCCCTATAAATGTATTACGGTAAATAGTGAGCATTAGAGGAGCAGAATCATTGCTGCAACTGCCATTGAGTGAATGGGGAGCACTTCAAATCTCACCAAAGATGCAGCACAAAGAAGGAGCTGACAAGATTTCTCAAAGTCTCAAAGCATGGAACACATCAATTTAAAGTGTTTGGATAATTCAAAAGCCGTTAAACAAATTTGCTCCAACCTCCCCAGAAAATTTTCACCTCTGGGCTGAGACCAAGCATGAGAAATTCCAGCCCCAGAGATAATTTTTTTGGAGGGGCTTAAAAGGAAAGTGCCTTCTCAACAACACTGCGTCAATCTTTAACAGTTAAACTAAATGCATTATTAAACTGTTTATTATATAAATTATATATATACATACTGTACAAATACACACATTATTATATGTAGTGCAGTAGCCAAATATTACTGAAAATGATAAGGTTTCCAAATAAGAAGTAAAAGCAAAAAATATAGAACAGAAGATAGTACATAATTATTCACAAATTATTATTTGTGACACAATTGTGTCACAATTATTCACATTATTTGTATTCCTTACAAATGAAAGGCTCTGACATTTTCCCAGATCAAAAATCCAATTTTACAGCACAAGGAGATAAGGAATTAAATAGTGCACAGATAACATCTAAACTGGTATTAAAAGGTTAGCAGTGCTTAAAATTGATTAGTCACCAGGATCAGACAACATACATGCCAGACTGTTATAGAAAAATTGGCCAGATATTGCAGAAGCAATACAAATTCCATTCAGGAGAGAGAATTGCCAGCATAATTCTATTACCAGACATTCTGGGGTACGATTTGTTAGTGCTGGGATCTCCCATTGGAGTCTCCATCTTTTTCATTTGTAGATATACAGTTGGTGAGATTATTGAAAGCAAAGAGCAAATGTTGAAGAAATTCAATATATCAGGAGGATAAGGGTGACAAAATGCCCCAATTTTATAGGGACAGTCCTGATATTCGGGGCTTGGTCTTATAAAAGTGCCTGTTATGCCCACTTTTTCATACTTCTTATCTGGTCACCATAAGGAGGAATAACATGAATCATGACCACTGGAGTCACAAAGGATTAAGGACCAATTAAGTACTTGGGCTAACACAATGGATGGAAAATGTAGTTCAATACAGATAAATGTTCCATAACCTATACTAGGGCTGTAATTCGTTTCATGGCAAATTGTTGTGAAAATCAGGGATTTGTCATGGTGAAAATTGTCAAAATTCACAAAACCACAAGGGGAGGGGGAGTGAAATGTCAACACACCCATTTATTTGGGGAAATACATAATACAATGTATTATGCAAAGGAAAGGAAAAAGGATGAGAGAAGTGGACTATTTTGCTCTTAGCTGGAAATAAGGAGATATTCCATTTTAGTAATTAATACTTATCGTTTATGCCATTCTTCACACTCTAAAAGTGCTATACAAATCTTAACTGAGCAATACAGTACCCTCAATGTATGTGGCAAAAAATAGTTCAAAAAATAAAAAAAAACAACAATCGGGGGGCGGGGACGATGACAGACAAACCAAAATCCTTGAGACCCTCACATAAGAAAATAATATGAAGGGGGCCAAATTCAATTCCATCTGTGCAACACTGTTGACTGAATTGGGGCTATAGGGGTGCTGCTGATAGAAGAATTTGCGCAAAAAAAGTGGAGAGAAAGGACGGATATGAAAGGACATGTGCAAACCCTCTCATACTAAATACAACTGAGACATTGATAAATGGAACCAGACAAACATATCCCGATACAAACTTGTTTCCAGATTCAGAGATAATTCAGTCAAAGTTTAGTAAAGCACATCAAAAGAACATTGGACTTTTTTGTTTCTAGCAGGCACATATTTATAGGTCAAGTAAAGCAAAGATCTATGATTCAATGGCATGTTTCTCTTCGTCTGCCTGTGACACAATAGCTTTTGAACCCCACATCTGAGGAATTCAAAAATATTAGAGAATGTTCCAGGCATCAACAGGCTCTTGGTGAAAATTGGAAAACTGGAAAAAGCCTTCATTGGAAAATCAAAGCCACTAATGCTCATTTGATACAGCAGGCGGAGAAATCTCCATCCCACCCACTGCTATACAACACAGGCAGCAGCTTAATATGTTGTGCTCTCTCATTAGGTGTCCAGTTAGGTTTATATAAGCAGTCAAGTGTGTGATTCTCTAGTTTACTACACAACTCAATACCAACATATGGAGTGGATGAAGAATCTAAGACAGATACAGTTGTAGAGGTGGGAAAACAGTGTATATATAATGGTTAGAGGAGGGGACTGAGAATCAATCCAAGATCCAACAGCTATATCTGTTGCTTTGGAAAGACTGGCTATGTGTCCCTGGAAAAGTAACCTAACCTTTCTGTGTCTTAATTTATTCATCTGTAATTCTGGGCCAGATTTTCAGCTGGTGTAAATTGACATAACCCCATTCAATGCCTATTTTCAAAAAGGCAAGCCAAAAATTTAACTTCACAAATTCACTGGAAGGCAGATATAGTGGTAATCACTAAGGCTCCAAAATTATGAGCTATTACTGTTTAAGAATTGTCTAGGTATTGCGGCCTTTTGGAAATTATAGAACAGAGGGCTACAAAAATAAAAACCAAAGATCTAATGGCTAGGTTTCTTCAAGTCTCTCACAAGAGTAAGTGCCGCTAAAGAGACTTCCCCTTCTCCCCTGTTTCTGAATGAATTAATAACTATCGTGGCAAACCGCTGGCTCTCCTCTGGTGGGCCTTCTGCTTTTCTCTTGGGTGGTGGGTTAAGACACCCCCAGTTACCCCACTGCCAAGAGGGGTCCCTCTGATAATGTCCTGTGGGGAGAGTAGGGGGAAGGGACCTGGACCTGCCCGCTACTCTGGGTCCCAGCTTAGAGGCCCTATGAGTAGATTCTCTGTACTGCTGACAGTGTCCAACACTCCAACTCTTCCCTGGGCTATTTCCTACCCTGCTCATTCAGTGCCTCATTTCCTCCCCCCTCTCGGGGCCTGGGGAATGCCTCTACACTACCTTGTGGGTTTTCCCCTTCCAGAGCCTTGTATCTTTAACTCCTCTCTGTTCCTCTACATGACACTATATTCCTCCACTCCACTCCACATAGCACTTCTCCGATTCCTCCTCCAGCTTGAGCCCTATTTGTCCGGAGCAGGGGGGTTTTATCAGGCACCTGGCTGGGCCCTGATTTGCTTCAGCTGCTCCTAATTACCCTCTATTAACTCCAGCTGGTTTGTAGGGAAAACGCCCGGATCATCCTGGGGCTTACATACCTCTCTTCTATGACTCTCCTACTGCCCTTTATCCTGGATATGTCACACTAATAAATTAATATTAAACACTGATATTATGATGTTCCAGATATAGTAGTAAAATAGGGAACAAGATGGAATCTAAAATTATAATTCAAATGTGTATAAAAGGGAGGTCAATTGTAAGTGATATAGCTGTGGGCAAAATATTGTAAATTTCAATGAGAGAGTTTACCCTATGGCAATCCTGTTAGGAAGGAAAGGCATTGCATTCATATTGACTTCTTTTAGTTTAAGTGATAAAGGAAAGAAGTAAGGCTAACATTTGCAATCAAACATGCTTGTGCTATTGAGTTAGTGAAATATACCTATGTAGACAAAGAAAATAAATAAAAGGAACTAAATTCAAACCATGTATTTATAAGGACACTGGACCTCAGTGTGGAATAATCATGAGTTAATACACAGACTTAGTTCACCCATACGTACCAAGGACCAGCACCGTTGTTAAAAGTAGGGGAACAGAAATGGAAGATTTATACAGCTGTTCCAGCTTGCTGGAGAACAATAGTTTTTGAAGTGCCTTCGCAATGTAAAATGAACTGTCGAAACAAGTTTAAAGAGCATCATGGACTGTGGAAGGTCTTTGTATAAATTATATGAATTTTAAACAGGATATTTCAGCCACTAGCAGAATGCTAACAGAGAAACTGCTACTTAAGCAAGCATAACTGCCAAGATGGGCAAAGGATGCACTGTAAAAGGGCTAACAAAAGGCAATTTGTGGAGGTGAGATGCTAACCAGAGGAAATCAGCCAATGTTTGACCTATGTCCCAAGATAGTTATACCAGCAACTATGACCCAACTTATCTTATGCAAGCTGGTGAGACAAGATGTGTTAAACAAAAAGATTGGAAAATTCCAGTACCAATTGAAAGAACTCAAAAGCTGTTTCATTCTCTGATTGGATGGTGAGAAAAATACAATTTTCATTTTGGTTGACATTTTGAAACTTCAGAAGAAATGTGGGTCACCACAGACTGATCATGCCTGCCCCTCCAAGAAACACCACCGAGCTGGACCACCCAGCAGAAATAGGTTGAAACGATCTGTTTCCTGAAAATTGAAGACACCCGGAAGGAAAAACACTGAGGTTCTAGGCCAGCCACATGGTGACATCAAGTACCTATTTTGGAGAGGTACATTTAAATGTCTTTTGCTGTCTTCCAGCAATTCAGGTTGCCCACTAATGTATTGGAGAAAGACTACAGATGTATTCATCCTTTACTCCACCTGTGTTTGGAGTGTCAACTACTTCTGTGAACAGTAACTGAGCTGAAAGCTTATGGTTGAGCAAAGATCTATTAATAAGTAACACACAGATTTTGTCTTGGATGATGATCAAAATCTGCTATTAACCACTTTTCTGAAACATGGTACCTAATTAATAAAAAAGCATACAAGCTTGTGTATGTGCGCTAAAGATTGGCACAATTATTGTATACGTCTTTGTTTTGTAACTGGTTCCAATCATGATTTTTACAAAGTAACTTTAAAACTGAACACTTTATTGTTGTTAACTTAGATTGTAGAACATACTACATGTGGCTACCAAAGTTTCATACTGCTTTTCAAGTTTCAAGTTCTGTATACATACATAAAATGAGACCAAGTATGCAAGCTTGTATATCTTCATTCAGTCTGTACAGTCTGTCATAAACATAGAAATTTATATTGGACAGTTAACCAGATCTTGGGGCTAATATCATTCATTGGAAAATAGGTAACAAGGGTTGATTATTAGAGATTCCACTGGGAAGGAGATCTTGGCGAACCGGCATGTAAGTGACTTATGATTTAACTTTGGATTGTTTTTTCTCTGTTGTGCTAGTGACACTGGAGCTGACTACTTTGAAGGACACAAAGGCTGAGTCTACACTGGTAAATTAAGTCGACTTAAGCTTGGCTTAAGTCGACTTAATGTGCTCTGCGTCTACACTACACTTTGCTTAAGTCAACTTAAGCAGCTTGCTTAAGTTGACTTAAGGAAAATAAAGTCGACTTAATGAAAATTAAGTCGACTTTATTAAACCACCTTTCTACTCGACCTAAGGCTTAATTCGACTTTCTAAAGTCGAATTAAGCCAGTGTAGCCCTGGGGTAGCCCTAAGTCAACTTAGGGCTACCCCAAGACTACACCAATGCCCTCCCTGCCAGGGGGGGGCACAGGGGGAGCCTAGCATGCCCCCCAAAGGGCAGGGCATGTGGGCACAGTGTGACATTGTCTGGATTTAGGGAAGCATTTATGATATTATTTTCTATGGATATCTCATAAATGTTATAATCCATAGGAACTATGTCATGTTTGGTATCAATAGAAA
Source organism: Pelusios castaneus (assembly GCA_007922175.1). Classification (NCBI taxonomy): domain Eukaryota; kingdom Metazoa; phylum Chordata; order Testudines; family Pelomedusidae; genus Pelusios; species Pelusios castaneus. The sequence continues at coordinate 1,227,370 of ML685807.1, read as the reverse complement.
GGTAGTAATTTGCTGGGAATGATTATATAGTTTATGTCTAGGAATTCTATTTTGATTAGAAGTTAAGAATTTGATGTTATATCTATACTTTAACTTGTGTCATTCTTGAGAAATGTCTTGGCCGGGAGGGTGTGAACAACCATTGTCTCCTTAATGTTTAGGAATTTGCCAGGTGATATGGTCCCAGGGAGTAAACTGATGAGCCATTAAGGATACAATGGTTGTATTCTTTATGTCCTCATCAGGATACTCCCTGGGACCATTCTACCTGGAAAATTAGTTAAAGTCGACTTAAAAGTGCAAGTGTAGATATAGCCAAAGAGTATATCTACACTGCAAAACAACCAAACCACACAAACACGCAGCAGCAACTTACATCAATTAGCTCAGGTTTGCACTGGGGGGCAGAAAATAGCAGTGTAAACATTTTCACCTGAGCTGGAGTTCAGGCTCTGAAACTTGAGAGGGGAGGAGGATTCCAGAGGCTGTGTTCCAGTCCAAGTGAGAACATTTGCACTGTTCTTTTTAGCCCCATAGCATGAGCCCTGAAAGCTGGAGTTACCTGGCTTGGGCCCTGAGACTTGCTGCTGCAGGCTTTTTTTTTGCAGTATAGGCACACTCTTAGTCAAAAATTTAAAAAAATAAAATAAAATTACCTTCCCAACACAGTGATTGAGTGTAACTGTTTTGTTTTGTTTTTCTATTGTGGTTGTATAATTTGATTCTGAAAAATTACATGATTAAGCTGACTAATTTTCTAGCCAAATCATAGTCCAATAATATAGTCCATTCTTATATTCCGTACTACTAATTCCCGTTGATAACGATATGTAATGAAACTCTATAAAACCAAATTCAACTTTCAAGTCCTTTTCTTTAGTTAAGAAATCAAAATTAAAAGAACCGTAAGCAAGGTGGCACGGGTAATCAGTTAAGCAGTTCCTTAACTAAGGTTGGTTTTATTCCCTATCTTTCTTACCAAGAACTCTTCTGATTTATATGAGCTGTGGATCTGGCCCAGGGTATCTACCTCACTGCAGTGTTGTGAAGCTTAATTAATGTTGATTAAGTTTGAAATCAACTGATTTCAGTGGGAATAGGACTGAACAGTCAATGTTTGTAATGTTCAAAATCGTATTTTGATTATTGCTAGAAAGATGAAGTGATCCACTGCAGAGCTCTCACAAGCTGTAAATGAAGAAATTTGGGACTGCTTCTCTCTGTCAGTTAGCTAACGTTAACACTGGATATGAATTGGGTGGGATTCACATTTGTTTCTGAATCTATTTATATCTGCACTTCCTTTTGTCAGCATAACAATCCTCCCGCTGTCAGAAGGTTATAGTCACTGCCCATGCTATTCCTTGGCAAAACCTCAAGGAATGCTACTAGAAAGGAAAATGGGCTCTCTCTCAAAGACTAAGTACCTCTCTTGACTCCCTCCCTAGCTTAGACCAAGCATAGAGTCTGGAGATCAATGGTTTAGAGCTCTGATTTCCCCAAAGACTTTGGTTGTTCCACTAAGTTAAAGCACAGTATGGATTACATACCCATTATACAAAGAGACTAATACATTGTATGCAATATTAATCAGAGAAGCTGGGCTCCTACAAAAATTGTTCCAAGACTCTAAAAATACACATCCTCAGAAATGAATTCAGATATTTATAAAAAGACTGAAAAAATCCACAGACCAGTGCAATAAATCTCAAATGGAAATCTTACCTGTCACAAGCTGTTGTCCAGCTAATCCCACTGGAACCATCCCGAGGTTGTTCATAGCAGTAGCCCAAGCAGTTGGATCGGTAACTGCCATGTTAAGTTGTGTGGCATCTATTGCTATACTTCCCAAACCATCAGCTGCTGTGGGAAAAGAGACAAATTCTGAGTTTAAAAAATCAATATGCCATAATCTTTAACAGAAAATTGTGTTTGAGACATAAATAAACCTCACTGAAAATTAAACAATCTTTTTTATTATTATTATAATTCATCTTTTTGGAGCACCCACAAAAACAATGGGTGCTATACAGCAGTGAGTGAAGACATGGTCCTACTCAAAATAGCTTATCATTTAAGCCCACCTAACCAGTGGCAAATGTTTCTATGGAAATAAACAGAAGATTTCCAAATATTCAAAGGAGGGCACATTTTTCATAAAATGTAGATCATCATAGAAATTGTGACATTATTTGTCATTGACATTGTGTATAAAAAGAGATCAGATCAATTTCACTTGTCCTAAGGAAAGAACATCAAGTTCCATTTGAAAAGTATTTATCAAGCATCAGTATAGCAAAAATATTTTGGTGGCCCCTGCAGAGTATAGATATTTACCTGCAGCCATCATTTAAACTGGTTCCTTTTGTCACCGACTGTCTTCAAGTAGGAATGTATCCACTATTGTGTTAATGACATCTTGTGATGGGAGAGTCTGTCACTGAATGCAGAGTCTACACCCAGTTTATTAGGTGCTGCAAAGAAACACAAGTAAACAGACATTAAATGCTGCTTTTAAAAGCTTAGCGCAAAACAAGATCCCCTAACTATACAAATCTAGACAAAGTTCCTACCTCCTCACAACTGGCTCTCCAAATCCAGTTCAGCTATACACCTTCACCAAATGTTAGTGAAGGAGTTTCAACTAACCTGCATCCTTGTTGACTGAATAAATGGTGCCATGTATGAACCTGTCAGATGTCTTGCCTCTGGCTGAAAAACCTTCACAAATTAGGTTTTATCAGTACCCGCACAGCCACCTCTGCGTGCAGGCATCAACTGAAAGGAGAGACTTGGGGCTGCATATGAATTTTTTAAAAAGTTAAAAATTAATTGATGTGGTGAGTTTCGAGGAAACAGTTGCTTGTTAAATATATTCCCAGATGAAGGTGTGACTTTAACAAACCAAATTCCAAAGGGGTAGCCGTGTTAGTCTATTGTAGAAAGACAACAGAGTTCTGTGGCACTTTTAAAGACTAACAGATTTATTTATCGCATGAGCTTTCGTGGGAGAAAATCCCACTTCGTCAGACACTTTGAAGATAGGAAAGTTACAGAGTGGGAGGAAATTAAATGCAGGGGAGTGTATGACATAGCATCAGGTCAGGCTGTAACAGCAAATCAAAATAGGTGTTAGGATTCAAAACACTGGGGAACAGCACATAGAGGAGGGGGAGGTCAAATCACTTGTTGTAATGTGAGAAAAATCCATAGTCCCTGTTTAAACAGTTTTCATCTGAGCTGGAGTTCAGGCTCTGAAACAAGTGATTTGACCTCCCCTTCCTCTATGTGCTGTTCCCCAGTGTTTTGAATCCTAACACCTATTTTCTCCCACGAAAGCCCATGCGATAAATAAATCTGTTAGTCTTTAAAAGTGCCACAGGACTCTGTTGTCTTTAACAAACCAGGAAGACTTGCAATGTTAAAGAAGACACGCTGTCTTTAACTAACGCAGTATCCTGAGCCCACAAAGGGACACCAGCATGAAGCAAAGGGGGCGCATCATTGTGTTGCAATGTGAATTTTACATAGAGGTAATTCTTTTCTCTGTGACTCTCATTATGTCTACATATTTCTAACAGTTAAAAGCATTTGAAGAAGAAAGCATGTAACCAAACTGTGAGAGTTGACAACTTCAATTACAAAAGACTTCCAAATTCTAACAGTAAAGAGTAAATATTTATTTTGGTTGAGATAAACACATATCTAAGCCTATTTTAGGCCTTTTAAGTGTTAGTTATGTAATGGACTGCAGTGACTTTTTTGAACCCTTCAGTCTTACCATGATTGCCTCACTGCTGTGTAACAGTACTAAGGGCTTGATCCAAAGCTCATTGAAGTCAGTTGAAAAATTCCCATTGATTCAATTGTGCTTGGCTGGCTCAGAATTTAAGTCCCCAGTCTTTCATCACAGAAGTCAGCTGGAGTTTTGGAATTAATTTCCCTGGATGCAAGAGGAGGCTTTAAGGATAAATTTTTCAAAACTGAATCAAAAAATGTATACAAAGAATTTGAATGTGCAAATCTCACATATGTTTGTGCTAAAGGTTACTTGCATAGACAAAATGTTTATGCAAACAATCAAGCATGGGTAAGTGTAAATGCGGGTTTGAGCAAAATTTTATAGGTGCCTTTTTGGTAAATAGTTTGGAGCTAAGATCAGATACATTAAATATTCTTTATGAAAATTATTTAATAGACGTTAAGTGTGTTGTTTCCAGTTTATAAACCTAAATATTTCATCTTTAGAAAAGATATAATAAAACTGAATAGATTATATTTTAGCTTAACTCTCCCCCACTTTTATCTTCAAATATTTATGGAAACGTAAGCCAGAAGTGTGAACATAGTTGTACAAATATCCTTCTTCCCATATGAAATAAAGAGGCATGGAGCTACAATTACAACTCATGTCATATAAAGGTGATCATCTTAAAAAGCCATACAAGTGAAAAGGAGCACTTAATGTAATCAGTTAACACTATAATTTTATACTATTTTGTAATGTATAAATGTCCAGTTTTACTAGGTTAAAGCATATTTTGGTCTGAGGTACAACGGACCTACTATAACATTAATATTTATCATATTTCAGTATTTGACTCCGCTATGTCATTTCTTTATTGAACTATGATAAAACTGACTTTTTAAGTTAAATCACTACTTACTAAAAACCTTGACCAGAGTTCACATGATTTTCTAAACAGAGCATGACTTACATCAAGCAAACTACATGATTGAGATTTTTAAAAGTGGATGCCCAAAGTGCAGCTTCTTATATCCATATTTAGCTCCTCCATTGGCTCAAACTATATATTTTTGGCCGCTAACATCCATTTCAAGGTTAGAGCTGGTTGAATTATTTGTTGCCAATAACCTATGTGACTTTCATTATGTCCCTCTTTATGAATCGTTCAAAATTCAATCCTGATTACTACATGTGTTTCTAGTCACAAGTATATGCTGAAAACTTTAAGTCAATAAATTTCAGCCTATTGACAGCTTGCAAACTATTTGTTTTACCATGTGTTAATGGGATGCACTGCTGCTCAGCTAAATCTCTTGGTATTATATCTGCTTCTTGAGTGGACAGGAGAACTTTTAAACAGGAGATTGACAAGTATAAGAGAATGATGAGTGGCAAATCACCACTCATGCTAAAACATTTGAAACTTGGGGGAGTTGTAAACATTTTCTTGAAGAAACCATGAGTTGTCCAAATACTTGATGACAATGAATAATATAACTGCACAAATAACAGCAAAGGAAATTCACGAAAATATCTGTGGTTCACTTACTGTACAGTAAAACAAACAAGGAATCCGGTGGCACTTTTAAAGACTAACAAATTTATTTATTGCATGATTTTGTTAGTAGTTAGTCTTTAAAAGTGCCACAGGACTCCTTGTTTGTTTTGCTGACCTAGATTAACACGGCTACCCCTTTGGAACGTACAGTGTCACTCGGATCATGAAGCCGGGGAACTTCTGGTTTTAAAGAACCCCTAGGTTCTCCCAGGTAGCTCTGGTCTGCTTTGCTTTCTCCCTGACCAGCTGAAATACAGCCCATCAGGGGAAAATGGCTGCAGGGTAGGATGATTGACAAAAAGTCACAAGGGGAGCCAAAGCCTGAAGCTGAACTGATCTCCTCTAACCAAAAACTGCTGTGGGCTATTTTGTCAGTGCAACAAAGCTGAATAACAAATCTGTGCACCTAAGCTCCTTGCAGAGCATGCTGCAGAGTGATGTGCACAAAACTGGTGACAGGCGCAAAAGAAAAGCACAGGACTGGAACTACAGGACTCTGAAGTTAGAAACTATTAATTCTAAAAATCCTTAAAGAACCTGCACCCAGAAATTGATGTATACAGGCAACATTGACAACACCATAGCTACAGCACTGAGAACAGTGCTATTACATCATCATACATTGATCTCTTCTTTCTCAATTCAGAACCTTTATGGGAGAAAGGTTCTTATTTTGTATTAATATTATGCAAAATTATATTCCGTAAAATAATCTTAAAGAGATACTCGACACTCAGTGTAAACTCAATAGTTAGGTTTTGTAAAAAAAAAAAAAAAAAAAAAAAGGATTTTCCAGAATAAAATTTTTATTTTTTAATAAAAAGTTCTGTGTGGTTGTAAATATTCTTCTGCATTTTTTGCCACCCAAACACTGCTGAGCTGTTCTGCACCAGATCTAGAAAGTCATACAAACTATTTTGTGTTCTCTGTTCGTACTGTATGCAATGCAAGAAGCAAAGTGATATAAAGGATGAAAAGTATATTCAATTTTCAAAGTTCTTCCCCTTTTAATAATAAAAAGTGTTACTGATGAGATAAGTAATGAAATTTGTTTAAGACTATATGGGGATAGATCCTCAAATGGTATGATATAATGGTACAACATAGTGCTCATCTATAAAAAGGGAAATAAGGACAATCCAGGGAACTAGGGACCAGTCAGTTTAACCTCTGTACCAGGAAAAATAATGGAGCAAATAATTAAGAAATCAATTAGCAAACATCTAGAACAGGGGTTGGCAACCCCCAGCACGCGTGCCAAACTTGGCACGAGGGCCAATCCTGAGCGGCACGCGGCCCTGCTCAGGCTCCCCCTGCGGGACCCACCCACCCCCGCATGGCCTGGGGCCACAAAAGCCGCATGCTGCGGCTCCAAGCTCCATGGCAGCATTTCCCCGCTCCGCCCTGTCGGGGGTGGAGGCTCCAGTTCCCGGGACCCTGACTCCACTGCAACATAAGTGCTGTGGGGCGGGGGTGGAGCCTCCGGTCGGGAGCTCGGTTCGGCATGGCCCGGTTTAGGGGCAGGCACAGGCTCAGGGGCCAGTGTGTCCTGGCACGGAGTTCAGGGGCTGGTACGAGGCTCGGGGGGGCTGGTGTGACCCAGCTCTGGGACCGGCTTGGGGGCCTGGCATGCCCTGCTCGGGGGTGCCAGTGTGGCCTGATGCAAGGATCAGGGGGGCCAGTGTGGCACTCAGGGGGCCCAGCGCGGTCCGGCTCTGGGGCTGGCTCGGGGGCCTGGCCAGCCCAGCATGAGGGCCGGCGCGTGACTGGGGGGGTTGGCGTAGGGTTCAGGGAGGCAGCGCGGTCTGGCTCTGGGGCTGGCATGGCCTGGCTCTGGGGCCTGGTCAGCCCAGCACAGGGGCCAGCACGGGATTCAGGGGGGCAGCGCGTGACTTGGGGGGCTGGTGTGGGGTTCGGGAGGGCAGCACAGTCCAGCTCGGGGGGCCGGAGCGACCTGTCTCTGGGGCTGGCATGGCCCGGCTCTGGGGCCTGGTCAGCCTAGCACAGGGGCTGGCACGGCCCCACTCAGGGGCCTGGCCAACCCAGCTCAGGGCTTGGGGGGCTAGCACGGCCTGGCTCGGCGTGGGGTGGCATGGGGCTCAGGGGCCGGCTTGGGGTTTGGGGGGGGCCGGGGGGACCCAGCTCTGGAGCATGCTTGGGTGCTGGCTTGGGGCCTGCGCAGCCTGGCCTGGGGACCCCCCCCCCTCCACACATGGAGTCCCTGGCCCCACCCCCCTTTGGTCCTGCCCCTGGCACCTTCTGAGGGTGTGGGGGGCGGGGCTACTACAGGGGCCGGCCAAGGTTGCTGACCCCTGATCTAGAAGACAATAAGGTATTAAGTGATAGTCAGCATAGACTTGTCAAGAGCAAATCGTGTCAAACCAACTGATAGCTTTCTATGATGGGGTAATAAGTAGAGCCCTGCACGGATACAAAAATGTGGATCCACAACCAATCCATATCCAAGACCTGTAAGCACATATCCAATCCGTATCTCCATGTTTTGTGGGTATCCGCAACTGCCCCGCCCCCACCTTGCAGCAGCTCCGCTCCACTCTGCTCAGCTCCTCGTCATTACACTGTGCTTCTGTTTTGTGTTCCTGCCTGTGTGTGTTCTGTAATGTAACAACTTAAGAGCAGGGGCTTAGTAAATGTGCACACACTTTTTATTTTAAACTACATTATAGAGAGTCCTAAGGATCCTGGTGCAACCTCTGTGTTTTCTTCTGGGGCAGCTGCCTGTCAGTTCCTGGATAGTTAGAGAGCAGCAGCTGCCTCACACAGAGCCTGAGGAAGGGGGCAGGGAGGGCGGCACTAGCCAGCAGCTCCCAATACTGTTTGTTCAGAGCCCTGCTGGCCCCGATCATCTGGTTATTCCACCTACTAGAGGGAAGATCAGGTCACTCAACTGTTCAGCATGGGCAAGGTAATTCATTCAGCTGAGCGATCAGATTGGGAGGCTGGCAGCCAGAGAAGGGGGGAAATAGCAGCCCATCATCAGCTGATATGCGTGGGCTCTGGTGAGCTAGGTTCAGGGAGCCCGAGAAACAGCTGAGAGAGGAGAGAGTTGCCAACAGCTCGCAATGTTTTTCAGAGCCTTCGCTGGCTCCGATCTGAGCAACTGGTATTTTGCCTGGGCTGGGCTGGGAAGTCTGGGCTGCTGCAGTTTCTCAGCTGATCAGTGGAGCTGGGGACTGGCCACTGAAACTGAACACCAGCTCTGACAGGCTGGGCTCTGGCTCTGGAGTCAAAGACTGAAGGACAGCTGGGGGCGGGACCCAGGACCCAGATGATCCAGTAAAAGCCTGATGCTGTTCAGAGCCCCAGCTACCCCAGATCTGAGCAACTCTTATTCCACCAGATCACTCAGCTGTTTGGTGCTGGGGGGAATGGCCGGCAGTGGGGGAAGTGGGAGGGGGAGCAACAGTTACTCTGCCTGGACTGGCCCCTGGATTCAGTCAGGGCTGCAGCTGTAACCAATCAGATGTTCTGGGCGGAGCAATGGTGCTCTCTGCACGTACAGCTGTGAACAGATAAAAATAGTATCTATACCTCAGCCGCAATCTGCAGCAACGGGTCTGCGGATATCCGCATTTGCACCCACAGATACCGATATCCGTGGATAAGAAGCGGATATCCGCGGATCTGCAGGACTCTAGTAATAAGCCTTGTGGATAGAGGAGAAGCAGCAGATATGGTATATTTCGATTTTAGTATGGCTTTTGATACAGCCTTGCATCACCTTCTCATTAACAAACTAGGGAAGTACAACCTGGATGGAGCTACTATAACATGTGTACAAAACTGATTGGATAACCACTCCCAGAGAGTAGTTATCAACAGTTCACAGTCATGCTGGAAAGGCATAATGAGCGGGGTACCACAGGGACTGGTTCTGGGTCCAGTTCTGTTCAATATTTTCATCAATGATTTAGATGATGGCATAAAGAGAGTCCACTTATAAAGTTTGCCGATGATACCAAGTGGGGAGGGATTGCAAGTGCTTTGGTAAACAGGATCACAATCAAAATCATTTCGATAAACTGGTGAAATGGGCTGAAGTTAATGGGATGAAATTCAATAAACACAAGTGCCAAATACTCCACTTAGGAAAGAACAATCCATTGCACGCATGCCTAGGAAGGAGTACTGCAGAATCTGGGTGTAGTAGTGGACCACAAGCTAAATACGAGTCAACAGTGCAACGCTATTGCAAAAAAAGCAAACACCATTCTGGGACGTATTAACAGGAGTATTGTAAGCAAGACATGAGAAATAATTCTCCCACTCTACTCCACCTTTATTAGGCCACAACTGGAGTACTGTGTCAGTTCTGGGTGCTTCATTTCAGGAAAGATGTGGACAAATTGGAGAAAGTCCAGAGAAGAGCAACAAGAATGATTAAAGGTCTGGAACACTTGACTTATGAGAGAAGATTGAAAGAGCTGGGTTTGTTTAATCTGGAAAAGAGGAAATTGAGAGGGGACATGATAACAATTTTGAAGTACCTAAAAGACTGTCACAAGGAGGAGGGAGAAAAATAGCTCTCCTTAACTGCTAATGATAAGACAAGAAGTAATGGGCTTAAATCATGGCAAGGGAGGTTTAGGTTGGACATTATGAAAAAATTGCTAACTCTCAGGGTGATTAACCAGTGGAATAGATTGCCTAGGCAGGCTGTGGGACCTCCATCATTAGAAGTTTTTAAGAGCAGGTTAGACAGACATAACCAGTGGAATAGATTGCCTAGGCAGGCTGTGGGACCTCCATCATTAGAAGTTTTTAAGAGCAGGTTAGACAGACACCTGTCAGGGATGGTTTAAAAGGGATCTTGGTCCTTCCCTGAGTGCAGGGGACTGGACTCGATGACCTCTCATAGTCTTCCAATTTCTACGATTCTATGACTCTACAACCAACGAAGTTCCACTGAGTTCCTGGGAAGCGAGGCCAATTTCCTCCAGCTGAGGAGCTTCCCCATGATTTTAAACCAACCTATGTTCCTTTAAGTATTAGCCCTAGTCTACACTAGCCGCCGTTCTTGGCAGCAGTCGACGGGAAATACGCAAGGTACATAAAATACCTTACGTATCTCACGCCGACTTCTTAAACCCTCACTACATACTAACACTAAGCCGACCAGAAATGGCATCTGGTTGGTGTAGTGTAACTGCAGTTACGGAGCTGGTGCTACAGCTCCAGTTCGGCTTTCAACTGAGCGTGTCTACACAGACGCCTCAATTGAAAACTGAAGATCGCGTTGACGGCGGTGACTTTGCCACCGTCAGTACAGAGCCGTCCTCAGAAACATGAAAGCATACAAAATAAGTGTTCTGAGTCTGCAAACAGTCATGCAGATGAATAACTTTACTCAGGAGAGTAGCTCCACTGAGGTGGATCTAATTCTAAAAATAATACAGAGGAAAAAAATTAAAGAAAGCCTTCTGGGTGTTTTTGTTTGTTTGTTTTGTTTTTAATTTTATTTTTATGGGACTTCCATTAACATCACCTTAATGCCCAGTGCAGTAAACACAAACTGAACTGTAAAAATACCACAGAATAGTCATGGCAATCACTCCTTTTGTAATCAGATAGCAAATATCCATTCTCCATCCTCACATGGTCTGTTGTGGGAGACTTTTCTGAGACAGGCTGTCAGGATGATAAAGTTCCCTCAAGTCCATACAAATGAGAGCTTCTCAGTCATAGCAGATTGTACTTAGCACACATTTCATACTAGGCAATTAAAGGCAGTTACCCAAGTGAATACAGAACTTGGTTATATATGGTGCAACAATTATCACAGGCAATGAATTCCATGAGACAAAGAGATTAAAAGAATATAAAACTAATTCAATAACTCTGAAAACTGCTACGTTTAAACTCTACTCTTTAAATGTCTATAATAGCCCAGGCAATTGAATTGCAACACAGCAAAGCAACTTAAACTCCCTACTGTCAAAAAACTTCGTAGAATATCCAGGTCAAATGATCAACCAAAGATACCAGCAATTTAAAAAGCAGCTAGGATGCCACGGGGTAACCAAGAAAAAGTTCTATTTCAACCTCTGCCACTGACCTGTTTTGTGACTTTGGGCAAGTCCCTTCTCCTCTTCATAATTTCTGTGATCACCACATGCCTCAAGGAAGAGATTGATTATATCAACCTTATGAAAAGGAGGATTGGAAGCTCTTAGATAATACACGTCACAGATGCTGATTCTAACAATTCTGAGGGCGGCAGCCACTACTATTGGGTGGGATTAAAAGGCAAGAGGATGGACGGAACAATGGGATTCTTTTTAATGCCCAATATCTCATGAGCCACCAGATCTAGTTGGGTTCCCCACCTCTCAGAGGTCTACAGATGTTTTCATGCACTGTGATTAATAAGATATTGGACACCGGATTTCTCACTGCACCACCTGATTAGGCAAAATTACAGGCCATATACCAGACATGTCTGGGTGTTTTCAACACACCACACATCCTTAGCTAGGCTTTATTTATAGATTAGTAGAGCTTCAGGGCTTGCCTCAAGAAAAAAAAAGTTAGACCACACCATTCACTACATGTGTAAAATGTCCACTTGATCATCTCTGGAGGAAAAGTAACCTGGAGAATGGGAAAGCATTAGCAGCTGCAGCCAACATCACGAAACAATATTCTCTCTCGTGATCATCCCGTTCTTTTTGCCTACAGCACATAGAAGAAGCTTTGCAAAGATAACTTCTGTACCCCTCTGGCTTCTATTTTTAATTTTATGAGTAGTAATTTCAAGGAAGGCGACTCTCTGCATTTTTTGCAAATTTTAAAATGAAATAAACTTCAAACCCCTCTGCGCTTAGAAATTCAAAGGTTCAAAAATGCCTAAAATGAAATGAATTGTATTGCTCAGTGACAGCTTGCCAAAAACCAGCCATCATTTTCCCTCCAATACTTGGGTACATGAAACCTAGGAGGCACCAAAACAAGACACCCAAACATTTTTTAAAATCTAGCCCCTCTTTAGGCACCGAGGCAGCCACTGAACTCTTAGAAATTCAGCTCGAGTGGTGAATACTGAACACCTCAAAATCTGGATCTTAGAACAATGTTTGGGTAACCAAAATTTGCCTATTATGGAAGATTGGTCATCAAATGACATGCCAATGAGGTGAACTTTTTTGAGTTTGAGTGTAGAGGAATCAGTTATCAAAATTGGCAGGTGCATAAGATTATAAGTCTTCAGGAAATGGCAGGAAAGAGGAACTTACATACACAGTGTACACTGTAGGTATATTAATAGAAGTGAAATGGTGACAAATAACATTATTTTTTTGATTTTCAATCACTTGGGATGAATTACGATACCATTACTCACTCCAGCCTCTGCTACTGGAAAATTCTGTACACCTCTAAACTCATAAAAGGTGTGTTATTACAACACATCTCTCTACATCTTGTATGAACAATCTAGGTTTGCACACATATACATTTTTGCGTACATACACACGAGCTTTTACACCAGTAATTACTGCACTGCAGTCAAACAGCAAATCGTAATTATACCAGTAGGTCCAAGATAACTTTGAGAAAGTCACAACATAGTTTCAGTTTACTCTGAAAGCCGACAAAGTCAATTTGCACACTACATATCTTCTGGAAGAATTACTCCTTCGTGATGCTGCATTATTAAATGTTTTGCCTCAACAATTTTTGAAGATAATATCTGGAACACACCAAGGCCAGATTTCTTCCAGAAAGTAGAATACTGGAAGATTTCAGGAATGTGAAAATATAACAAAAGCTCTGTGAGATAAATAGGTGTTCCCTTTTAATTATGTTTTAAAAGTCATTCAGTAACATTTTTAAAAATTAAATCCAGAACTTCACAGGCATCCAGCATAAGGTCTTAACAGGTTACAAACATGCGTGTTCTTTTGTGACAATCCTAGCATTTGCAGCCTGAATATACTGAAGTATATAAACACCTGATTCTGGAGACACATTAAGCAAGACATTATAGAGGTCCATCTTAGGAATAACAAATGCCTATGCAGTACTAAAATTATCTGGAAAAAGCAAGTTTTTAGGCTAACAATGAAGGGTGCTAATGATAAAAGCAAACTTGGATCTTGCTCAAATACAAAGTGCTGTTGATGGTCTCTGTTTTTTTCCTTTGTCTAGGAGCTGATTTTAAATTGTGAATTGCTTGCCTTCTGTTTCAGTGGAAGACTGCTTACTGAATTTATTATACCATTTCACCATTTCATAATGCAGTTTTTAAGCCTTCAGATGTAAATATCTATAGATACACGTGAGGCTTCTGAAATCTTCTAATCAAATTATACTGATAATATTTTAAACATAATATAATGCTGCTTTTCATTCAAGGCCCTCAAAATGCTTTTTGCCAACATGGCATTCCCAAAACAAATATTTCAAACAATAAAGGAAGCACATGGAGCACCCAATCTTGCAGCAGAGAAATAAAATAGATTAATGAAAATGACTGTATTGTGTAGGAATAGAGGCTTCTATGCAATAGACATGTTGGGGGGGAAGTCTTTGCTACACCAATACTCTCACTTTCAAATAAGAACGTAAGTGAGAAAATAGGCAGAGGAAACGTAACCTCTTTACATAGCACAGAAACATGGAAATATTAAAAAGGGAAGGCCTAAAAGGCCATTTAGTCCAGCCCACTCCTAAGATCCATGCAGAGACAGGAGGCTCCAGGTGTATATCTCCCTCTTTTTTACATTGAAAGGCAAATTTTCTGCCATTAAGATACCTTCCTCACACGTCTGGACCTTGAGAAGGCCTCTCTATAGCCTCATGGAAATTAATGGGAAAAAAAATACAGCCTAGGACTGTATTATCTTTCCTGCATATACCACCCTCTGCAAGGTGCAGAAGTAATCTAGGGAGCATAGTAAACAAGGAAGACCCTGGTAGCCTCGTTTGATTACTTTGGGAGCAGTGGTGGTGGCAGAAGCAGCTTGGAGACATAGGTCTTTCACATAGATTGGGCTGGCTTATTAAGAATTTACCAGGAATGTAGGAAAAGGTAAACTGCACTATGGATCTTAGGAGAACAGTTTGGATTGTAGGAAAAGGTAAACTGCACTATCTGACAGGATAACATGTGGGGGAGAGGAAATCTCTGTGAAGGGAACTTCATGGAGATTTTCTCACCACAGCCTCTTCACACAGGGCTTTCTCCTAGAGAGGATGATCTAGGCCAGTGTTCCCTACAGTCCAGTACATTTCCAGTCTGGCTTGGGATATCTCATGCAGCAGGACTTTTACCACTTCCTTTGGAAGACTGAATTTTACTGATAATCTAAGTTTAGACTTTTCACCTATGCCACATAATACAAAAATAATATATTTTAACATGCATTATAAATAGACTGCTTTTTAAAAACTCAATTTGCCACAGAATGTTTCTGTCCCTTCCTGTTCATGCTGGTGTAATGTGAAATCCTCCCACACCCAACACCTAAAAAAGTAATCGGGACTGATGTGTAACTGGCTATAGTCAGTCCTGCACCTGTGACAAATTTATAATCCCGCATCTCACAATCCGTCAGTGCTAGAAAATGGAGTTTTAACATCACTGAAAAGGAGAGATTTCAGCTGTGGACACACAGTGCTTGCTTCTAGCCCCGGAAGATAAGGACATAGCTGAGCTTCACATAGCAACATTATGTATGGAAAAGCTAATTTAAGTAATTTTTAGAGGTTTCTAAAATGCATTCATTATAATTTCTTTCTGCCTTCAAGTCCGGTAAAACTGAACTTATAAATCTGACAGAGGCGGGAGAGGAAAAATGAAAGAAAAAAATGACAATCGTATTATTTTAAAATTTCTAAAATACTTCCCCCCCTCTAAAATCTGTGGCATAAACACAGAAGTACATGGGGTACCATGTGATATCATCTTGGTTCTTATTGGAGACAATCTGCATAATTCATCTCTGCCTTCATCACTGAGCAGAGCAACCACCCCAGATTCAGATCAAGACAAACTTTGTGTAACAATATCACGTATTCTCTATACAAAGTCTGCTAAGAGAGACGTGGGAAGATTTTTTTAAGTCAAGGTTTCTGATGATAAAATCCATTAAAATAAAAGCTCCGAGTCTCTTCCCTGTCAAGTATGTCACCCACCCTCTATGAATCTATCAATTGACTCATCACATCCCATTCACGATCCTTGTCCTCACCTATAAAGCCCTACATACTCTACCTGATTTTATATTCCCTATTCCCCATCTCACCCCATCCCTGAATGCCTTCATCCCTTTTAACTTATTTTTCTAGTTTTCTTTTTTGTACACTCTTAGCTTTCTGGGTTCACATCAGAGGCACTTTCTCTGTCCTAAACCATCACAAGCTCCCCTGTGATCCAAATATTTCCAGCAGATAGTACGCTGGATTAGGAACCGGATCACAGCTCCAGCACAAACCTGCTGTCCATCTTGGACAAGTAATGTCAGTTCTCTGTCTCCCTCCTGTCATTTGTCTGTCTCTTCTAGTTAGACTGTAAACTCGCTGGAAAGGATGGTCTCTCACAATGTGTTTGTACAGCACCTAGCACAACACGATCCCAGTCTCATTTGGTATCTTTAGACAGTATTGTAAAATAAAAAACATTAGTGATAACTTTTCCCCATCAAGCAAACTACCTTCATCTTCACTAATAATCCTGTCCCCTCCTGAAGCGCTGTCCTATGAGTTTGCTTGTCTTATTTGAATTATAAACTCTTTAGGGCCGGGAATATGTCTGTATCTATTTTAGTGAAGTACAGTGTAAATGTAATGCACTATATGAATGTTTTGTAATACCACCACCACGTATTTTTACTTTACTTCACTGTAATCCACTATTTCCAGTCTTCATGATATAACTAGAAAAACCTGGAATCAGCAGTGAGGCCAAAAGAACCTTTACTCTTGAAGGGTGAGTGACCCGTCTTGAAGAAACTGTGAGAAACCTCGGTCAATTAGTTACCCATATTCATAAACAGCATTCGGTATGGCAATAAAAATCAGTGGAAATCTGCCTGGAAGAAAACAAAGCAGAATGTAACCTGTGTAAACCAGTAGCACACTCTGCTTAACGTGTGTAGTACGAGGGTCATAACAATATGTTAGTTACTTTTTAAACAAGCATACTATTAATGATGCCACTACAACATTATGAATAAAGCATTTGGCCTGTAGCTATGAATACAGTAACTTTCATAGCTTTTGACTTGTTTATGTTGTCATCTAACAAACTTCTTTACCAGTGCCCTCTCAGGACCAAGTTCTGATTTCAGTCTATGAATATGCATATAACAAGAATGATGCGAACTGGAAGGAAATTGCGGGGTGCAGCTGTTTTCCCCAAGCTCATCTAGTTCACTGGGTCTCCTCTTGACCTCCAGCAGAAGACTATTCTGAGACAGGGCTCTGGATCAAGGAAAGTGAAAACGGAAGAGCAGCAAAAAGAGTGGTTAGAACAGTTCACCTTTATTATTCTGTCACTGTTTCTTGGAGTGGGAGAGACTTGATGACACAATAGGCATTTGCCATCACTAAAAATCCGCTGTACTAACTGAAACTGCAATTTGCATGAACCAATAATGGATTTCCATTCTACCTCACTAAGAAATGGAAGGATGCTCCTGTAGATAAGACACCGGATTAACACCCCCCTCCAGAGACATGGGCTCCATTGCCAGCTCTGCCATAGAATTCCTGAGTGACCTTGAATAAGTCATTAAACTCTCTGCATTTCAGGTCCCCAACTGAAAAATAGGATAATTCTTTCTTTCTCCCACTGTTTGTCATCCTTGTCTAGAGAGATCATGC
This sequence comes from Pelusios castaneus, assembly GCA_007922175.1. Classification (NCBI taxonomy): domain Eukaryota; kingdom Metazoa; phylum Chordata; order Testudines; family Pelomedusidae; genus Pelusios; species Pelusios castaneus. Next base: position 1,210,220 of record ML685807.1, on the reverse strand, counting down.
TATTTGTATGTACTATCCCTAATGCAATGGCCCCAATCTACTCCTGTGCAACAGCCTGCACTATATTGTATTAAGAGATAGCAGTTTTCAATGTAACCAACAACCAAAAAAAAAAAAAAAAAAGACATTGATCATAACTTTTTCAAGGAACACTTTGGAAAGGTTGGGGAAATTGCAAGTTTCCTTTAAATGACGTCAATGAAATTCACATTCTATCAGCTGTAAATTACAGCCTGTATCTCATCCTGTTCATATATAACGTTTATTTCTTAGTTATGCAGAACAGCACTATGGTAAAATAGGTGTCTGTGTGTGTATGAACATAGGATGCACACAATAAATGAGACCATTTATAAAAGTCTGCACATGTTTTTATTTGTTTGTTTGTTTTTACTTTTAAGTCTTATCATTTCTTAATGAAACAACTGATGTAAAATTTATAACAAAACAAATGACAAAAAATAGTAGAAATCAAAATCTAGAACATCTAATTGTATTGTACTGTCTGGAAAATAATAAGTAATCACCCAATTAAACTTTCATATGCCAAGGGACAGAGTCAGAGATATGCATTCCACATTAACTTTTACGATTCCTACTTCTGAATATTAAATTGGGCGACCTTAAGCTTGCATTAATGTCATTATATTTAATATATAACTTTTAGTTGATGTTGGTGTTTATTCAAAATACAAATTTTTGCAGAAATCTTCATTGTGCTTGTCTTATCTATGTCTGTCTTTTAAATTATAAATTCTCACCACAGAGATTGTCCATATTTCTGCCTTGTACATTACAAAGCACCTCACTAAAACACAACATATCACATATCATAGTAATTATGGAAGTGGTCACCGGGTAGCAATGTGACAGTGTTTTGTAACTTTTTTTTCCACAGTGTGCAAACAAGATTTCAGTCTTGGTAGAAATGCAGTGGTGGTTTGGGGTTTTCTGATGGCTTTTTTAAAAGTTTTTTTTGTGGGAGCTGCAACTTGGTGCAAGGCACTTTGCTCTCAATCTTCATCTGTCTAACTAGTGTCAATTCTTGGGGCAGAGTTGCTTCTTGGAAACTGGGCACTGATATTTGGTCAGAGATCCCTGAAAGAGGAGATTGCTTCTGATTCTGTTTGTAGTGTCCTGTTTCAGAACCAGGGTATAAATACAGTATAAAATAAATCAGTCACAGTGAGAATATATGGAGACTCTATCACTGATCTTTCCTGCCACAAGAAAGGGCCTAATATCTGATACTGCTTGATGGAGTAGAAATTAAACAGATAGCATTGTTTAAAAGGATTTTCACTAAGAATTTCTCGGGGAGGAGGGGGGGAGAGGGATGGGCACCTCTGATCTTATGAGCTTGTTCATTTAGGTTTTAGTGCAACACAGTATCTGAGCATCATACAAAATTAGGAGATAGAAACCCCATAATGAGTATAGAGTAAAATCTTTTCTGAAGCATTTGAAGCCATGATACCAGGCCTATTTCTGATCAGGACTGGAATCTGCTTTACTCTTTCTAGCAACACTAACTTAAAGAGGTCATTTTCTGGCAAGTGCCAGTTAACAGTGACTGTGACTTGCTTAATTAGGAATCCCTTCTACTAACAGGTGAGTTTTACACTGAGAATGGCCTGCCCTCTGCAATCATTAATTGCAGCATACTCAGAGAGTTGACTGAAATAAGATCCAAATTGAAAAGGTCAAAAGACAAGCCCTTCTATTTTCCCAATCTGTTATTATATTATAACTTAGCAACAACTGACAAAGAGATATTGTTCCTGGTGGAAGAATCTCTGAGGCTGTTTTTAATGAGTGATTAAACATTGAAGAGAATCTGATGCATTTGCTTAATGCAAGATCTATTCATACTTAGGCCATGCCTCTACCTACTATGGTGATCCTCTAATTGTGACAAAAGAAAATCACAAACAAAAAATATTTTCTTTGCCTCATGATAATTCTGTACTGCCTTCTCAGTTTTCTGTTCATCTCCCTCTATGATCCTGGGGGCAGGATCCACCTCCAGTTGAAACCAAAGTGAGTCTTTCTGTCAATTTAATGGAAGAGGGTCAAATCTTAGCTGAACAACAGGCACAAGAGATGACTATGGAAAAGTAATATATTTGGACACATTGCCAGTAAGGATTTGGGTGCCATTTGTGAAATAATATTTGATTTGGTGGGGAGAGGGGAAGGACTGTAATTCATTTCTTTTCTTTTAAATAAAGCAATCTGAGTGATGCAGACCAAATCCATGCACTCAGAACTCATTAGCATTAAGAAGGTCTCTGCACATTGATCTAAGGCAGTATATGACTCCGAAATGTTTCTCATGAGACTACTGTTCATGCTCAGAACAGGAACGACAGGATTACCTAGATTACTAAATAAAAACATAATCGCTGCTAATTTTCTGCCTGAAAAATAACTAGATTAACTTCTGTGAAGTTTTTTCTTATTTAAAAGGTAATCTAATGGGGTAGATACCCTTGACTTGTGATTTTAGTTGGTAACGATCTTGCTTTGAGCAGGCAGTTGAAATGGATGACCTCCTGAGGTCTCTTCCATCCCTAATCTTCTATGATGCTATGGTTATACATTAAAAGCTTTGCTCAGATTAAAAAACACCTTTCTTCAGTTAACTATACTTACATGTTAGATTTACAGGCTCTTTTTAAATCTGAACTGCAACAATTGTGATGTATTATCTGTACTGTACTCTTTAATACAATTAAACACTTTGGAAATTGAATTATGTAGAATTACATTTATATTCTCTTCTATAAAAATGCAAATCAAAAATATTCTTTTTATTTATGTCCCCTACTCCCGGTGATGAATTTCATCTCCAGTATTTGATCCAGTGATTTAGCTCCCTCTCAATGCTTCATCCCATAAATTGTTTATATAGCAAGTTGGCAGCATGATTTGCATATCAGAGGAAGGATCCTGTTATGTGTTCCCAGAGGTACAGATTCACCAGTTTTATGACTTTTTGCCACCTATGCATATCCCTGTAGTACTGGGTCTAACTAATACAAAAAGGCATTTCATGGCTGCCAACTGTTATTAGGTATTAATGGTGCAGTTACAAAGATTTCAGTAGCTCACAACTTCTCTCTCCCTTTGTCTTCCAAAAAATAGGCATAAATACCTCTTCAGGCTAATTTCCTCAATACAGAAAGGTTACATTCAATTGTATGCTGATCAATTTGTTTTAGGGATAGCCTAAAGATCACTAAAACCTCAGAATCATAGAAATGTAAGGCTGGCAGAGACCTTAACCTGCCTTCTGAGGACGTGAAGAACAATTGGTCATTGTCCACAGTCCTTAACATATTTGAAGACTGTTATTAGGTCCTCCTCAGTCTTCGTCTCTCAAGACTAAACTATCCTTTCTCCATTGGTCAGATTTTCTAAGCTCTTTGTCATTTTTGTTTTCACAGCTGGACTCTCTCCAGTTTATCCACATCTTGCTAAAGTGTGGCACCCAGAATTGGACAAAGTATTTTAGCTGAGGCCTCATCAGTGCTGAGTAAAGATGTGAACATTTACCTTTTGTGTCCCTGTTAATACACTCCAGAATAATAGCCTGCATCACAACGTTGACTCATATTCAATTAAGCAAGAAACAAATGCATTAAGAAATAAAAGTGACTATCAAAGAGGGAAATCATGTTTAGATTCAGACCTCAGCATACATGGAACAGTGGCTGAAGGGATAGTTCTGGCAAATGTATTTTATATTTTGATCACTATGTAGGGTCTGGGCTATAACCCACTGCCCCAGTGAAAGATCACATGTATGAGATTTAAGGACGATTAATTCAGTTTGGGTAAAATTAGCAACATGGCATCTGAACTGAGATAATGGTTTAAAGATGGTAGCAGATATCTTCTCAAATAGTACCTCTGAGAAACATCGGTAATTTACCTTAGCTGTAGCTTATACAACACGTGTCACATCTCTTTCTCTGTCCTGCTGTCTAGTTCTAACAAAGCCATGCAGAATCCTTTTTATAATATCACAGATGGTTGGATATGGAATGGTGGTTCAGATATAGAGTCACTCACTTCTGGGTCACTAGCACAAATGAGTGAGTAAATGACTGAAAGTCATTCCCATCTAATGATTGAAGAGTGGATTACATAGCGGCATTAACTGGGACTGCTTTTGGATCAGCAAAAGTAAGAATGAGTATGCTTGTTTCCTCAGGATGGAACTGAGAAATTCTGGCAGGGCTTTGTGGAAAAGCTCACACTGTTCCTGACCATGCTGTTCCTGTTTCATGAAGAGGACCTCAGTCTTCAGATCTGTCAGTGTGAGCTCTTTCACCAGTATTAAACTCACAAATATGCCATCCCCAAATTCACAGAGGTATATGGTTGCAAAACACAATGTGAGTAGAGATGTCCTCAGAATACTTAAAAACTATTCCCCCTGTAGCACTTGACACTCAAAATACAACCTCTTTGTGCTGGTGCATGAGAATTAAAAAAATAAAACTACCCCATTTGGATTGCCGAGCATGTACTAGCAGGAATCCTAATAGTATTTCCAAACTCAGTACTCTCAGAAGAATATAATTATAGGTTTGTGAAGTGGATGCCTTTAATAGAATCTGAAAAGCATAAGGGAAGGGCATGGACCTGAAGCCCATGGGCATAGGAAGAAACAAGTTCTTCAGGAGCTTAGTGAGTGATGGTTTGCTATTTAGACTGTAGGGCAGAGAAAAAAATGTCTCTGGGTTCGTGTACTTAACACTCAAAAATCTGTCTACAGCACAGAAGGAAATAAAAAGCAGTCAGAAAGGGTAATAGACAACCAACGACTTGCTGGCTAGAATCTAGAAGCCTGGCAATCGAAAGAACAATGTTGAATGATCAGAAGTAGTTAAACTGTTCCTAATGTGGGAGCTGCTAAAGAACTGTGAGCCTCAAACAATGCCAGTTTAACGCAAGTGATACTTTATTGGATACACAGAGCAACAGTTGCACATATTGACCCTCACAGAGAACAGACATCAACTGCCCCTCAGAATTTTCTATCACATCCTTGCAACCCCCTTGAATGCAGTAAGTATCCCCAGCCAGTGCAACAAAGCTGTACAATATGAGAAAGCAGCTAAAGGGGTTGAATCCCAGGGCTGCATTGAAAGCAGCCAGCTATGTTCTTAATACACTTATCATTAGTCTGTCTAGGCACCTTGAATCTCATCCTTCCTCTGGAAAAACGTCACCATTCTGCAGCCACTGCATCAAGGGAAGATCTTCACACTGCATGCTAAGGCCAGGAAGGCTCAGGTCACCCTGATGTTTGGTGGCAAAAGAGTCCACAAATGAAGCCCAGCCACCAAGTACTTCACTGCTACATCAGACACTCTGTGGTCACAATTGTTCTGATAGATGAAAAAGAGAAAGCTGGTTGCTGAGATTGCTAGGTTCCACCCCACTGAGGTTCTACACAAAGACTGGTACCAAACCCTTGATGCAGATCAAGATTTGGTTGGGGTGCAGAACACAGAGTGGAGACAGGATTGATAGCTGACAGCTTTCCCAGCGGAGGTGCAATTGCCAGTTAGAACATTGAGCTCCATGGGAGAGGAAGAAGAAAAGCCAAATAATGAAAGTCTGTTCAATTGCAAGCTTGAAAGGCCACAGCATGGAAGTCTGTCATAAGGAAACACTCTACAAGTGTTATCTGCTGCTTGGTGTTAACCTGTTGCTTGGAAAAGGTCAACGATATTGTTAGGGATCAGCTGTGGCTGGAGCCTGCTTGCTGCTAGCATCTCAAGTAACTTTGCCCAAAGGAAGGTTTGTATAAATCAAAGGCGTGAAAAAGCCTCCCACTTTAGGATGATGGCATTTGGGGTATTTTGGGGAGAGACTCAATCTTATTTTGTTCATTGTAGTAGGGGAACAGCATAATCTATGTGTAATGTAACACTATGTTTGGAGTCATTTGTTGCATATTGAGGATTTATAGACACTAACCAGAGCAATTTCAAATCCCAAAATATTTATTTCATGCTTGGGAAGTAGCATGATATTTTTCATTCCATCTTGACTGGAAGAAGGAATAGATTCAGGTTATAAATTGTTCTGTATTACTTGTTAATGCTAACAGATTTTCTGCATCTGTTAGTGGTTGAAGGGACAAAAGGGAGATGGATAATGCTTTACATATAAAATCATAGAGTCAAAGAAACATAAAAAGCTTTGTTTTCAACACTGCATTTATGTTTAAGCCATTCAAGTGACAAGAATTGGTTGTCTTGGAAGCAATCTGCAATTGTGTAAAATCCTTCATCTGTCCAATATGTTAAATATTTATTTTCTAAGGCTGGTTCACTAAACTCAGGCTAGGAGAGAAAGGTGGGCTATAGTTTGTCATTCTCAAGTCTCACAGTTCTGGAGACAGCCAGATTACATTGGACTATCAGGGAAGGAGAAAACCCAGTTATGGTATAGGTTGTTACTAGACATAAATTAGATAAATTTTATCTCTATAGAAGCATTAGTGGGGATTGTGGAGCAAAGTGATGCTATTTGAATATTGTGTTTAGGGAGGCTGCAAAATTACATATTTCCAGTTAGGGAGGGCAACCCCTATCTCTTTTTTAGATAATCAATTCTGTGGGAAATTAATTCTCTGTCATGTGTTTCTCTATAAAAATTGCTTAATGTTTGAGTTTAGCAGATTTTTTTATGGCTGGGAAGGAATTAATTATGGGGTAAAACTTGGAGGTGGTCCAGACAAGATTGTCATTATGATTATTTGGAAAAATGTTTAGACAAAAATGCCATGTTGGGATTCCCTATTTATTATAGCTCAGGGGTTTCCCAATTGAGTTGATGTCTGAAGCGGAATATAATCCAGTCTAGTTATTTTGGGGTAAAAAAGGAGTAAAGCATCACATTTGTCACCAAAGTAAGTGGCTATCACTCTGCCTACTCATATGAAATAGATCTGTTACTTAAGAAGATGCTGTTTGTCATTGATTCATACAGTCCATGGCCAGAAGGAACCACTCTGATCATCAGGTCTGACCTGTTGTATAACACAGGCTGTAGATATTCCACAAAATAATTCCTAAAGCATTCCTTTTAGAAAAACATTCAATCTGAATTTTAAAATGGAGATTTCACTATTTCCCTTGGTAAATTATACCAATTACTCTCACTGTTAAAAAATTATGCCTTATTTCCAGTTTGAATTTGCCTAGATTCAACTTCTAGTCACTGGATCATGGTATACCTTCTCTGCGCAACTGATGAGTCCATAATTAAATATTTGTTTCCCCTCATAGATACTTATAAACTGTAATAAAGTCACCCCTTAATCATCCATTTGTGGATCTAAATAGATTGAGCTCCTTGAGCCTATCAAAATTAGGCATGTTTTCAAATCCTTCAGTCATTCTTGTGGCTCTTCTCGAACCCTCTGCAATTTATCAACATCTTTTTTGAATTGGGGACACCAGAACATGGTAACACCATGCCTTATCAACCTGATTGAGATGACAAGATGATGCAATGACTGCCTTTGTGGAAGTGGGGAAAGTTGTGGACAAGATATACCTTGACTTTAGAAAAGCTTCTGATATGGTTTCACATAGTATTTTTGCCTAGACGAAAGAACTGAAAGGTGGATAGAAAACTGGCTAGATGATCGGGCTCAACAATGGTTCAATGTCTCATTGGCAGGTGGTGTTATAAAAGCATAGAATTTTAGGGGTGGAAGGGATCTCATGAGGTTATCTAGTCCAACCCCCTGCTCAAAGCAGGACCAAGCCCAACTAAATTATCCCAGCAAGGGTTTTTTAAACCAGTCCTTAAAGACCTCTAAGGATGGAGATTCCACCACCTTCTTAGGTCCATTCCAGTGCTTCACTACTTTCCTAGTGAAAAAGGTTTTCTTAATATCCAATCGAGACCTCCCCCACTGCAACTTGAAATCATTTCTCTTTGTTCTGTCATCTGTTGCCACTGAGAACAGCCTAGCTCTATCCTCCCTGGAACCTCCCTTTAGGTATTTGAAGACAACTATAAAATCCCTCCTCTTCTGCAGACTAACCAAACCTAACTCCCTCAGCCTCTCCTCATTAATCATGTGCTCCTGCCCCCTAATAATTTGTACTGTCCTCCGCTGCACTCTTTCCAATTTGTCCACATCCTTCCTGTACTGGAGAGCCCAAAACTGGACAAAATACTCCAAAAGAGACCTCATGAATGCCAAAGAGAGAGAATAATCACTTCCCTTGATCTGCTGGCAATGCTCCTATTGATGCTGGTAAATCATGTGCCAGTCCAACTGAGTACTGACAAATTCATATCTGGAAAGCAGACCAACTCTTTTATATGTTAATATTGCTCAAGATAGGCATTAGACTTGTAAGGACATGTTTAGAACCTATAAAATCCTTGTAAATTGCTACATGCATTAATCCTGTACAGTGGTTAAAGTAAGGAGGAACGCACCGGAACGCCATTCCGGGGCCCACAATTTTTAGGGGCCAGCGTTCCGGGGCCCCTAAAAATAGAAAATCCAGGTGGAACAGTGCATTCCACCCAGGGGCCCCAGCAAAGCCGCAGACTCGGGCGGAATGCTTGTTCCGTCCTTTCTGCTGCAGCCAAGCTGGGGAGCTTCAAATCTCCCACCCTGAGCATGCTCAGACTGAGCGTGCCCAGAGCGGGAGCGGCCTGGCCTAGGATTGGCTCTGCCGGTAACCCCTGCAGCTCCGGACCTCCAGCCAGGTAAGGACTGAGAAGGGGCTGCATGGGAGGGGGACAGAGGAGCCGGGAAAGGGGCACGGGGGAGCGGGACAGAGGAGCCGAAAAAGGGGCTGTGGGGGGCAGAGGAGCCGGGAAAGGGACCCCAGGCCTGATCCGGCCACGCTGCCTGCCCGTGGTGGTGGTGCGCGGCGGCGGCAGAGGAGCAGGATCAGGCCCGAGGGGCCGGCATGCAGCGGCGGGAGATCACTGGACAATCACCATTTGTGTATTTAGAGCTTTATGGATGTTTGCTAATAGAATTTCTGAACCTTCTATCATGAGGTTGACCTTGACTCTGTATATGTAGGCTGGAAATGTGACAAAGACAGGCGACAAAAACTGTGAGGTGTAGATGATGGTAGAGGCTAGATAGGCGCGACAGCAAGTGTCATCGTCTCACATTTGTTTAGTAAATTAATAAAACTTCAGTATTTCAGTTTAACATTTTTATTAAAGTTCGAATGAAAACACATCTCTGCATTTCTTTTGAATTGAGGTACTCAGGTATGCTGATGCTTCCGGTGCCAAAAAACTGATGCCCATGCGGCAACATGTCTCCCAAATTGCTGCTCACCAAATACCATAACTTGCTCAGCTGCATCATCAGCTTAGAGGGAACATTGGTGGCATCCATGGTGTGTTTGCTAAAAACGTTCTGACGTGCTGCACATGTGTTACAGTGGTCAAAGGGAAATTGTCTACAGGGTTAAAGTCTAAATAGTCTTTACTAGTGAATGGTTTAGTACTCTAAGATCCTAATGAAAAATGCATTCATCTCTGTGCAAAGATGGTTTGCCGGGTGTGGGGTTATATTAGGGGCTAGTATTGTTCAGTGGTTAAAGCATGAGAGTCTTGAGTTCTGGGTCTTAGTCCTAGCTCTGCCACGAAACTGCTGTGGGACTTTGGGCGAAGTCGCTTCACAGCTCTGTGTCTGTTTCCTAATTTGTAAAATGAGGTTAGTGTGTCCTTTAAGACAAGGTCTCTCAAATGGGAGTTGCAACCCCTTAGGGGGTGTCAAGGTTATTATGCGGGGGTTATGAGCCACCCAGAGCTGCCAACAGCTGTGCAGAAGCAAGGGAGGCAATGGGGCACTAAATTTGCTCTGAAAAGCGATATTGATACAAATTCTTTGCACCCACCAGTATTAAACAATAACAATTTAAAAAATAACTTCTCTGCGTCTAAAAATAATTCCATAAAAATGTGGTTTAGTCTCAAGTTCAAAGTGGTGAGAAAAGATAAATTCATTTTAGGCAGAAGGTTTGGTTATAAATTTAGCATTTAAAATACTGTTGCCTAGAAAAAAAATGTATTTTTAATTTGGCAGGGGACCACACTTGGAGGCTGGCTGTGTGAAAGGGATCGCCAATGCGAAAAGTTTGAGAACCACTGCTTTAGGAGGTGGTACAATGCGTGGTTCATTATCCCTTGTAACGTGATTTCAGCTTTTCAGATAGGTTGTGATATGGAAAATTGAGGCCTGATTCTATCAATCACAAGTCATGGTGATTTTAATGCCATCTTCCCTTTTCTATCTATGTTTAAGTAACATATTTCCAAGTACTTCAACCAGCACACAAGCTATTGGCAATGCTACAGAAGTCATATACTGGTGAAGTCTTCATTATATAGCTTTGTGTATGTTAGCATTTTTTAGGAAAGTTCTCACCAGGGATAAGACCAGTGGAAACCATATGGTAGATAAATTCAAAGGGGTAGCCGTGTTAGTCTAGTTCAGCAAAACAAACAAGGAGTCCTGTGGCACTTTTAAAGACTAACAAATTTATTTATTGCATGAGCTTTCATCATCATACTTGAGTTAATGAGGGAGTGATCTGATGGTCTTGTGTTATGCAGTGTTTGCTAGTTTGTGACAATAATTGCTATAGACATAAATGCCATATAAAATTATAAATATTTTTATGGAGCGATAACCGATGAATGTGGTACTGAGAAATGGTTGCAAATACCTATCTGGGCTGGGGCCCGAACATGCATGAAGGGGGCCCAGACAATATGGGAAGGGGGCTCGGAGATTAGGAGTGTTCCGGGGCCCATCAAATTATACTTTAACCACTGATCCTGCAATGTCTGTATTCCATGCTATAAGGTAAAATATAAGATTATTTTATAATTGTAAAAATGCAGGCGCTGAAGTTGTTAAGAGTTGGGTGAAGAGTGAAGTTGGGAAGAGGGGCTCCACCAGCTCATCCAGGAGGGCTATCAAAATTTAGCAGGCCACAATAAGACAAAAGCTTTGTTGACTGCCCTATCCATCTATGGAGAAGTATATACAGAAAATATCACTCCATCAGCTGGAATGCTGAAAGAGGGAAATAAAGACAGTTAACATATAGACTTCTCCTCTCTTTGGGCTCTTACAAGCTAAGAAACAAAAAGCAGAGATTCCCAGGTTCAACTTGGGTTAGCCATGTAAGACATTTAATGCTGACTGATCACTAGATCTCTGTCACCTTTTGGAACCGTAGACTGAATTCATTTGTGCATATCTGTTACTTGCTTAACCTGTAAATCCTTAAGTAGTTTACTATAGGATTGTCTTGTACCAACATTGTTTTTGTTCTGAGATGTAAGGTACAAATTGATCTGGAGTAAGTAACTGGTCTCTTGAGACTGGGACCAACCTGAATACTTTGTGATTTGTGGTGTAAGTGACTATTTATCACTAAGTCCAGCTTGCCTGCCAGGGGACTGTCCATGATTCCATTGTAATACTATTACAGTGATTCAGATGTTCAGATTTATTACTGGACTGTGAAATATAATTAAAGGACATACAGCCAGTTTGGGGTGTTTGCTCGGAGTTGGACGATCTGCCCTGAGGTAGTCACTCTCTGTTGTGAACCACTCCAGACAGCTTGATAATTCCACCAAGATTTTAACAGTAAACATCAGATGAGATACTGACACTTTACATGGCTTAAAGGACAAGACTACAAATTCTCAAGTGATGCAATTGAAGTGTATGTGTGGGGGCGAGGGTGGGGGGGGAGAGAAGCGGGGTTGGAAAGGACAGGGAAGTAGGCAAGACGGTATCAAAATTACATTACACACAAGGCTCACCCTGGTTAGACATGGATGCTATGCATTGTTGGATACTTACGATTACTGGCTTTCCACTGCTGGGAAACACTTGTCTCTAGGCGCAGTTGTTCATGAGACGACAAACCTTAAAATGGTAACCGGCTCCCTGCTCCAGCAGCGCTGATTTGGCACTGGTCCTAGGATTTAATGTAATAAGTCCCTGATTTGGTGTAATTTTCAATCCCTGGGATGTGACAGTTACTTGTAAATTTAGGAACGTAGGTTGTTGCAGGCCAGGCCTTTAGTTTTATTACACCTCCAATTAAAGTGTTACACATTTGCTGTGCATCATGTTTATACTTTCCCAACGAGCTCACTGGGGGAGAGGCTGCTGTACTCCAAGTGCAGCAAACTGCTAAGAGCAAAAAGAGCCTTCTTCCATACCCCCCCATATGCTTGGAATGGCTCTCCCAACCCCCCACCCCGCAACACACATACAAGTGTACATAAAGTGCCTTCCCTTTTCCTCAAATACTGAGAACCCATCTGTGCTGCAAAGCATTCCATCTGCAACAGCAACTAGTTCAGTTATGTGCTGCCAATGTTTCAACAAAGGGCTCCCACAAAAATGTTCCCCTTAGCTTGTAATAAACCCCATGTCCCCAGGGAGTGTGCATTCACAGACTAGAAAAACTATTCATTTGGTTTTTCCATTTCAACAAAACGTTTTCCCAGAACCAAGGAAAGAAGCAGCACTGTTTGGCAAACAAACATACGCCTTTTACTGGAAATATTCATATTTTGTTCTGCAAATAGAGATCAAGGCTATGGACAATGTAGAACAATGTTCACCTTGCACAATTTAGGCTAGAAGAAAGCAGTGGGCTGTTATGAGCACATTTTCAAGAGGTCAGCAGAATCCTCTCTCAAAAATTGTTAGGAGCCACAGGCATGAGAATAATAAGGACAAAGCGAGTGAGTTAGAAAGAGGGAAAACATTCCATCCTCTCCTTAACGTAGTTCAATACTGAACTAGTCATTGGCCAAGATTTGCAAAAATGAATAGTGATTTTGGGTACCTGTCTTGAGACTAAATAGCCGGTCCTCCAGAGCAAAGGCAGACTCATTCAAAACTGGAAAAAAAATTCTCCAGAGCAAAAACAGACTCATTCAAAACTGGAACAAAACAAACAAAGACTTGGTGGTTGTTTTATAATAATAAGGATCATAAAATTAACCTAAAAAAAGTCTTCTCACATTATATGATAGTTTTAACCTATATGGTGAAAATGACCATAAGTAGACAGCAGAAAGCAATTTAAATAGAATTTTTAGACATTTCTTACTTTAACTGCCTTCCTCTGTAGCACAGGGCATGGTTCACCTATCAGTGAATTCTCTTAAATCATGATTTAAGAAGGTAAATAACTCAGTCATAGGTTGGTGGCCTATTGCTGGAGTGGGTGGGTGAGGTCTTGAGGTCTGCATTTTGCAGGAGGTCAGACTAGATGATCGTACTGGTCCCTTCTGACCTTAAAGTCTATGAGTCTATGAGAATAATGAATGGTCTGTTCTCTCACCTTGCAACGCAACTAGTAGTGACCCATCTGTTTCACAGAGACAGCTCTTATAGGAAAACATTAGTAATCTACCTTTATGGCCCCAGTTCAGCAAAGCACTGAAGCACAATCTTGAGTTCAACCCAATACAGCAAAGCTTCAGCATATGCTTAAGTGCTTTATTGGATAGGCAGGCACTAAAGCATACGTTTAAATGTTTTGCTGAACCAGGGCCTATGTGTCCTATGTCCCTGCATGCTACCTACCTACCAAATACACTGTGAGGTGGGGGTAAAAATAGATTTAATTTTTTTTAAGTTTACAGTGTATTTTTATTTAACATATATATGTTCATTTTTTAAAAAAAATAAATATATCTAAATTTAAATTTGAAATTGATAATCTACGTTAAAACCTAGACCAATGATAATCTCTTAAAATAATTTACATTAAATAAACAATAATATTAAGCAGCACTTATTTGCTGCCAAGTTTCAAAGCAAGTTAAAACTGTGAACAAGTGAAAGTCAGTAGCTGACTACCTGCAACCAGAATTTATTGAACTGCTAATGCAGCTTGTTACAACAGTAGCTTCTTCAATAGGTGCAGAGGAAAGATTTTCTTAATTTCAGTTTATTCAAGTAGCTAAGCTCGATTATTTGTTCATTCAGACTCAAGAAATCAATAAAAGGACAGCAAAAAAGCTTGTTTTCCTCTTCTAACCTAAGAATAAAAGCTAGTCGTGAGAGGATGAAATCTGCTAGTTTTAAAATCTTGAAGGACACAGTGACCAGAAATAATCAATTCAATTCACAAAGTATAGATAATACTTCCTTTGTTTAATTAACTAGATTTCAGTGCAAAATGTGTGTTGGATTTTTTTTATTAAACTCTTTTTTCCCCAACACATTTGAGGTCATTTTGTTTAATAAATTTAATAAACAAAAATGCTGGTTTTAGGTATTTTTTATTCAATATGAATTTTTATCCAAACATCAAGTAAGATGTTAATCTTCATCTACTAAATTCATCATTTTCTAAAATAGAAGAAAATTTAAATTTTAAGAATCAAAATAAATATAAGTAAAGCTGCACAATTGTGTGTGTGTGTGTGTGTGTGTGTGTGTGTGTGTGTGTTGAGAGAGAGAGAGTGTCTTGGTTGGCAAAAAGAAGCATAAAATTTAATTTAAACGTTGTATTTTGCTGCCTTCAGAAACACAGCTAAAAAGTATAAATGCAAACATAATTAAAATTGATTATTTAAATTAAGATTTCCTGATGCTGATTTAAATCACCTTGACTTTATACAATCCATCCATTCAAACATGTTCATTATGGTCCTTCTCTACAGCAGTCACAACCCTCAGCAGGAACCACACTTGCCCGTCTACTACAGAGGTTCTGCCTGGACCCCCTGACATGTTTCCCTTTCTAAACACTGGCTGTTATCTAGTGTGATATTTATTTTAAATTGTGGGATATAAAACATTCAGATGTCCAAGTAATAGACTAACTAGGGCCAGGAAAGAAAGAGCCAACAGATGCAAACCTCACCAGGAATTAGTAAACAGAGAAAATATGCAGAAGCACTGCAATAGATCAATATGAAAAAATAGGGCAAACTAACAACACAACTAGAGTTCCAAGAACTGGGATCCTCTGAATTCATGACACTACTGTGCTCCTAGGAATTAGACTTGATCCTCCAAAGTATGGAGTGCCTTCGATTCGATTCTAAACACTGGCTTTTATCGATTCAGCAGTTCTTTTGTCTCAACAGTGAAGACTTTCTCCATATGCACAAATATAAATATCTTAGGTTAAAACCCTTAATGGTTCTTGTAATGGTGTGTATCTTTAAAGACAATCTGAGAACCTGATAATTTCTAGTGAGATTAGTCAGTAATGGAAGAATTACTGCACGGTGTTATCTCTGCTAACAAAATACTGACTGACCTATTATAGATTACTTTTCCAAAGGACAGTGCCCATCTTTGTACAAAAGCTGAACAATAAATACCAGGCTATTAAAGTACTGGTCTCTGCACAAGTCCACCTCAGACATATACCTGAAGACCCTACCCTGTTTTTTTACATTTTTGCATTTTTTTATACTTATATAGCTTGCCATGCCAATATAGTCCCTTTTCATTGAATCTTTATCAACCTTCTCTTGGTAGTTTTCTCTATCTTATTTTAAATAATACTTTTTCAAAAATCGTATTCACTCCCCCACAAACTGTTTTATATTTTTTTTTATTTTCTACTAACCTGTTTTTATTAGTCAATATTGTTGCAATCGAGTTCTCAGTTTTCAGATCAATCAGGTTAACTATCAATAGGTATAAAACATCTTTCTGTTTTAGCTAACAATCATTCATTAATGTAGGTCTCCAGTACTATTAAAACAAAAGCATCTTTTCCTTGATAAAAAAGCAATAAAGGAGGGGTGTCAAACTCATTTCTTATGGCAGGCCAGGTTTAACTAAAACGTACTTCGAGTGGGCCGTGCATACCATAAATCGAAATACTAGGGCACTCTCGTGGCACTGCGGCACGCTGGATATGGGAGACTGTGCTATGCGATTCCATACTCTCTTGCTTTCTCTCTCTCTGTTAGGGAAAGAGCGTGGTCTCGTGGAGTGCAGTCTCGTGTATTCTGTACTCTGCGATGTCACGAGACCTGACGCTCTCACAACATCATGGAGCGCTGGGTATGTGAGACCACACTCTGTTAGGGAGAAAGTGTGGTCCTGCAGAGCACAATCACGGGCTGGGTGGAAGAGGTTTATGGGCAGCATCCGGCCCATGGGCCGTATATTTGACACCCCTGCAATAAAGGGTTTAAGGATAAAATTCAACAAAAAAGGTGGTCAGGGAAACTTAGAGAAAGAAAATTCTGTTCTGGCATCGATTAAGCTGTTAGTTGACCACCAAAATAGTTACTATTAGAGTCAAGTAAATAGCATTAAATAAAGAATTGCAAGTATTCCCTCCAATTTAAAAAAATTTGCTGTCATTTGGCATGCACTGTTTTTATATTAACTTCCCACAAATGCTCCTGCAAAACAGATGTGAAACTTGCATGCTCTATGATTCCCTTCCAGAACTGGTATAACCGAGGCAGGGCTGGCACTGTTTGACAAAGAAAGGGGGAACGGGGTCCCCAGAATTCTGTCAGAGCAACTGCAAGAAGTAATTATACCAGTCCAGGATTTGACTTTCTGCACCCATTTTAGCTAAACCATGTACACAAACACCTAATTACAGTTTGTCGGTGACTGAGGTGACAAGAGAAATTTCCCATCAGGAAATTCAAACAACTAATAAATTGGAGAAAATCATTCCACAAGCAGAACAAGCAGGAGAGCTTGTCAAGTAAATTATTCAGTCTGCTTCAACCGCTTCACATACAGCGATATTTCAGTGACGAGGTAAAAGGATGCAACACGAAGGAGGGATAATTCACTCGGTACAACTGAATATTTACATA
Source organism: Pelusios castaneus (assembly GCA_007922175.1). Lineage (NCBI taxonomy): Eukaryota > Metazoa > Chordata > Testudines > Pelomedusidae > Pelusios > Pelusios castaneus. The sequence continues at coordinate 1,193,345 of ML685807.1, read as the reverse complement.
TTGCAATCGTAACTAAAAGTCTATTAGTTAGCCTGCAGTTACTCTACTTTTTTATTGAACAATTAAATACTGTATATTCAAATTACAATTTAAATGTCATCTTTTATACTATGATACCACAATCATGATCTATAGCTCTCCTGCTTTCCTCATCACTGCAAACAAAATAATTTTGCTAGCTGAAGGTGACTTCTATGATACATGTACCATTACTGAAAATTCAACATCAACCACACGTCACCTCAGTATGGTATCTGAGACACTGCAGTTAATTGCTGTTCTAAATAGAAAGGAACACTGTGATTCCTTCATTCTCCAAGTCCCTGTGTTGTATGCAGTATGCATCATGGTATGATTCATGGGCATATATGAAGTTAGGCTCCTGAACATAATCCTGCAAACTGAGAGACAGTAAGCCTCAAGTCTCTTACACACATGCTCCTTCACTTCCGAGAGTGCAGGGAAAGAAAGGGATGAGGTGTGGCTGGAGAAGGAACATGTCTCAGGAAACCTGGGTTTAAAGTGGTGTTGTTAACTTTGAACTTGTCAATTAAAATTAGTTCAAAAGAGACAGCAGAAACCAATTGACTATACAGAAGAAAGCTACAAATCACACTATATGAGTGATATCAGATGTACAAAATAAACAGAAAAAAAGAGAAAAATAACTCGTCTAATTTTTTTCTAGCTACTGGTGAATTCTCTGTATCTTAAATCATGATTTAAGGAGGTAAATAACTCAGTCATAGGTCGGTGGCCTATTGCTGGAGTGGGTGGGTGAGGTCTTGACGCCTGCATTTTGCAGGAGGTCAGACTAGATCAGGGGTCGGCAACCCGCGGCTCCGGAGCCTCATGCGGCTCTTTGTCTCCCCCCTTGTGGCTCCCTGGCAATCCCCTCCAGGGAGCCAGGTGTGAAGTAGCTCTGGAGTTCTGGCCACAACTCCCAGGCCACCTTCGCTCCGAGTCAAGACTCTCCCCGCGCCTCTTCCCTTCTCCAGCCCGACCCACGCCTCTCCTTCTCTAGCCCAATCCGCGCCTCTTCCCTTCTCCAGCCCGAGCCGGTCTCTTCCCTTCTCCAGGCCGAGCTGTGCCTCTCTCCTTCTCCAGCCCGAGCCAGTCTCTTCCCTTCTCCAGCCCGACCCGCACCCCCACGCTATGTTCCCTGTAAGTTGCATGGGTATGCGGCCGCGCAGCTTAGAGGGATGCCCAGCAGCCCCCGCCATCCCCCGAGCTGGGGCTGTCCTGTGGCTTGCTTGCTTGCTTGCTTTCTTTCTGCAGCTGGGCTCCAGGGCCATCCTGTGGCTTTCTTTCTTCTTTTTCTTCTTCCTTTTTCTTTCTTCTTTCTTCTCTCTTTTCTTCCTTCCTTTTCTTCCTTCTTTCTCTTCCTTCGTTCTTCTCTCTTTGCTTCCTTCCTTTTTTTCCCTGCTTTCTCTTCCTTCCTTCTTCTCTCTTTGCTTCCTTTCTCTTTTCCTTCTTTCTCCTTTCCCTCTTTTTTCTTTCCTTCTCTTCCTTCTTTTTTCTTTCTCTTCCTTCCTTCTTTTTTCTTTTTCTTTCTCTTCCTTCCTTTCTCCCTTCTTTCTTTCTTTCTTTCTTTCTTTCTTTCTTTCTTTCTTTCTTTCTTTCCACCGTTAAAATGTTTATATGTAAATTGTTTATTAACATCATTAAACATCATTTTTTGTTTTAAAAAATCAATATGCATATCTGTTCTATTATTCAGTTTCTTAACCAGGAGGCTACCCATTGCGGCTCTCAAAACACTTGCTTATTGAAGGAATTTTTAAAAATGGCTCTTCTTATCTTTTCTTATCTGGACTAGATGATCGGACTGGTCCCTTCTGACCTTAAAGTCTATGAGTCTATGAATCATGCGTTTCATGTAAAATGGTCAGTAAAGTTGTTCTTAGGACAAGAAGTGAGATTTTTTTCAACAGTTTCTCTTTAAGTATGACCCTTATTATGGTAGTGTGGCACTTAGCCATGTGTTCCACTCTCAGGTTACTCTCCATGTATCAGGGAGGAATAAATTGATGGATGACAACAGGTCTTGACACGGGGCCAAGTTTCTCTATACTCCTGTCCTGCTCATCACTTTTTACCTTACTTGTTGGCAAACAGCAACTGTTTAAGGATGTCAACTGTTAAATGTATTTAAGAGCCCTGTACACATACAACATAAATTCTTTGGTGTATACGTAACACATTTTTTCCTAAAATCAGTATTCAGCAATGTAAAGAACACCAGAATGGTCATACTAGGTCAGACCAATGGTCCATCCTGTGTGCCTAAATTCATTAAGCAATTCTGAAAACCTCCCCCTAGATTTTAATAAAGAAAAAGCTCTCAAGGAGCACTTATAAACATTTCTCATGAATGTATAATTTCTACTCCAATTGTTGTTCAGATCTTATAGCAATGGCTAATCTTAGCAATTCCTGTAAAAATAAAAAAAAAATCCTCATTGCATCAACATTTTGAAGGAACAACTATATGACACTAAATGTAATTTTCCAACAGACTTTGCTCCATGTCGTCCTCTACGTTAAGGAAAATTGTCAACATCTTCTCATGAAACTGCCTTAAAATACTTTAGGTAGAAAGATATATTGCTGCATTCTTTCCAAAATAAATAGGTTTGATTGGATACATGATAGTTAATTTATACAAAAGGGACTGGAAATCTACTTTGTTTAATTTATATGGGAAGTCAAAACCTTAACTTCGTACCTTATTATTACATAGCCAACCTGACAAACATTTTGAAAGAAAACAAAGTGAAGCTTAAATAAGAGCATCTGATGCATGTCTGCATATTTGTCTTATAAAATAATACTACATACCACATATATGTAGTGATAAACAGCCATTCTGGCAAAGCAAATAAATTGACGAACCCCCTCTGGTCTTTATAATGCATGTATAAATACTCAGTTTTTCACAGAGAATTTCCATACTCCCAAGCCATCCTCCCTCCAGTTAAACAAGACCCAGGCCTATCCTGAAGAATGAAATTACTAGTTTCAAAAAACCAGTCAGTATAATTTGCAGTCCGGTGTATTGGACAGAAATAACCATGCAGGATGTTTTCCTTGGACCTACACAGTTTTCTGTTTGCTTCTACTCTATGCACAATGTTAGTGCACAGTCTTGTGTGCATATGCAACAAAGACTAGCCCCAATATAGAATTCTTCCTGTCCTCTTTTGGTGTGACCATTATTTATTTACCAGATCTGTATTTATCCGCAGTACTACAGGGGTCTCCTTTTCACATGGTGCAACTACATTAGAATATATTAAATTAAGGAAGCACAGGAGTTTTCCTTATCAAAGCAGGCCGACTAGTCTTCTCTCTGTTCTTCTACAAATACAGCTGTTGTGAACAATCTAAAAATGACACAATACATTTTTCCTATGAGGGACAGAATGTATATGCACTACAGGGTCGCTTTCTTTCCTGCAATGTTTTTTAAGGATTTCCTTCTACACTCCTGTGTTAAAATCCAGCACTGCCATCAATTTACCATGGAGATTCTCTATATAAACCAGTGGATAGATCCCAAATGTATTCAATATAACGTGTTTATGAATAACAATCCACATTCTTCCATTAGCTGTGCACATATCACTTCACAATAAGAATATAGCCTAGAAACTCGGGAGATGTTACAAGCATAGTGCAAATAGTCTGATGTTCAAAAGATCCACTGGAAAGAAGGAATCTGCATATGAAGAAGAATCAGCCAGAAGAATTGGCACCAGGCAGAAGCGCCAAGGTTCTTATATCTATATAACAATTAACACATAACTGTAATTTTAATAACATTTGACTACATCTCTGATTACCCTGGTCTCAGAGCAGACCAGTTCCGATTTTCCAAAGAGGAGCAGAACATTTCTATTCAACGCAAATGTATTTTATTCCTGGACACAGATACCTCAAGCCCTAAAAGCATTATGCATGCAACATGAGCTTTGCACAGGGCACTATAAAAAACTGAGGATGTACAAAATGTTCAGTTGCAGAGTAAAGTGCGTGATTTTGCAATTCACAGACTCCTCTAATGACCTTTATATTGCTCATTAGTTTAAGGAACTTGCGGACAAAAAAGAAAGGTACTCAAAACATCAAAATGTGCATTCCTTATTTTTTTATGTAAATGAGTCTCCCTTTCTGTTGGCAACAAATCAGTATTTTCTTAAAAGAGGAATATCACAATTTTTAAAAAATCCATAAAAATTTAGATCTGTAGATATTATCATTATTATTTAATTAACACCACCTAGAAACATGCGAGGTGCTTTCCAGATTGAAGGAGAAAGATATTAAAGAATTCCTGCCCAAATCTAAGCGGCTGGTCCAAAACACAGTCCAATCAATTGTTAGACTCCTGACTATGTCTGTACTGCAATGAAAAGCCTGCAGCATCAAATCTCAGAGCCCTGGCTAACTGGTTCGTGGGGCTTGGGCTGCAGGATTAAAAACAGCAGTGCAGATATTTGGGCTGGAGAGCCAACTCTGAGACTCTCCCCCTTTGCCAGATTTCAGAGCCCAGGCTCCAGCCCCAGTGGAAACATTTACAGCCCAAGTCCCGCAAGCCTAAGTCAACTGACCCTGACTCTTGAGAACCAATGCTGCAGATTTTAATTTGCAGTGTAGACATACCCTAGTGATTTTATATGGCTTCTTTGGCTCAAGCCTTAATTTTATATGTGATCTAAATAATAGAGATTAACAAACAATGAGGATGGAAGGAGAAGGACAAGAATTAGAGCAGATAGATCATAACAGATCAAAACAGTGTGTTTTTCATCTACATCCATATTTGATGTCCCTCCACCAAATTTTACTATAGAAATCTACCTATCTTTAGTTTTTCTTGTATCAGAAGCAAAAATACTTGTGTTAAAACTATTGCATTCCCAAACCATTATTTTTCTTATTTGAACTCAAAATGGATACACTATACATAAAAATTTTATGCAGGAAGAAGAATCTTCTGCTTTATTATGCTAATTCCATTGTCTACACTAAGCATCTTCTAGGTATTGTGTCCAGTGACTCAGATACAGTGTATAGAATTAGTAACTCACTGCTAGAGGAATACTAGCACATCACTGGCTATATCTTACTAAAACCATAAATAAAATCTTTAAAAAAACGTTTAGCAATATCCTGATATTCAGCACTTCATTGACAGGAACCAGGTTATGTCTCTCTGTGCCCTTTTGCTTTTGACATTAGCTGATTCCCCTTGAGAAATGGGGAGAGGGAAGCTGTTTATACATAGGAGATCAAGAAGATGATTCCAGGTCTTTCAACAGAAAAGTCAGCACTAGAGAAGTGTGCAGCTAATCTGGTAATGGCATAGTAACTGACGTATTCTGTGGCTTTAAGGCAAGTCGAGACTTCAACATGTAACGTCATCAGCCCAAGTCCCCAAAACCCAATGGAAATCAGCAGAACCGCCATGGTCAAATACTGAACATCTATGAGTAGTGAGTAATTTTGTGTCCCAACTGCCTGCGGCTTGTTTTGTGAGTGGAGCTTGGTAGAATATTGCTACTCTCTCTCTATCCTACCTTTGACCCTCTTCTTAAAGATCAAGCAAAGCAGAAAAAAAATTTACAAGCATTTCTTCAGAGGTGCTGTAGAGCTTTGCTCCATGAAACACACTAGTACTTTTCATCTCTCTGACGCACTTAAACCAAGAATCGCATTTACTGTCTATTAAAAACAACCAACATGGCTCTAATTCATTAATATTCCACTTTTTAAAACCTTTATTTTTGTTCAGCATTTCTCTGCAGCCAGGCAGCATGATTTGACTGTGTAATAGCCATCAGTGAGAATTCAAAACATATGTAGCAGTTTATCAACAGTCAGATTTTTATTGTACTATTATTAATACTCAAGTGTCAATGGTATTTTCTTGCTGTAATAATATGCACAAGACAGTCCCTGCCCTAGATGAGTTACAACAGATATAATTAAAACAAGACTATTCGAAAGAGGAAGTTGTTAATTTACCGTATTTTTTGCATTATTACTACTCTACTTTACCTCTTTAGAAATACTGCTGTGGGGACACCATTTTGACAGATGCAAGTTTGTCCTGGAGGGTTTCATAGATAAAGCGCTCTTTGTGAAAGTGGTTTATAAATGTAGATGACGAAAGAAGTGGATTCATTTGAATAACAGAAGGCCTGATGCACTGGAAATGAAAAACCCATGTAGGTGAGAGAAACATGGAAAAGGAAAAAAATGATGTGCTAAATCTCATGTTGTTGTGTGACAGGGACTGTGAGACATGATTCCTAATCAGAGATGGTACAGAACTGAGCAGAACGTTGAGAGCAAGGAACAAAAAATTACAATTTGATCTGATGGGTAAAGGAGAACCAGTGGAAAGTCTGAAAGGGTCTGGACTCCTAAAAGTATGCAAAATAAAATTTTAGCAGTTCCATTCTGGACATGCTGGAAGAGAGATATGTTTGAGTGATATCTGAGGCCTCATCTAAATCCCTTACTGCCTCACTCAAGCAGTGCAAGGAAGATTTAAACCAGATTACAGTCCTTCTGCCCTCACCCTGGGCATACTGGTCATTCTGGGGCTAGGGGAGAAAGCATGTCATGTTTAAACTTGACCTGGTAATGGGTCAGTCATGATTACTTGTCAGAAGCATGGGACTGGATAACAGGAGACAAAGAGTGTGCAGAGGTAGATTTGTCAGTCAAAAGCAAAGAGATTAGAGCTGAAGCTATACAGGCCTGAGGTGCAAAAGGTGATCAAATATTCAGTGGTCCCACACCTGCTGAGAGATTGAGATGGGAGGAATAATCCAAAGGTGAAGATGAAGAGTGATGAAAGAGGGAGGACATGGGCATAAAAGCACAGGGAAGAGAAGTGGCAATGGGGATGGAATGAAATTGGAGTGTAATCCACTTGAATATTATTATTACTTATATAAAGTATTCACTGCTTATATAGCTTTTTTGGTAACAACAATGCTATTAAATACATATGGCATTTCGTATAGTTCTGCAAAGTTGGACAAGGTCCCTGTCCTGGAAAACTTGCCATCATATAAATTGTGAGCATACGCAGAAGTAGTCACAGCTTTTTAACTGTACATGGCAACTGCTCAAATCCTAAAGCATGATTTTTCCATCAGATCTGCACTGCCTATTTCCAGATTTGGGCAACATATATTTATTAATGAGCCGACAGTAAACTTGGCTTACCTTGTTTGAGTAAAGAAAGATGCCTTTTTTACAGTAACTTGCTAGTAGAGTACAACTGCTCCGCAGATCTGTATGTTTTCAACATCTGGAAGTGGAGAGGCATATACAAAAAATAGCATAGAATGGTTACCATTAGAGAGCACTTGTATGCTGGTAAATTATTGAAAAAAAAAGGCAGCTTTTTACTTAGACCCATTTCTCTTTTTAAATAGACTGCTGACTTTAATGATTAAAAATAGTTTTCTGCTTTTCACTCTTACTAGCCCCACAAAACAAATACAAATAAGAGGGAAGTTCCAAAGGGGTAGCCGTGTTAGTCTAGTTCAGCAAAACAAACAAGAGTCCTGTGGCACTCTTAAAGACTAACAAATTATTTATCGCATGAGTTTTCCTGGGAGAAAATCCCATTTCGTCAGATGCTTTGAAGATAAGAGGGAGTGGCTAGATTCAATTCCAACTCATTCATAACCAACAGAATTGGTTACTAAGTCCCAATCAGTAACATCTGTGCAAATCTATTGATGGCACAGAGGTTGTACAGTTGTGTCATTGGGGTCATAATGTGGACACAGTAGAATTACTCAAATGAAACTGAGAATCTAATATGGCCTGCAGAATTCTTGGTTTTGGCTATGATGAATGAGAAGTAAAGGATTCACTCTGATTTTCAGAATTGAGATTGAATTTGCAGGGCTAAATCATACACCAAAAGAATAAGAATACAGAACAGCCATACTGGGTCAGACCAAAGATCCTTCTAGCCCAGTATTCTATCTCCTGACAGGGGCCAATACCAGGTGCTCCAGAAGGAACAAATAAAACAGGTAATAATCAAGTGATCCACCCTGTTAGCCATTCCCCTGTGGCAAACAGTAATCCCCGCTTATCCTGGCTAATAGTAATTGGTGATCCTATCCCCCATGAACGTATCTAGTTCTTTCTTGAACCCTGTGATAGTCTTGGCCTTCACAACATTCTCAGGCAAGGAGTTCCACAGGTTATGTGTGCACAGTGTGAGAAAATATTTCCTTTGTTCATTTTAAACCTGCTGCCTATTAATTTCATTTGGTGAGCCCTAGTTTTTGTGTTATAAGGAGGAATAAATAACACTTTCTTATTTATCTTCTCCACACTAGTCAGGATTTTACAGACCACTATCATATCCAATTTTAGTCATCTCTTTTCCAAGTTGAAAAGTCCCAGGTTTATTAATCTCTCCTCCTTTGGAAGCCTTTCCCTATTCTTAATAATTTTAGTTGCCCCTTTCTGTACCTTTTCCAATTCCAATGTATCTTTTTTGAGATGGGATAACCATGTTGACTCTTCCCAAACAGATTGTGTCAATCTGTGTGTCTAATAATTCTATTCTTTACTATAGTTTTAACCAATTTGCCTGGTATTGAAGTGAGGCTTATTGGCCTGTAGTTGCTGGGATCGCCTCTAGAGCCTTTTAACTAATGTGACAACAATTTTTTTATCCTCTTGTCATCTGGTGCAGAAACAGATTTACATACCACAGTTTGTAGTTCTACAATTTCACATTTGAGTTCCTTCAGAACTCTTGGGTGAATACCGTCTGGTCCTGGTATCTTATTACTGTTTAATGTATCAGTTTGTTCCAAAAACCTCCTCTACTGACACCTTAATCCAGTACAGTTCCTCAGATTTGTCACCTAAAAGTAATTGCTCAGGTTTGGATGTCTCCTTCACTTCTTCAGCCCTGAAAACTGATGCAAAGAATTCATTTATTTTTACGATAGCTTCTCCTTATCTTTCTTGAATGCTTGCATCTTGATCATACAGCCGCCCCACTAATTGTTTAGCAGGTTTCCTGCTTCTAACGTACTTTAAAAAATTGCTGTTACTTTGAGTCTTGGCTAGCTGTTCTTCAAATTCTTTTCTGAGCTTTCTAATTATATTTTTAAACTTCACTTGCTAGAGTTTATGCTACTTTCTATTTTCCTCAATAGGATTAAATTCCCACTTTTAAAAGGATGCCATTTTGCCTTTAACTGCTTGTTTTACTTTGTTGTTTGTCCACAGTGGCGCTTTTTTTGGGGGGGGGGGGGTCCCTTTACTATTTTTTTTAATTTGGAGAGTTTAATTTTTAATTTAAAATGACCCTCTATCATACTGCCTTTAAAAAGTTTCCATGCAGCTTGCAGGGATTTCACTTTTAGCACAGTACCTTTTAATTTCTGTTTAACTAACTTCCTCATTTTTGTGTACTTCTCCTTTCTGAAATGAAATGCTACCATGGTGGCCTGCTTTGAAAAGTCCACGCCCAAAAAAGATGTTAAATTTTATTATGTTGCGGTCATTTTTACCTAGTGGTTCAGCTACATTCACCTTTTGGACCAGAATCTGTGCTCCACTTAGAACTAAATTAAGAATTACCTCACCTCTTGTGAGTTCTGTAACTAGCTGCTCCAAGAAGCAGCCATTTAGGATGTCAGGAAACTTTATCTCTGCATCCCATCTTGAGGTGATATATACCCAGTCAATATGGGGATAGTTGAAATCCCCCATTATTATTGAGTTATTTATTTTTACAGCATCTCTAATTTCCCTGAGCATTTCATGGACACTATCGCCATCCTGGTAGCTGGTTGGTAGTATATCCCTACTGCTATAATCTTATTATTTAAGCATGGAATAACTACCCATTGAGATTTTTCTGCTAGTTTGGTTCATTTAAGATTTTTATTTCATTTTACTCTGCTTTCTTATGTATATAGTACTACCACCCGCCATCCCCAGTACAAATTATTCTGTCCTTCTGATATATTTTGTACCCTGGTATTAATGTGTCCCATTGATTATCCTCATACCACCAAGTTTCTGTGATGTCTATTTTATCAATGTTCTCTTTTAATACGAGGCACTCAAATTCACCCATCTTAGTATTTTGACTTCTAGCATTTCTATATAAGCACTTAAAATAATTGTTACTTTTTAGCTGTCTGCCATTTGATGTAATTGAATTGTACTCTTTTTCATTTGACTGTTTCTCATCAGACCATATCCACATTTTATCCTTTTTCATCCTCTCAGGACATCCCCTACCATGGAGTTCCTGGACTTCAATCTCTTCCCTAACAAACTAAATTTGGCTTCCCAGACCTCTCTCCTAATCATATATCTATACATATACCAAGGCCACCAGCTTCTTCCCAGCACTATACATAAATCTGTCTAGATGTCTCAAGAGATTCACAACCTTTGCACTGGCAGTCAAGTCACCATCTGGTTCTCCCTGTCATCACAAACCCAGCTACATAGCCTACACTTCTAATGAGCAAATCCCCCATAATATTACTTGTCTTTTCTTAATAACTAGAGTTCCCTCCACCAGGAGAGGAACCCTCAGTGTGAGAGGATACAATTGCATCACCTGGAAGGAAGGTCCCAACTATGGGAGAGTTTCCCTCAACTGCAGTTTGATGTTCTCCTTCCCTGAGACTTTCATCCTCCTCAACAGTACAGAGGCTGTCATACCAGGAGTGGGACTGTTCTACGGCGTCCCATGAAGTCTCCTCTATGTACCTCTCTGCCTCCCTTAGCTCTTCTGGTTCAGCCACCCTAGGCTCCAAAGCCTATATGTGATATCTGAGAGCCAGGAGATCCTGGCATTGAATGCCATATAGGCCACCCACCCATAGGGCAGGAAATAATACATGTTGCATTCAGTGAAATAAACTGGATAGCCCCCACTCTGATGCTGGAATTTTGCCTGCATTCTCTTCTTACTACTGCAGCTCTTTCTTTTCTTTAATTTACAGAATGTTACTGAATTGTATATGCACTCCCATTCTTCCACTCCCTCTTTAAACTCCCCTGTAAGACTCACCCGTTGGCTGCCTCTGGTTGCTTAAGCCTGGGCTTCTTAAACCTCCATTCTGCCTGATGGGTGCTTAAGGGCTTGAGGATCAAAGCCTTGTTAAAAAGCTCTCAGCTTTGCTTAGTAGGCCACTAGGATCAGCAAACTGTCCTCTAAATAAACAGACCACAGGATATACTCCAGTGAAGCAGAAAGTACACCACAAACACATATTATATATAACAAATTCACTCTAAGGGTCACTTAGTCACTCCTCCTTCAGCTGGAGACCTCCCTCTTAAAACTCCCCTATTCGCTGCCCCTCATTCACTAGCCTAGCAAACAATAAATATTCTAAATGCTGTTCGCTAGCTAACAAACAAACAAAAACTTTTAAACTGTAAATTGAAGACGTTGGATATGGAAAACCTTCTGAGACAAACATTGGACCTTTAAAATATTTTCATATAGCCACTCTTCAGAATAAATCCCAAGCAGCCATCTTTATAGCTTTTCCTTTGTAAGTAATTTATGTTACTGTGAAATTCCCTAATCTTAGTATAGGGAATTTCATAAATGTCACAGTAATTTAATTACCCACAAAGGCACTTCTAAGATTTTAATGACATCCAATGTATTTATATGCTATGATCTTAAGAAGGTGGATCTGGAAGGAATAGTTTTATTGTAAACTCAAACTAACCTCAGCTGCAATAAGTGGTATTCTTGAATCAGCTCAGGTTTGAACAGCAATTAATCTGGCGACATCTTGAAATTTCAGAGACAATCAGCAAAATGCTTACTGCTTTTTGCTAGCTCTTGTAGTATGTTGTATCTGAGCTCATCTCACAGGCAAATTACTCATACAAAAACATCAGATTGTGTAACGTAAATGTCAGTGACACAAAAGGCATGGCTCTGCCCCCACTTTATGGCTCTGCCATGCCACAAGCAATCATTGTTGCTAATACAGCTGGAAAAACTGTATGTCATATATCTATCACTTCCATGACTGGTGCGCCCAGTAATGCTGCAAGCCCTAATAAATAATGTTAAAATACACAGGATCTGAAAAATTTATTAGACAATTACTTGTCAGAGAGCTCTGAAGTTTTTAGTGGGGTGCTGTACCTGAATGAGGGGACCATCTTTTGTATGCTTAGTAAGGACCTTATAAATTTGAGTCGTCATATCTGGAAAGGAAACTCACAACTCCTGCACCTCCTGGATGCTGCAAAGTGGATGGAGAACTCTGTTATTGTATACCTCCTCTAGCCTCCAGGGGGAAACAGGAAGGAGTTTCTGCTTTTCGAGCTTCCTCCAATTTTTATTTGGGACCCCTTCTCTTATGAATACACCAGAGGCTGTCTGTCTCAAGCAGTAACAAAATGCTAGTGAGATAATTCTTGTCATTTTCACTGCTCCCCAAAGGATTCTGAACTGCAGAAGTGCATACTGTCCAAAGTAATCAGAAACTGAATGATATGAAGCTAAAATTAGACACAATATGACTGAACAAAAAACTTCTCCACATCAAGTTTCACAAATGGAGCTAGCTATCCACTGACCAGTGACTTTGTGTTTCCCAAGGCAGTTTCGCAAACCCATCCCACAGCCAGACCGATGTGTTGAAATTCACACGGGAGCCTGGGCAATGTAAGTTCTGCTGAGCCAACAGCATTCAGAGATTCCCTCAATATGTTTAGTTTTGTTTGCATTTTCTGAAGGGAAAGACTTAATTCTCAATGGACTGTAAATTGTATTTTACAGTATTTATTAGTGAAGAAGCAAACATCGCCCACACTTAAGAGACACAGATAGAGTTCAAAAGTAGGAGAGCATCACTTCAGATTTAACCCAAGAAACATTGTGTGGCTATTCATGGTCTAATATTAAAGACCAAATTCGCAGCATTTGTATAAGTGGTGTCTAATTCTTACAAGGCTATATATGGCTGATCCCATTCTCATGTGTTACATTGAGTGCTGTAAGGACACCGAAATGCACATATTGTTAGCATGATACTAAAACAGTAGGTACTGAGTATTTATATGGAAGCATGTTCGTATGGTTTGGCTTGGAAGGACTATGTTTTTATCGGCAAGTGTCAGTAAATATCAACTTCACCATATACACACAAACCAACACAAAGTATTTCCATCAATAATAAGTGAAATTTACCAATAGGCAAAGTCAGAAAAACGCTGCTTGAGAATTGGTTAGAGTTTGATTTAAAGATTATTACTTTCTGTATTTTGACATGTGATGTTGACTCAGTATGTTTTAATGGTTATAAAGCTTTCACTTTTTAAATCTCAATCTCAACTGTAAATAAATAATTATTGTCTGACCCCTCTTCCTCACCCTCCATTATAATCAGACCACACCCCCAATTTCATGCAAACTGTGAAAATTTAAATGGATACAAATTTTACAAATGATTAAAAATAAACATTGATGATATCCACTTGGGATTATTAAAAAAGAGAAAAATTGATTTCTCCCAAGCCTACACATGAGAGAATCTAACAACAATATAGGAGGCTATACTAGTATTTTTGCTGGGACTTTGAATATGCAGAGAATAAAGCATATATATTCAAAAGACGTAGCAGACAGACTGAACTGAACCCTTAACATGGGGAATTAAGTGCTATGGCTAAACTAACTCATGAGTGCTCACTAAAAATACTATCCATATGGCCATATGAGTTATTCTGTAGAACTAGTTTTATTCAAAGCAGTCAGACCAAAGCCCCCCTACATATGTGAACACGCATACAACATATCTAAGCAAGATGCTATATACTCTGTTAAAAAGTAAGAGACACCCATAACTGGGAATTCGATTAAGCAGAGAGAGAGCATTTCTTTGTACTGCCCACAATAGTCATACAATATAAAAATATGTACAAATAATAAGAAGACTTCTGTATTGTTCAGGGAAGTTGTAGTGATGTCTATATTTAAAGTGCCATAGTACTCCACTTTTAAGCCCCTGCTTTAAAAACTTGGGATAAAATTTTTCCCAACTTCGTCTTGGAGTTAGGCTCTATATATTTTCTTTTTGAAAAAAATATAGATATTTATTTTTGAAAGTTTCAGCAAAAAAACAAACCAAAACAAAACCCCCAATCAACCAAGAGCTCTGGATCCATCATGGTTCAGAATGGGGATAATTTTCAAAAAAACTGCTTTTTGCTGTCCCCATGAAAATTCAGTAAGACTGGGCCAAGATATAAACTTCTAAGAGAGCTTTCTAGAGGCCTGCTACTAAAATCTGTAAACAGCCCCACTGACTTTTCACCTGCATTGACCATGCTTCCTGGTTGCATCCCCAGTTTGAGTTCCAGACATCACTTGAAATTACAGTAGGATCTCCTTCTTTGGTGCAGTGGAACAAGTAATAGGCTGGGAGCCAGAAGGAGATCATGGGTTCTAGTCTTTTGCTTATTAGCATTAGTAATTCTGCACACTTCACAGACTTTATTATTGAGCAGGATTTCATCTAGATTAGAAGGCCAACAAATATTAATTCCCACCCCCTCCATTTCACAGATGAGGTACCTGACAGAGTTACAAAAAGTTACTTAAAGCACATCTGTGAACAGAACCTAGGACTATAATATGGCACAAGTCTCATCCACTTTGCCGTACTGATTTTCAGAATGTGGTCAGATTCATATGCTTGGCTGTGCTCTTTAACCACTAGGCTGTGCTGTGTAACAACATGACTGTACTCCTTTCCAGAATCCGTAATAGAATCTTGGTTGCTGGCTGGCTAGGCCACAAAAAGGATAAAAGCCCTAGTATTGCCAAATACTACTAATAATACTTCAGGCCAAATAACAGAAGTCTGTCCTGTGGACATAATAAGGTTCAAATGGTCTTGATATTTGATGAGGCATGTGAAGGAAAATATAGTTCCATGTGACAGAATTTTGTTTTTTAATTCACAATTTTATAACCCTAAATAACTATATATAAACTGTTAAATGAAAGTTAAGCCTGCAAAATGAATCACTTAAAAGTTAGGAAATACCAGAGATAGGCTCATTGTGCAACTATACTTCAGCCCCTTTGTGAATACATGAATCTACAGGTTTTATTCACATAATCACATATTGTTCCACAGGACCCTGGTCTCATTCGCTGCACAGGATTCACAGTGAATAAGGCAGAGAATTGTAAGCCCACCAGTGATATTATCTTATCATTAAAGAACTGGACTGAAATCCAGAAGAGTTGGGTTCAATTTCTGTTTCTACCGTAGACATCCTATGTGATGTTAGGCAAAATTATAATAATGCATATGCACAAGAGATTCAAACTAAGGCTGCAGGAACAACCTTTATGATGGCATTTCCTAATTTATAAGTGACTGACTTTACAACCTTGCCATTCTTTTAATTTAGAGTTTTTGTTTGTAAGTTTATTATGTAAGACAGATCTGTAGTCTACTGTGAAGCTCTTTGCAGGCACTGATAATTTTCAAACTGTATAATACATAAACAACCTTCCACTTCTGCAGTCCTGCAAGTTCCTGTACACAGGTGACATTTGCTTAGATGTCCATGCACAGTCATTCCCAGAACTTGAGGACACCTTAAACACTGACTTCAGATGGTTGAATACAGTAGTTGATGGCATTTACAGCCAACTGTGACCAGGACAGTTTTGAGCATGTTTTATCTTTATAGTGCCAGAGCAGCCCAAGCACTGAATATCTTTCTCAAAGGACATCACTTAAAAGACGAATCCCACCCAGTTTACCTTGGAGTTATCCTATCTAGATCTCTCACATATCTTAGTTGCCTGAGGAAAACTCCAGCTAACATGAGATCATATTAATAATCTTCTAAGCAAATTGGCTGGTGCTTCATGTGAAACAAATGCTCAAACTTTCTGATCATGTTGTTTAGCCCCCTCTTACTCTGAAGCAGAATACTGTGCTCTGGTCTGGCTCCACCCATCTCACATCAAGTTGGTTGACACACAGCTATCTTCAAGCATATGCATTGTAACTGGGATGATTCAACCCACACCAGTAATGAGGCTCCATCTGTTGAGCAACATTGCTCTTCCTTCCACACATTTGTCATGAGACTGCTACAGCTAGAATTGTTGACAAAATCAGGACAAACCCAAATTTACCAATATAACAGAGTGACAAGTTCCTGAGGGGTAGCCATGTTAGTCTGTCTACAGCAAAAACAACGAGAGTCCTGTGGCACCTTAAAAACTAACCAATTTCTTCAGCCATAAGCTTTCATGGACCGCAACCCACTTTGTCAGATGATCAGATTTCACAGCATGAAGAATGATCTGCAGCTGATGTCAAAACCAGGCTTTTATAACTGAACCAACCATGCATCTGCCCCACTGGGGATTTGTTGCAGTGCTCATCAGCTCTTCTGAACCAATTCTGAATGGATCAGGGTCAATGTATAGCCAGACTTCATACCTTGGGCCTACAAGAGGATTTCACATGCAACTGGGACCAAAGACAGAATGTCTCACGTCACTGAAGGTTGATGGTGGTCTGACAACTCTACACTTCACTCAGGAGTGGAGTTTATAAGAGGCACTGCCTCCCCTACTTGGCCACTCTCTGCCTCCCTGCGGAGGCAGAAGTGGGTCTTGGCTGGGGATCACTCCTGCCTCAGTGGAGAGGCAGAAAGCAGCCACCAGCGGCAGTGGGATCCGACCCGGCTAGGGACTTGGAGCTGCTGACACCAGCGGGAGTCGACCCCAGCCATGGACCTGGAGCTGGCCCTGGCCGGGGACCAAGGGCCACTGCCGGCAATGGGAACCAGCCCCGGCTGGGGACCTGGAGCCGTCGGCTGCAGCAGGAGCCAGCCCCTGCTGGGTGGTGAAGGGGTATGGCTGGGAGGGCGGGGGATATGGATCTTTGGAGCTGCCTTCCCCAAGGCAAGCTCAAAAATCTGCCCATGACTTGACTGATGAGGCTGCTGCAAATTGGAGTGGCAAGCTCTGCATCCAGTAAAAAGTTTATTATGTGCAAGTCAGCGATATTCTCAAGTAGAAAATTCAAACAAATATTCATCCTAATAAGATGGCATGTGTTCCATGGAATGCATGTAATCTGTCTTAAAATGTTTTAATTAACAAAAGAAGCACCTAATATGTTGGAACGATCTGTTCCAGCTGTAGAAATTTCACAGTACTCATGGGAGATGAATTTATTATAAAATAATATTTTCCATTAAGAGAATCAATGGTAATACTAATTGAAAGGTAAACCAATAAACATTTACATGAAATGCTACAGAGGAAAGAGAATATACATACTCACTGCCTGAATAGCTCTTAATCCTAGTCTGAAATGTGTATCATCTGCATCTGAATTCATCACAAAAACATGTAAGCTATGTTTTGTTATTAGGGGTTGACAAATGTGTATTGAAGACAATGAGGAGACACTCCCTGACTTAAAGGGTTCTGGATCAGGTCCCTAACGAGTACACGCAGTTGCCTCATGGCTCTTGGAAGGTCTATTGTCAATTTGTTGGACGTGTAGAGATAGGCTGTTTAAAACTCAGACCTGACATTTAGATAGATTTATTGGAAACAAACAAAAAGCATCACACACAAGCCTCTGTAATATCTACTGTACAGAAATGCTTAAAAATACTATGAATCATGTTCATTTTACTCCAAATACATCCTGTAACTAGTACTTCTTACTGGAGTTTGACTAATGATACCACTAATAATAATTAGCCCTAATATGGCAGCATACATTTTTTAAGTGTGGTAACATTATTTTCATGAATTCCTGTGTGACAAAGTAGAAGTATACTTATGGTTTTCTCTGCATGCTGGGTAAGTACCTCAGTTTCTGCATATGTTAGTCATGTATTTTGATGATGGGAGACCGAGGTGTGTTATCATTGCAGAGACCACTAGAGGATGGATGAGCCTTCGCCAACCACATGTACACAGACCTAGCCAGGACCCCCGGCCGTGACCCAACCAATTGCAATAGGTCGTGGCAGGTAGAGACCAAAAAGAGTGGCCACTGAGGCCAGGAAAGAGACAAAGGACTAGGGAGAGGCCAGGGGATGGCTCTGGAGGGGTGATGGGCTACCTGGAATGAAGAGCCAATGTCCTGTGGGAGATTTGCCAGAAGAGCCCAAAGATGGGGGCTTTGGGACTCCTAGGGTGGTCCCTGCTGTAACTCCTAATTAAGCTGTAAAGTCTTTCTATGCAATGATCCTTAGATCTACTAAACCCTTCTGATGTCCACACTGGCTGTGAATCACTTCTGCCTTCAAGGTGGGGTGCATGGCCATTTGAGGACCTATAAGAATGCCCCAGGGTCCCATCCAGGGGGAGCCACAGGAGGAGTTCTGGTGAAGCAGGGGTGCTGGGCCCTCTGAGGTCAGAGTAAGGAGATGGCTAAAGTGGTGTGTGGAGACCAAAGGTGGCAGATTCCAAAGCACCAGAGTCCTGATTGGCTGCGTCCTGAGTGGTTCCAATGGGACTCCATCATACCCTGTATGATACATATTTATATTGACTATAAGTTCTGGCCCTTATAGAGATGCGATAGATCTGGAGTTTGGGTCTGAAGTTTTGGTTTAGACCAGGGCTCGACAAAACTTGGGTGCCAGTTCACCATGGCGACCAGGGTTTGTAGCCTGGCTCCTAGCTTTGCTGTGGAAATGCAGCAGAGTAGCACCCTCTGGTGACCAAAAATAATACTGCTGGCACCTAGCTGGGAGCCAATTTTGTCAAGCCTTGGTTTAGACCTATTTTAGGCCCAGACCATAATTACAACGTGCCAAGATTTAACTCCAGCTTCTAAAACTTTTACCCATGGTGAGTATTAATTTCTCTAAGAATAATCCTGTTGTGATCAATGGGACTACTTGAGTATCAACGTACTGCTCAGTATACATAGGACTAATGATCTGGCCCTAAATGATATAACCCAGCCCTCACAAATGAGTAAAAAAGTAAGGATTAAGAAAACAAAAGTTCCTGGCTCCCAGCCCTGTGCTCAGTCTCCTGGATCATTCTCACTACTCTCTCCCTCACTTTGTCATAAGCCAGGCACAGCTATGGCATTTCTGTTGGCAGGTTTGGCTTAACGGGACTACTCAAAAGCTGCCAATAGTACCAGTCCTTAAAATATAATATACAAAAAATAAGACAAGTGAACAACCATCTGCTTCTGAATACATTTTCATACTTTAAGGCTCTTGCTGCCTCCCCCCCTTGCCATTTTTAGAATTGGGGATTGTGGCACATAATGTATTTGTATAGCTGTACTGAAAGTCAACTATATGTTCTGCAAATTAAAGAACACCAAGCAAGCAACAGCTGTGCACTGCATGGCACAAAAATGTTCTTCTGCTCAGATTCTTCTCTTTATCATCTGCATGACACCTCTGTTGGCACTCTTTGGTACTCACTCTAAGTTCAGCAAGCATTTTAAAGTAGCTGAGCCAAGTTCTCTCTCTCAGTTAGACAGCATGTCAGCACATCCTCTCTGGAAAGGATCAAATGTTTCTTATGATTAATACAAATGGCATTACAGATACATCATTTCATGAACCCCAGAATAAATTAAAGTTTAAAGTAATACCTAATGGCTTTTTCCACTTCTGGGTCTAGAGGGCTGCATCAAGTGTCTGTGCCATCTTAAAAATGAATCTTTAAAGATATTATAATAGAATTTGAAAGGAGAACTGGCCTGAAGTGGAAATGAAATGTACACTAAATTCAAAGCATAAATGTTTAAAAGTCAGAATTTTCAGGAAAATGTAATACTGGTCTGATCTCAGCAGAAACTGGTGGGAAACCTTAGATCCGTATCCTGCTTTATATACAAAAAATGAGCAAACCAATACGAGTTAAGTGCTCCTAATTTTATGTCCACTCGCTCTATGCTCTCTGAATGTTCCATTGCTGTGTTCTAACATATTACACGATTCCCCTAAGTAAATGCAATTATTCTGTTCTGTATGAGAGAAAGCCTGGGTGTGATTTTTGATTTTATTTTTTTTGTTTTTGTTTTTTGAGACAGGCATGATTGCACCTTAGAATAGCTACAAATCATAGGACATGAAAAGTATCCCCACTGTTAGTGCAAGACAGCGATTTTCAAACTTCACTGCACTGCAATTCCCTTCTGATAACAAAAATTACTGTATGACCGTGGGCTGGGGGAGGGATGAAAAGCTGGAGTCAGAGCTCTGTCACCCCAGGCTGAAGCCCTTGTGTGTCTGCTTCAGCACAGGGCAACCGGGCTCAACGAGTCTAGTGCTGGCCCAGGCAACCCCATTAAAATGGGGTCATGACTCACTTTAGGGTCTCGGCCCTAGCTGAGAACAACTTGTACAAGGTCATGAAATTTGTCATTTAAATTGAGTGCAAGAGAGGTATTTTCAAACGAAGCAGAATCAACTTGAATGTGTGAAAAAGTGTACTTTATATTGCTTTAATTTTTTAAGAAGAGAGTTCCACTTATCAGTCTGTTTCTCCCTCAATGAAGGTCAAAATGTAACTAATCTACAGCTCAATGGATGATAGGTCTATTAATGTGGGATTTAAAAATAAACAAATTTGATATTTTGGGTAAATTTTGCTTTCAATTAATCCCAGCACTGATTGCTTCAGCTGAGTTACAACAGCTACTATGTCTTCGGTACATAAGACCAGCTTTTGCACCACAAAATTCTGAAGGTTGGTAAAGGAGATGAATTCTAAATGATTGCCTCAGAGATTCAGCCTGTCCGTTAGCAGAGGAATATATAAGGCAGAAGATTATGGAAGTGAATCAGTGGCTAGGTAAGTGATGTGATGTACAGGATTTTGATTTTGTGAAAAATTGTGAAATTATCTTTTCTATATACAGAATATAATCAATGGGAAAGGGGGAAGATAATAGCAATTAATATAAAATTAGAACTGAGAAAATTAATGAGAAAAACAAAAGGGCACAAGAAATCTATAACCACTTGAGTTAAGGACAATAAAGAGGATGGTTTTTTGTTTGTTTGTTTATTTATGTATATTAAGTATAAAAAGAAACCTAAAAATGGCATTGGTCCCTTGCCAGATGAAAATGGTAGAACTGTCAATAATGATGCAGAAGGGGCAGAAGTTTTTAACAAATATTTCTGTTCTACATTTGAGAAAAGACAGGATTCATATTCATATCATGATAATGATAAAATATTTTTTATTATGACAGTAATTTTGGTGGATGTTAAACAGCAGCTACGAAAATCAGACATTTTTAAATCAGCAGGTGCAGAAAACATGCATCCAAGAGTTTTACAAGAGGTTGTTAAGGAGCTCACTGGACCATTAAGATTGATTTTTAGCAATTCATGGAACACTATGAAAATTCTAGAAAACATGAAAAAAGCTAATATTGTACAATTTTTAAAAAGGCTAAATGGGATGACCCATGTAATTATAGGACTGACACAAGACATCAATCCCAGGCAAGCTAATGGAGTAAATGATGCAGGACTGTATTCATAAAGAATTAAAGGAATATAATATGATTAATGCAAATCAATATGAGTTAATGGAAATAGATCCTGTCAGACTCACTTGATTTTATTTTTTAAACAAGAATACAAGTTTAACTAATAAAAGTAAAAGTATGGATGTAATATATTTAGATTTCTGTAAAGCATTTGACTTGGTAACCAGAAGACATTCTGATTAAAAAACTAGAACAATATACAATTAACAAGGTACATATAAAATGGATTAAAAACTGGCCTGCTGATAGATCTCAAAATGTAATTATAAGCAGGAAATCATCAAGTGGGTGTGTTTCTGATGGGATCCAGCAGGGATCAATTCTTGTCCCTCTGCTATTTAAATCAATATAAACACAGGAGAAAACATAAAATCATCATTGATGAAGTTTGCAGATGGCACAAAAAATGGGGGAGTGGTAAATAATGAAGAGGACATGTCACTGAATTGGAACAATCTGGGTTGCTTGGTAAACTGGGGGCAAACAAACCATAGGCATTTTAATACAGCGGAATGCAAATATTTACATTTAAAACAAAGAATGTAGGTCAGTGTTACACCATGGGAGGACTCTATTTTGGGAAGCAGTGACTCTGAAAAAGATTTGAGTGTGACATATAATCAGCTGAATGTGAGCTTTCAATGTGATGTGGTGGCCAAAAGCTAATACACTTCTGGGATGCATAAATAGAAGAATCACAAGTGCCAGTAGAGAAGTCATTTTACTTTTGTATTTCGCATTGGCGCAACCACTTCTGGAAAACTGTGTCCAGTTCTGGTGCCTACAGTTAAAGAAGGATCTTGATTAATTGGAGAGGGTTCCATGAAGAGCTGTAAGAATCATTAATGTTAGAAGCCTTATAGTGATAGACAGAAAGAATTCAATCTATTAAGTCAATCAAAGAGAAGGTTAAGGGATGACTTGACCATAGTTCATAAGTATATAAGTGGGGAACAGAAATTTGATAAGAAGCACCCCTTAAATTCAGCAGGCAAAGATATAATAAGATCAAATGGCTGGACAAACTCAGACTAAAAATAAGATGCAAATTTTAAAAGTGAAGGCAATTAACCCCTGGAACAACTTAACAAGGGCTTTGGTGGATTCTTCATTGCCGGAAATTGTTTAATCAAGATTTGTTTTTCTAAATTATATGCTCTAGTTCAAACAGGAATTAATTCAGGGAAGTCCTTTTTCCTGTGCTTTGGAGATTAGACTAAAAGATCACAATGGTCTCTTCTGTCCTCAATCTATGAATATTGAAACCTCTAATTTATTTGGAGATTATTATGGTTATGGCTTATCCTTCTATTACTAAATTAAATGTATTTCCAGAAATAATGCACAAATGCAAATCCAGGACTTTTAGAGTCCCTAGGAGCTTTATTGCTTTATGTTCATATGGTACAATATGCAAAAAAAGAAAAGAACATTTGCAATAATTAAATTACAAGCAGTTTTCTGTTTCTATGGGAAGAAATAACACATGCAGCGCAGGGTATGTTGGAGATTTTTGTGCCTTGAAAACCACAATTGTATACCCTATACATTGCAGAAATGTTAAAATGCAATAAAATGGATAAAGCCACACTCTTACCATTGTTCGCAATGGCAAAATAGCATTTCCGATGGCATGGACGGACCCAGCAGGATCAAAAAAACTGAATGGTTCAACCTGATCAGTGTAAACCTGATGATAGACCAAGTCTCAGCAAGAGCATCACAGAACTTGAACCAGTTTGAAAGGAAATGGGAAACAACAAATTATTTCAAAATAAATTATAGACATATTCCTACCATATGATTTTGTGTCTCTAACATTATAATGCTACCATCAATTAGATGTAGAGAGTTTATTGAAAACAAAAGGAAAGCATTATGTAATATTTACAATGAAAATTTAAAAAATTAAACAAAATAACATTTTATGTAGAAAAGGCTTTTCTCTAGCAGCACATTTCTTTTCTTTAAAAACCCACTGCTGTAAAACCTTTTGTACATCTCATTTTTAATCATTTTACCAAATCAATCAAGTACAATTTTTGTAACGTTTGATATTACATGTCATTCCTCCCTGAAGTCTATTTTTTTTCACGAGCTCCAGCGTACAGGTAATAGGGAACAAAGAATACCCTCTGTCTCTGCTCTGATTTGATTTTGTTTTTCTTGGTTTGTGAAGGATTGTTTATGTTAGATGCAGATTCAAAGAATAAGGTAGAAATAAATCCGAAAGCTAGAAAGAGATTTTATTTATAATTTTAAACAGAAGGTAAAACTTAAGGACTGGTGCCAAAATAGAAGCTTCTTAACATTTTATGGAGTGTGACTTTATTTTAAACATATGTATATACGATTAAGCAGTAATGTAACACGGTTAAATAGCGTATATGGTATGTTTTATTTTTTCCTTTCTATATTTTAACATATTGCCGATCATTTGGTTTCTCAGTTGAAATGGTCCTATTATCTTTTATATCTTAATCATTTAGGAGAGTAGCTTTGGAAATGTTCAAAGACTGTGTTTAGGAAGCATTATTTGCCCACAACTGTCATAGAACACTATGCAGATTTACAGCTTTGCACATAAGTTATCCTTGCTAATCTTTATTTAAAAGTAAGTTTAGGCTGAAACAATGGCTCAGAAACCTTTAATGTTCTAGTCAGTTAGATACACACTATCTGTAATTCTCCGGATGAATCAACTAACATTTCTGCTGTCAAATGTAACCTTTTGAGATTTCAGTTCACCTAGTATTTGGAAAGAAACAGGATATAGGTTGGAGAAAGGTGCCCCAAAAGTTTTCTATAGTCCTCTGAAGAGCAATAACAGCTCTTGACACACAGACAGCTTCTGTGCTGAACCCAGTAAAAGAAAGGACCACAGGAAGAGAACCTGAGTTCTGAGAACCTGAGAATACTTAACATGGATTCTGTACAGAAATGACTCGTCAGTAATGGTACATAATACATATATTAATGGGTATATTTTCAAAATAACCTGCTAAATTCTGAAAAATTATGAATAGCTTGTACTCAAACACTTTTTCTGTCTTGGTCTTCATCACAATTCCTCTCCATTAGAGTGAAATATTAAGCAAATTCTGCCTACCCAGCACCAAACGTGCATAACTTACAAATATCGGTAGGTCTTCCAGCAACAAGAATGATATACAAATGATACCGTAATCTGCCTATTAGTTTACCACAGATCTGTGTATATACAGAATTAGAGGTAGGGTTTCAAAAGCCACATTTCTAAAATATGGTTATTATTATTAAACCACTAATAAGTTAATGACTACTATAGTCTAGATGCTTTCTCAATATTTTCTGCTGGTGATGATGAACAAGATTTATTTATATATATATATATAGGTTTTGTTTCTTGGATCCCAAACTGAGTTTGCAAATCTGGTGGTTAGGATAGAGCATAACATCTTTTCATTTCTAAACTAAGTGTTTGATATGAAAATCATTAAGACATTAGCTAGAAAGCTCACCATTCCATTTTAAAATAGAGTTACTTTTCACAGTGAAACTACGCTAAAAAAAGTGTCCCCCCCTCCAATTGATCATTTATCTTCATTTTAAATAAACTGCTCAAATACAGAAAAGAGAACATTCTCCTCTCATTTTGGCAAAAGCATGAGAAAACAGATGTCCTTTCCACTGTGAATTGATAATCTCGGGCTTTGGCAAGCAAGTGAAGGAATGCAATTCTGATACCAATGGCCCTTTCACAAAAACATCCTGTCTCCAGCTGCTAGATATTCAAATCTTGGGTCTGCTAGCATTGCCAGCTGATTAAACAGTTATGATTGTGCAGAGGGAAATAGAGGCCTCTCTAAAGTAGCAAGAGCACAAAGCATTTAAGCCTTTACAGGATCAAATCTGACACTTTGAATTGCACCTGAAAACAAAATGAAAGTCAGTATACAATCTGAAGAACAGATGTAATATATTCCCTGCCTCACACTATCTGAAACAACATTCAGCCTAGTCAATATTAATAAGGTTATCAGTCACATCCATGATTAATGTGAAGAGCAGGCTCCCACTAGCTATTATTCCCTTCAGAAATGTGTTGATTGATTATTCTGGACAAATACAAGAAATTTCAGGTGTCACAAATGCTACAGAACAAATATCCTGAAACCTCAGTACAGGATCCTATATAAAATACCATTACAGTTTTCAATACTAGGAACTTCTTGTCTGCACAACACATTTGTTTATGTCTCTGATCATGTAATATATACTATAGAACTCAAACCTTTGTCCTCTCAACTAGCAGTTGACAGACCTCACATAAGCTGCGCCAGAAGTTATAGGTACCACTGAGGGAAGGGAAATCTTGAACTCAGAACCACATTACCATTTGGTTCACTCACTCACAAAGGAAGTATAAGTAAATGAGATACTGTGTACAAAATGTGAACAATTTGGATTTGACAGACTGTATGTTATTTCATACCAGAGGTGTCTGCATGGTGGGAAAAGAATGACAGAAAATGACATAAAAGAAAATTGTGTGTGATGTAATTTTCCCTTTGTGATAAACAAATCACAAGATACCATCAATTTTTTTGGACTGTATCCAAACTATTGGTATTATAGGAAATTCTCTTGAACTGGATGCTTTGAAACAACACTGTCTGTGGCACCAATCCTGCAAACACTCGAGAAAAACTTAACTTTGGACTGTTGCATGAGTAATTAGAAGTTCTTACATGAGTAAAGCTACACACAAACTTATGAGTTTGGAGGACCACAGCCTATTTTGCAGTCTGTTGTGATACTACATACTTGAGTTTTCAGTTATTCATTCACAATGGATGTCATAAGGCTTGGATCAACTGCTAGCGTTTCAGTGTGCACTTCTGTGTAGTCACAGACAGGTATGTATACTTGCATTGCAAGTTATTTTCTATTTCGCTCCCTACCTGCGGAGATTTACAGGCACAGATTCCTCCAGAGAAGATAAGCATTACTTAGGAGATGATTGAGGTAGAAAGGCGTCACTATGGCACTAGCAGTGCTCATGTTCGGTCATAAAATTCATACTTCTAAATTAAACCATGCCTTCCTTTTTGCAGAACATGCACTCTCCACCTGCAGACCCCTGTAATCACAATGCAGGAGAAGGAATAAAAACAAATATTGTTTTGAGCATATAGCCAGAAATATATGTGCAGTATTCCATACATACATTTTCCCATTGCAAAGGTGCACTCATCTGACAGAAGAATGAATTCACTTTGTCCTACAGTAATTGAAAGGGCAGACACTCATGACCAGTCTACACTGCTGGGAAAATTCATTGACAGTCAATGGAAGTTACACAAGCTACGCAGAGTCAACTTCCTAATTCCCAGGATTCCATAAGTGCTGCCTTCCAGAAACAAACCGACCAGTTATTTAGTTTTTGCTTTTTAACCCAACTCAGTGGTTCCTTTTTCCCCTCAGATTCATTTATTTACTTCACTTCTTTTGATGCTGTTCTGGGCTTTGTTGATTGCACTTTGTGCTTACTGCAGTTTTCCTTCATTAAGCACATGTTTAATGAACATTTTAAAAAGAGCTGAATAAATGCAGTGACATAGCTGAACTACTTGCAGATGTTTGCCCTCAATTTACACTGTCACCAAATAGAGGCCGGATCACCGTTAGCAATATAATGATTGTTCTTTGTTCTTCAGCAGCAAAAATGGCATTCCCCTTGCCTTCTTCCCACACCCTGCCTTATTAAATATGCAGCCTTCTTGTCCAAACATACTAACTACATTGCAATGGATGAGCTGTATATGTACTAACTCAGGAAGTCATTTGGTAAAATTAACATTTAGAAGCAGGCACCACTGGTTATTTCACACATTATTAACTTATATTACAATTCAAATAAGCTTACAGCTGGCAAAAAAAAGGCTCTTCTGTAAAGTGATCTCAAACATAATAGGCTTAATCAGAGATAAATTAAATTAGGCAGTCATGCATACTACAGCATATTAGCACTGAGTAGTTATTAAATACGTTTTCAGTTATCAGTTGTGCGAGCAATACGGTAGGCAAACAAACTGTACCACAGGCCAGTAAATAAAGTTTCTTTGGGAGACTACATGCTTCGTGTTTCCCATTCTTTTATCGAAATGTTACATCATCTTTACTACAAATACTGGCACAAAGTTAAGTCCCAGTAAATGCTTCAACTTCACTCCCAGGCAAATAGCCAAAAGCACAGCAGACAAAGCTAATGAATACCTAGACAGCAGATGTTCAGTATGGTTTTGTGTTTCCGAGGGGAACTTTTTTAATGGCAATTTTCAAAATAATGAATGAATGAGTCATAGCTGGTACACAATTGACAGTAAAGTAAGCAACATTTTTATTTGTTATAAAATTAAGCTATATATTTAGGGCATTTCAGTGTATATTTTCTTGCAGACCGTTCAGTACAACAGCTTGTAAAATATCTTTTAGTAATGTGTAAATACAGAAAAAAAGCCAGTTTTTCTTTGATTTTATAACTTTTACCACTAATACTGTAATACGATCCAAGCAGTACCATCTTCATGTTCAACTAAGAATTCTTATGTGAAATACAATGAGGCGGGAAATCATTCACACCCTTTTACAAGAAGACTACTTTGTAATAGGATTTTGGCTCCATACCTTGTTTTTCATCATTCTTTCAGAAAGCTATCAGTTCTGTACCCAGAAACATCATAACTTCCGGAGCATGACCCAAAAATCTTTGGAACACATCTGACATTCTCTCATACTCTGTACATTGGAAATGCAATGCAAGGTGACAAGAACATTAAGTTACCCACAGAGCAAAATGTGAAACTAATCAGTATCTGTTCTGAGCCACAGGTACAATAATTGGAAAATTAAAGTGCCTGTGAACTGACAGGCTAGCTGCATCAAAGTGCAACACCTTGAAATGATTAATGAAGACAAATGTACGCAACTATTTCTATTGACAAGTATTTCAGACAATTGCAGACTAAAACAATAACATTATAGTTCCCATTTATTTTCCTGCAAAGCTCACACCTTTCCAGGATTTCCTATTAGGAAACTTACAGACACACATTGGATTAAAAGAGTTTAATTGCAGGCTTGTCTCGCTTGATGGAATATAAAAAATTGGTGCCTTCCTACATCAGCTGATAAAAACCGGCTGTATCAACTATAAGGGGTGAGCTATCAGATTCATGACAGCTAGGATCAATATTAGGCCCTTCTTCTGAAAATGTTAAAGTGATCTGTAAAGATAAAATAACCTTACTAATGTGTGGTGAAGATTCTCAACAGGCCATTGAAGAAATGCATTCAATACCACATTACTTCAACATACATTTTTCTTCTTTGGTGTCAGGCTATGTCCGACACTGAGGTGGCGAACACACTCTCTCTCGGATGCAATGTCCTCATATGCACCACCCTGAGGGTGAGACTGAGCTTTAGCACCTCTTTCATTACAAATATGTACAGGTATAACTCTGTCACTTGGGGTATGAAAAGTCCCTTCCATATATAAAGCAGTTATACTACCCTAACTTACTATGTAGACAGCACTATGTTGATGGGAGAAGTTACTGCCTCTCACGGAGGTGGATGAACTATGCCAGGGAAGCAGCTCTTCCATTGGCGTAGTAGCATCTGCTCTAACATGCTAGCTCGGTATGTGAAGACAAGCCCTAATACACTGCAGGTACCATAAATCTTGCTAGAGCAAAGAGTCAGACCCTCGGATGGCAGTGGAGTCAGACAAACCCCCTAATTTATACATATAGGTGATTTTTCAGTATTTTTACAAATTATTCTTTTGTCCCAAAGGGTATGAAATGTTTTTTTTAACT
Organism: Pelusios castaneus; assembly: GCA_007922175.1. NCBI lineage: Eukaryota > Metazoa > Chordata > Testudines > Pelomedusidae > Pelusios > Pelusios castaneus. Next base: position 1,163,887 of record ML685807.1, on the reverse strand, counting down.
ACCAAACTATACATATTTTTAAAAATGGAAGTTACTCTACCTGACTACCTGGCTCCCTGCTCCAGGTTTTCAAGCAGGGTTTTCATGGTACCAGTTATATCAAAGCATAGCTTAGAAATCACACTAGCAAGGAAGCGAGTCATACGGGGAACGGTTGTCAGTGGAGCTGGAAAAAACTAAAATATTATCCAACCAGAAAAGCCCTATACTAAGAGAACGTAAAGGCTGCATGGTTAAGTGCTCAAAAGCCAGGAAATGTGACTAACCATTTTGACTTTATCACTCAGAAATGTATGCAACTTTAATAAAAATAAAATGTGCCCATTTATGTAGTTCGTCACCCTCCACCTTTTTGCATTTCCCTCTTCAGATTGATCATGCCGAATCTGTTTCAGCCAAGTTCTCCTCAGGCAAGACTTTTAAGAGCCACAATAAAAACAGATTGCAACACACATGCAGATCTCCCTATTTAGGTTGTTTATGTCTCTTTCCGTTAACACTAATGTTTTTGATGAAAATGCACCGGTGAGGCAGGGGTCTGAATGTAGGATGGTATCACATATTACAGTGCCTACCTTTCTCAGTTTCAGTCACACAGCACATCAATAGTGTTAAACTCTGGAAAAATGATTGATACATTTTAAAATCAGATTTAGAAACATAGGACAGGACAGGACAGATACCGATCCACTGGCTGTTCCCATATCGTCACGATGGTGAAGAGGGGAAGGATGATCTTATTGCTAATGCACACAACTGGGAGCGTCTAGAGATCTGGTTGCAATCCAGTTCGCTCACAGACTGTGTGAGACAAGCAACTAACGCAAAGCATGTCCTGGGTGTCCAATAATCATGCAAACCTCAGTATATGGCTGCGTCTACACTGGTAAATTAAGTCGACTTAAGCTTGCTTAAGTCGACTTAATTTACCCTGCGTCTACACTACACTTTGCTTAAGTCGACTTAAGGAAAATAAAGTTGACAATTAAAATTAAGTCGACTTTATTAAACCTCCTTTCCACTAGACCTAAGGCTTAAGTCGACTCCCTAGAGTCGACTTAAGACAGTGTAGCCGTGGGGTAGCCCTAAGTCAACTTAGGGCTGCCCCAGGGCTACACCAATGCCCTCCCTGCCAGAGGCGGGCACAGGGGGTACCTGGCATGCCCCCACACAGGGCAGGGCAGAACCTTGCCCACCCTGCCCCTATGCCCTGCCAGGGTCCCTGTCCCCCTTTGCCCCATTGTACCTAGGTACAATGGGGCAAAGGCTGAGCCCCCTGGCATTGGGCAAGGGGTGCCCCCCCTGCCCCCATGGACCTGCCCTAGGTCCCCCTAAGCCCCTAGAAGTCGACCTAGGCATCCATGTGGACACTCTAGGTTGACTTTTTAAGTTACCCCCAAAGTTGACTTTAATTTTAAGTAGAGACACACTAAGTCGACTTAGTTAACATCGACTTAAATTACCCAGTGTAGACATAGCCTATGGGTGGGAGGACCAATTTAAGACATCCAGGACTTGATTTTCACAGTTGCTCAGCACCCAAGTCATTGGGAACTGTGGGTGCTCACTTAGCATCATGAATCTGTCCTTAGCAGAGCACCTCCTTCAGGATCCATGTGGGAAACAAAAGTGAGCCGTTCTGCCTTCCTATCATTTTCTGTCGCCAGTTCACCTTCTCCATTAACCAGTGTACCCACATGGTCCTTCATCGTTCTTTTTTGTCTGACATATTCGAAGAACCCCTATTGTTGTCTTTAACATTTCTTGCCCGCTGTATCTCATCCTTTGTCTTGGTTTTCCAGACTTTATCCCTACATGCTCATTCTATTCCCAGGTATATTTACTTGATGACGAGCCCGTTCTTCAATTTCCTGTATGTATCCATTTTGATTTTTAAACCACTATAAAGTTTCTTATATAGCCACACATCCTGTGGCTCTTCTTATCTTTCCTCTGTGTCAAGATGCTGATGTTGAGCCTTTAGGATTACATCTTTTAAGAAATGTTAACCCCCTTCAACTCCTTTTCTTCATAATTGGTCTTTCCGTGGGACCTTGCCTACTATTTCTGAGTCAGTTGAAATACATCTTTCTGAAGTCCAGTGTCCTTATTTAGCTGTTCTCATGTCCTCCTTTCCATAGGCTCTTGAATTGTATCAGATCATGATTACTTCCTCCCAAGTTCCTGACCACCTTCACATTTGCAAATAATTCATCCTTACTGGTCAAAACCAGATCCCAAATGGATGATACTCAAGTTGTCTCTTCAACTTTCTGAATCAGAAACTCATCTCCTTTCCCTTCATCCATCCTCACTCAAACTTACTTTTCTCCATGTTTGTTTTCTCAGTGCAATTCCCCCATGAGCCACAGGTATATCATTGATTCACCTTGTACATCATCTTTTTTCCTCTCTTAGCAAAACCTTGGGTGGGGGAGAGTATCTTTACTTCTCTCTCCTAATTTTTTTTCTCTTTACTATAGGGTGGCATTTGTTATCATCAACAATGATATTTTTTCTCAAACACCTGACATAGTCTTCAGAACTTTACACTCCTCATTTTTCTTCCACAGATATAGCCATTCCTGTTTTAGGACTGACACTCATCTACTTCTAGACCTAGGCATTATAGTATACCCCAGAAATAGATGTGAAGCATTCTGTGAAAATTTGTCTGACTATTGCAGGATAAAACAAACAAAAACTCTACAGAGACAACCACCATGGGCAGTTCATTAGAACTACAGTGTAAATTTTCTGTAACCATAGATTAAAAAACAAACTAGCTCCAAGCACATTGGTTTTATTGTACATTCAAAATGTTTGTACGTAGAGCCCTGCAAATCAGCAGATATCCACAGATATCCATGGACCATTTCAGCAGATCTCAGACATGGATACAAATTTTGTATCTGCACAGGGCTTTTTGTAAGTGTCACACTTTCATTACCAAAAACAAACAAACAAACAAACAAACAAACAAAACAATATGGTTGTAATAGAGCAAAAAAGAGCATTAGTGAGAAATGTAAAAACTTGTTACAAAATGAGTGAGCTAGTAGATGAATGCACTGATTGTAGCTACACAGGAAGGACTCAGGTCCACGACAAAGTTAGTGGTGTGAATTTAAAGAGCATTAGCTACTCCACACTAACTCAATGTCCACTGAAAGTGCCCTCAGATGGTTTAGCATAGTACATTTCCACAGCGTGTTAAGCTAACATGCACAAAAGCATTCTTCAGTGAGCAGTAAGGGGACGTCTACACAGCAAAGAAAAACCAATGTCTGGCCTGTACAAGCCAACTCAGACGGCACAGCCTTGCACCAAAAAGGGAGTTAATGCAGAGTAGCTAGTGAATACCAGCTACGTCAGGCCTTTTTCCCCCCTGTGTAGACCAGCCCTAAATAGTATGACTGTGCCCAACAACACTGATGTAATCAAGTCTGGATTTTCATCATAAACCTTGTTATTCAGTAGTTTAGAATTTATCCTTAAATATTCACTACTAACACTTAGCATAGAAGGCTTCAGCCTGGGAATATTTTCTGGTCACAAATAAGTTAAATCCTGGCCAATTTTATGTGGCGAGGAGTGCACATCACGCTTAATGCTTCTCAGTGGTCTTATAATAGAAAATGGCTTTGATTTTGAAAAATATGAAACTTGGCAAGTGATAAGTCTTTGAACTGCATAGTCCAACTTCTGAAATTGTGAAAGGGAAAAACAGCTAAAACAAACACAAATTTGACACAGTAACTTTATATCTTTTAAAATGTACTTGGATTTCACAAAAGTAAATACAGTTCTGCCTATCCATGAGACTTTCAAAGTTATTCAAATTCTCCAGTGGAGATTTACACACAGTTTAGCAGATTGTACTGATGTGTTCTTGACACACAAAAATGAAATGAAACCATGAGTGACCTAAAAACCTCACATCCCTATTTCTGCAATCCTAACAGTCAAATCTAGTTACAGCTTACATATCCTGGGACTCAAGAAAAATTACACTCTGAAATGTCTTTATGTGGTTTCGCATTTATTGTCTTTCCATGACTTCATATGTAATTTGCTCAGTTTACCGATCAAAAAATTTTTTTTTCCTCTTAACTTCCAGCTCTGGAAACTCAAATTTGGATTTGAAAATGAGATGGATCTTTTTTCCTCATTGTGCATTATCATCAGTAATAAGTGTTCTGCAAATCAAATCAGACCATTGTTTACACATCTACTATCCCACTATCTTCAAGTGTATCCTCAGTGACATCTGTGCAACTCTATTGCCATCAGTCTATTTGCTCTGATTGAAATACAGTAAACTGCTGCTGGAGCATAAGAAGAAATAGGAACCAGTTCACCTTCCCTTAGCATGTTGTTTCGGGGCTAACAGGAGTAAAAAAATCAGTAAGTAATCTTTTGATACAGAAGTGAGTAGATATGATTTTGAATAAAGGAAGGGAGAAGGTCTGGTGAGTAAGAAAATGCCATTTTTCACTGTCCACTGTGGAAAATCACATGCTAGAAAAATTTAGGAATGCACCTGAGCTATACCATTACAAGAAGGAGATACAGTAATTTTACTGTGATGGAGAAAGTCTACAGACACAGGAGACATTTAGGGTTGCCAGGTGTCCAGTTTTCAACCGGAAGGTCAGGTTGAATAGGGGACCTGACCATAAATAGTTCAGAAAGCCTGACATATGGGGAAAGTAACCCCAACAACAAACAATTGGGTCTTTAGTCTTGAGAAAAGACAGTTGAAGGGGGTCCTGATAACAAGCATCTGACAAAGAGGGATTTTCTCCCACAAAAGCTCATGCAATAAATAAATGTGTTACTCTTTAAAAGGGCCACTAGACTCCTTGTTTGTTTTTCTTGAAGTTTGTGGCTATCCCTAAAAAATGGTTTAGTAATAATAAATTTGAACTTCAGAAAAACAGTTCTTAAAAATATATTGCTTAATAATATATGTAAAATAACTGAATGTAAGTGTCACATCACATCCCCAAGCTGTACTGAATGTTGTTATAGGTGCGGATGGAAATATGTTGGGCAACCTTACCAGTAGATGGTATTTCCATCCCCACCTATAACAACATTCAGCACAGCTTGACACTTACATTCTGTTATTTTCAGTCACTTATAACTTTGTCAAACTTCATCCACAGGGACTGAAGTTTTCCATGCACTAAGTGGCCTGCAGCCATGAGCAATGCACTATAGGATTTTCGTGTGAGGCTGCAGGTTCACACACTTAGCGCCCACAGGCTAGAGTACTGTACATTTACACTCTGGCTTGCTGTGCACTAAATTGCCATTTAGACAAGCCCACAGCGTGATGGCCTTTATGTCAGGAATGTAACTTTAGCTTTCCCCATGAAAATCAGCTCACATTTGACAAAGTTAAAAGCATTTGAAAAAAAACCTGTAGTTCACACATGCTATATTGAGACTTCTAACGTTTCAACAGCTAAAATCCCTCCACACTGGGCATGCTCCAGTCCAGGGTTGAGCAGGACTTTTGCTGCAGTTGTGCAATTGCTGTGCTGGGCTGCTGAAGGCAGGTGGCCTGTCCTTCCAGTGCTCCAAATGCCTCCCCCACCCAAAGCAAGGCAGCAGAAAGGAGGAAGCAATTGATTCAAAATGCAAAACGGGTCGGCACTTGTGTGGCTGCATTATGTCAACAGGAGAGAGCTCCCCAGTCGACACAATAAATCCACCTAAACTACCGGCAGTAGCTATGTCGGTGGGAAAACATCTCCTGCCAACGGACCGCTGTCCACACAAGCACTTAACAGTGGCAAAATTTATGTTGCTCAAGGGGTGTTTTTTTCACACACTTGAGCAACTAAAGTTTTACTGGCATAAGTGCCAGTGTAGACAAGGCCTGGGACAGAGAACACTGGGGCAGGAGAGAGACTGGGATGAGAGGTTGGCTGAGGAAAGAGGGAAACGAACTAGGAGTTGATGTGACCACAGGAGGAGGCCGAGACTAGCTAAGCAAGGAGTCAGGGCTGGAAAGCAGTGAGGCAGGATGTGATGTCATCTGGATTGGGGTGACTGCTTATAATATTATTTAATACCAATATGACAAAAATGCAATGATTCTTACAAGATATACCATCTCAGATACCATTATTACCAGGCTCTAATTTGCTAAGTATAATAATATTGTTTATGGGCATGTATCATCTTTGTACTGTAAGTTACAGAGCTGTGTGATCTATCTGTATCCAAAAACCTGCACTATGCTACTGGGGTACACCCTAGGCAAATGAGTGTCAGCACTGATGACTCATCAAGGACATCACCCTTAAAAGGAGCCCAGGAAGAAAAGCCAGGACAACACTTATGAGTCACCAGGACATGTAGGGACATGTCCCTGCCCATGTGCTGTGAGTTTATGTTTGAAACAATCACATGGTGGACCAGAAACTATAAAATGCAGCTTCACCATGTCTGTCTGGTCTTCATTCCTGCTTCCTACCTCTGGATCAACTATTCTACATCTGAAGCTGGGAAACAAAGGCCTGAGACCTTTCCAATACTGGATGCAATGCTAAGAATCTCATAAATATAGATTCTAAAGTCATTTGTTTGTATCTTACTGCTTTGGCCATTTAACAACTCTCTTTTTGTTTTTTTCTTTTATAAGAAACCTTTAGTTTTAGTTACTAAAGGATTGGATGGCAGAGTGGTATTTTGGGTAAGATCCAAACCAGTATTGATCTGGTAATGTGACTGACCCTTTGAGGATCAGGAGAACATTTTGGTAAAGGAAATGGAGTTTTTAAATAATTTAACTCTTTACTGGATGTAGTTGCTGATTGGGAACCAGAGACTGAAATGCAATACAGGGGACTGTGTTTTTCTTTTTGAATAACCACTGTGGGAACAAGAGCTCTGTTTGGTGAATCCAACTTCAGTATTAGCCACCAGTTTGGGAAGAATCTACTCTCCCTTTTACAATCTCTTGTGACCCCTGAATTTTCAGAGGCTACTCTAGAGACAGATAGGTCACACAGAGAGTACAAAGATGGAGAGGAGGAAAGTCATCTGATGAGAAGCCAGGCCATGGGAAGGGAACTGGATATGCTGAGCAAACAGCCTGTACAAAGTACTAGTAAGTGGAGGGGGGAGGGCAATGAGATTCGTTTCCAGTCCCAGTCTCCTTCCTAGGTGATTAGGAAGCATGGGTAAGGAGAGATCCAACTGGCAGCTAAGTAGGAAAGAAAGATCAGATATGGATCCAGGATGTGAGGGAACAGTGACCGGGTGGGGAAAGAGACTAGGGTTAAGTGCAGGGGTGTGAAGGACTGGGTGTTTGAGGATACTGGAACTGGGAGTCCATATGGAAATACTAAGACTGGTGGAACAAGAAGACTAGGATGAGAAGCCGGGGATAGGGAACAGACACACTGGAGAGGATGGGGCAGAAGAGGTCAAGCTTGGGAAGAATAGGCCAAAGAGTCCTAGAAGAGACTCCCCTAGAGCCTATACTATGAACTATATGTAAACAGTCACACAGGATCCTCACAACATTGTTATTACAGCTACTAGGTACCACTTCAATGGTTTCAATTTTTAAAAAATGAATATATATTTGCATAATGGTTCTTGTCATCGACATGTGGCTTGGTCTTCCTTATAAGTGATTCAAGCTGCATACATTAGAGAGTATAATCGAGGTATATATAGTTCATCCTTTCTTGAGTCACTAAAGAGACAACATTTCTCATATAAAAAGGCAATGCCCTGATTTTCAGATGTAGCAACTCCTTGCACTTCAACAGGAAATTCACAACTTCAGCACCTGTGAAAAATAAGCATTAGTGGGGTTTTTTCCCCAATGTATATAATCTGTTAAATTAGAACAGAAAACTAGAGATTTTGATATGATAGATTGCCAAAACATCAGTCTGAAACATTTCCTTGTTGAGATTACTTTATAGCCATTTAAAATAAATAGTTAATAGTGAAGAGCCAACATTTATTACAGACAGAAGTGATATTATGGTGTAAGTATGCTTTTCTTAGCAAGCTATCACAGCACACAGAGATTTTATATATATATATATATATATATACACACACACCCCCACAAAGAGAATAAATATGTATCTATAACTTTAAAAATTGCATTCTTTATGTTTTTTGTTATATATTATTTTTCAAGTAGTATTAATATTCTCTCCTATAAAACAAATATTTATTCCTCTATTATTACAGAGTTGGTATCGTGCTGTGCTGTATTTTAGGAAAACAGGGACTTACAGCAAGCAAGTCAAGCACATCTTGCTTCATGTACACATGAAGAAATATGGGCTTCTTTATATTTGTTTGAAATATAGCTCAAGGACATATGCATTTGGTTTTAAATCACAAGCTAACATGAGGATAAATGGAAACCTTTAGGTTTTTATTTTTAAGTCATGTTTCTCTTCTCTTAAAATGCATTTTTGTCACGTGAAACATGCATTGCTTTATTCTTGGTTATTTTATTTTTAAAAAAAATTAAGAAACTGATCCAAGCCTTTGTGATTTGTTAAGGAGAGATGAAACATACACAAGGGAATCAGACTGCAGAACATTCCCCTTCTTTGTAATGAATCTCTAAGTCCTAAGACATTGCAATTGCAGTACCTTCGATAGCAGGAATTCCTTTTATTATGTCTTCTTTTTATTGTGCACACTCCTTAGCATGGCACCCAAAAGGTTTGATAGTGCAAGGGCAAAACAGACTGAGCTGAAGGCTGGATTGAAAGGGTGGGTGAAAAGCCTGCAACTGGGATTAGTATGGTAACTATCTTCACTGCTTGAAGGAGAAAAGGGACCCCAAAAATATGAGTTATGAATCAGGGTTAGTTAAAGTGATGAAGAGTCCTTGCTTGGATTCTGTATTCTCTTCTCACATCTCCAACTGCAGTGAAAAGAAACTGTATATGGTATGATAATGGGTTAGTGTGACCCAGCGTAGAATCTTGCAAAGCAAGTTCCCTTTAATTTTAAAGCAGTCAACTGATATGCAAACTCAGAATGGCCATCTGGGTATGTTTAGATTGCAATCAGACACCCATGACTGGCCCATGCCAGAAGACTCGGGCTAACTCAAGCCCAAACATCTACACTTTACTTAAATAACCATTTATATCAAGCCTCACGAGCCTGAGTCAGCTGGCAGGCACCAGGCACGGGTTTTTAATCGCAGGGTAGACATCATCGGGGACTTTAAATTCCACAATGTAAAACAAATCTTATACAGGTGTAACCCATTAGTCTAAATGGAGAGTTTCCCTTTAAGAGATCTGTTGGGTCAGTGTTGCTAGGCAGATTTAACTGTTTAGAGCCAGATGTTTCTGGTGTGTGGAGTGGCAGCTTTGAGCATGCTCCACAGGGGCCCCTGCTGCTTGCTGCTGGAGTGAGATGCCTGAGAGCCAGCAGGTAGGGTGGTTGGATTGAGAGGAGCCCACGTGCTCTGTGCACAGGGAGAAGCGAGCCAGGAGCAGACAGCAGGCTGTTTCCCCCCACTCTGAACCCTCCAGCAGGGCAGTCTGGGGCACTGGGTGCAGAAAAGGGACCATTGGAAGAAGAGGGGGGTTTCTTTTAATTGGATACTTTAAGTTGTATTAAATACTGGGAGGAATGAACAGTTCTTTAATGTAATAAGGGGGAAGAGTTAATTATACTTTGTTATTCTCAGAGTTGTATGTTTTCTTTTGCTTCAGGGTTTCTTTCTTTCTCTATATCTCTCTCTCTCTATAAATGAGTGGTGCCTAAGCAGCCAGCTGACTGAAGAGCAGGGGTTTGCCTGGAAGATTCCAGCAGACAGAGAGCAAGGAGCTGCTTCTTCCTACTCAAGCGTTTGAGCTTAGCATACAGAGACTATCACTGGGAGCCAGGTGAACTCCACCAGAACTTTGGGACAGTTGAGTGGATAGTGTTTCTGAGGGGCTGCTCTGGTTAAATTCATTTTTTTCTTGTTTATATATATTGTGAAATAGTAAATGTGAGTTCCCAAAATTAGCCAAATCTTGTTATAGATTTATATGGTAGTCATTATTGTGTTTCTTAAATCATATGATTTAGAAAGTTAATGTTTAATAAAACTCATTACTTTTCTTTCTTTGTTTTTAATCTGCTTTGAACAATCTTTGCCGTGAGTCCCATACAGACTGGATCCTGGGTCTCCATCTGCTTTCTCCACAGGGATTGGGGTGTATTTCTGTGAGGCACTGGAGAAGGGCAATTTAATTAATTTTAGCCCACCCGAAGGTTACACAGGCTCAACCAAAAAATAGAATCAGAGTTAGACTCTTGACCTTGACTTTTGTGTTAAAACAGAGGAGTTCCTTCCTTCCCTGTTCCACATTCATCCAGAGTTGTCTCTTGGAGGAAGCAATCAGCTCTTTTTATGTTGCTTGGTTGGCCCACATTGGCTTCTGCCTGCTCATGGCCTTTGCAGCTTCTAGGGGGCCAATTCTTGTTGATTTAACCAGCAGCTGTTGTTTGGCAGCCTCTCTAGGCAGCTCCTGCAGGACTCAACTCCCTCTCCCCCCCCCCCTCCAGGACAGCTTCTCCAATCAGTGCACAGGATGGATTATGCTAACTGAACAGATCGGAGTTACCACAGGTGTCTGTGTCAATGAGGCAAGGACTGCAGGAAGAGGGGATGGACTCACGGTTAAGACTGCTGAATTCCCCTCTGGAGAACTGGATTCTATCATGGCCTCTCACACCGATTTTCTCTAAGAATATAAAACAAAATTTGTACAGGTGGCCACAACATGTTCCTCCTTTTCTTGAGTGCTCAGTTTAAAACATATTGGGGCAGATTTGCAGAAGTGCTAGCACTCACAACTGCAACTGAAGTCAACAGGAGCTGTTCTTTGATCATGTGAAATGCTACATAGATACTAAGTGCTCTGAAAATTAAGGCCTTAAAAGTCTCAAATTGGACACACGAAATTAGTGGATACTTTTGACAATCTTGGCCTTAAGCTTTCTCTGTCTCAATTCTCCATCTGCAAAATGGGAACAATATTTCCTTTGTTCCACCCTTCGTCTGCCTTGTTTACTTAGTTGAACTGTTCTTTAGGGCAGGGACTGTCTATTACTATGTGTTTGCATGATGCCTAGCATCACAAAGCATGATTTTAATTCGAGCCTGTAGGCACTACTTTTAATAAATAATAATTCACTAGGTTAGCATTTCTAAAATAAAGAGTTCAAATTAATCCCTGCCATAACTCTACTAAATTAAATGGGATTATACCGGGTTAAATTTGTCACCGTATAGCAAACACTAAAATTGCCTATTCCCTTTTCTTTCCTGTTGCCCTTATCTTAGACAGATCTAGAACATTGGACATACACACAGATAAGGCCTCTAACACTCCATATTTAGACTGATACCCAGATAAGAATGCATGGTTACAGTGATTTAGCAGCAGTGAGGTGTTTAGTACACTGAGATGCTCCTAAACTGCTTTGCACCTCTGAGATCTCTTTAAAGCATTCACAGCTTTTCCCTTTTCTTTATAAAAATAAAAGTTAAAAGAGGAAATCCAGCGTTAAGGACAAGAAACCAAGCATAGATCCTTCAGGAATCTTAATGCTTGACTGCAATGTTTTATTTCCCTTTTTTCTTGCTAACTGTCTACTCTGATCAAGGTCCAAAGGGGTAGCCATGTTAGTCTATTGCAGAAAAACAACAGAGTCCTGTGGCACTTTTAAAGACTAACAGATTTATTTATTTTCTCCTACAAAAGCTCATGCAATAAATAAATCTGTTAGTCTTTAAAAGTGCCACAGTACTCTGTTGTTTGTCTACTCTGATGTTTTACTGTTTGTTATTTTACCTGTATCACATGTATGCTAAGCTTAGCAATGCCTTAATAACTTGACAAATCTGGGCCTTGGAGTTGAATGGTCATTTTATAACTTAGCTTTCTTCAGTTTGTTATACTTACTTTTTATTTTAGTATAAAATTTTATCTCTTATTGACTCTGAGGCTGTTATTATTTCCCTATGATACATGGATGCTTTTGAAATAGTAATTTATAAAATAGTTGTTTGATATACTGGCATATTTATCTTAAAATGTTGTTGCAATTTATGGATGTTGAACTTCTAATCTAATCATAGTCAATGTCATACATAGAAATGAGTCAATTAACTAACGGCAATGGGGAAACAAAACTTTCACAGATGACGCTTATGTACTGTTCACCCAAATTTTCAAATGTATTTGCTGTATGAGTGCCATGTCCTGTAGTAACGTTACCAATTTCTGTCACATACATGCATCTGTACAGATATTCAAGAGCAGTTCTATACAGAAAATAGTCTCTAAAAATGCAGCACCACATTGATATTATTGGTATCCATAGTACCTAGAGACTTGAGCTGAAATCTGGGCACCATTATGCTAGGTGCTGTATAAACCATGTTGTAAGATTCAATCTTTGCTCCAAATAGCAAACAGTTCAGATAGACAATGCAGGAATAGTGAAAGAGAAAGGAAATAGTAATCTGCATTTTAGAAATGGGAAACTGAGTCACAGAATGTTTAAGTGACTTATCCAAGGTCACACAGAAAGTCCATAAAAGATCGAGGAACTGTACCCAGTGCTAGAGTCCCAGACCAAGTGCCTTATCTACCAGCTCACCCTTCCTCCTTCAGAGCAGTTACTGGAATTCCAGCTTTCAGATTCAACCTGCTTACGTTTTTAAGTCAGAATACGGCTTTTCTAATTACCAGCTCGGCAAATTCACCATGAGCTCTGCAATTCAAACTGTGTGCTTTCCTCTCATACAAAGCCACCAGTAACAAAGATTTACAGGCTAAATTATGTCCTGGGTTCTAGCTGTGAGATTCTGTTGTCTTCAGATTTTGCCCTGGCCTGAACCTGCACCATATCATTGCCTTCTTTTCCCTATTCTGCTATATCTACAGATAGCTACGGGTGTGATTCCTCTGTACAAAGACTCATGTTAGCTCTTATGGAGCCAACATGAGTATAAATAGCAATGTAGCTATGTATAAATAGCAATGTAGCTATGGTAGCCTAGATAGCAGCAGCAGAGGCATGGCTTAGCCACCAGTTACAGGCAGGTTTGTACTAAGCAGTGCTGTCCCATGGGGGGAGCGGGGCCCAGTACCAACTGGCCTAGGTGGGGCCCGGCCCGCCCATGCTGGAGGGGAGTCGGGCCGCTCCACCCCCCAGGGAGCCAGCCCGGGTGGGGAGGCTGAGGGCTCTGGCCCCGGCCCCAGCAAGGGGGGCCACCGGTGGGGGACGCCAGCTGCAGCCAGGACCTCAAGCTGCTGCGGCCGGAGCCCCAACCAGGGACCCGAGGCCGCTGCCGGGAGCCGGTTCCGGCCAAGGCCACCCGCCGGCGAGGGCTGGCCCTGGCCGCATGGGGCAGGCCACCAAGAGGTGGGTCCTTGCCACCTGCCCCGCCCCTGGGCTTGCTTGCTCCGCCCCGGGGGCGAGGAGGGCTAGCCCAGGGGCTGGGCTTAGTGCTCCCTGCCCGCCCTGCTGCCTTCGGGTCACTGCCGAAGGCAGCGGGGAGCAGGGAAGAGTGTGGCCGTAGGGGGGCCGGGGTGCAGGCCCTGCACTGCCCCACTGGGAGCAGGACAGAGCGGGGCCCGTATAACCGCGGGGCCCAGGACGATCGCCCTGTTCGGCCCCCCCCCAAGGACGGCCCTGGTACTAAGCACAGGTAGATCATGACTCTGGTCACTACTCATGTTACCGCAGCTATATCACTATTTATACTTGCACTTGTTCTTATCAAGCTAGCGTGAATATGCATATACAAGCAGAGGAATCACATCCATAACACACCCCTCTTATACCTGTGCTACTCAAATGTCTCGGCACGCACCACTGAAGTAGCATTTGCATAACAATTTTATTGGTACGTGAGAAGGAATGGAATTCATACACTTAACCTTTATTGGTTCTACATTGATAACAGGAAAAAAATGCAGGAAAAAAACCTTTTTTTTTTTTTTTGTCAGCAGCATTGGCAGGTAAGGACTCTGAATACACACAGGGATTAAATCTTTTGAGTAAGATGGTGCCATAATTACAGTCACTTTTCAGAGAAGAATTGCACTGCGTGCATCCTGCATTGTGTTGCTTTTATTAGTTTTGACACTTTGTACATTTCCCTTCCATCCTAAAAGAACAGAACATTAGAGCACAGCTGTATTCATACTCTGAACACCAATGTGTTGAGATCTGTGGCATCAGGCACAAGACTAACAAAAGCGTTTGACGAAGTGGGATTTTCTCCCACGAAAGCTCATGCGATTAATAAATCTGTTAGTCTTTAAAAGTGCCACAAGACTCTTTTGTCAAGCTTCAAAGGAGTAGCCTTGTTAGTCTAGGTCAGCCAAACAAACAAAGAGCCCTGTGGCACATTTAAAGACTAACAAATGTATTTATCGCATGAGCTTTCGTGGGAGAAAATCCCACTTCGTCAGAAGTTTTGAAGATAAGGAACTTACAGAATGGGAGGAAATTAAATGCAGGGAAAGAAAACAACAGAACACCACTGGTCATCACTTACAACCCCCCAAGTCAGACCTCTACAGCACATCATCAAGGATCTACAACCTATTCTACACGACGATCCCTCACTCTCTCAAGCCTTGGGAGACAGACCTCTCCTCACTTACAGACAGCCCCCCAACCTTAAACAGATACTCGCCAGCAACTACAGACCAAACAACAGAAACATTAAAGCAGGAACATACCTCTGCAACAGACCACGCTGCCAGCTTTGCCCACATATCTACACAAAAGACACCATCACAGGACCTAATCAAGCCAGTTAATCAAGGGCTCATTCACCTGCTCATCCATCATTGTGATTTATGCCATCATGTGCTGGAATTGCCCCTCTGCCTTATATATTGGACAAACAGGACAATCTCTGCGCAAAAGAATAAATGGACACAAATCTGACATCAGAAATCACAACATTCAAAAACCGATAGGGGAACACTTCAATCTTCCTGCTCACTCCATTGATGATTTATTAAAAGCGGTGCTCAAACAAATGAATAACAAAATACAGCTTCAGAGAGAAACTGCAGAATTGGAATTTATATGTAAATTCAACTCAGTTGCCTCAGGGTTAAACAGGGATTATGGGTTTTATTCTCATTACAACAGGTGATTTGACTTCATCTTCCTCTATATGCTGTTCCTCCTCAGTGTGTGAATCCCAACACCTATTCTGATTTGCTGTTACAGCCTGTCCTGATACCGTGTCATACATTTCCCTGCATTTAATTTCCTCCCATTCTGTAAGTTCCCCATCTTCAAAGCTTCTGACGAAGTGGGATTTGCTCCCATGAAAGCTCATGTGATAAATAAATTTGTAAGACTAACAAGGAATCTAGTAACTTTCCTATCTTCAAAGCATCTGACGAAGTGGGATTTTCTCCCACGAAAGCTCATGCGATTAATAAATCTGTTAGTCTTTAAAAGTGCCGCAAGACTCTGTTGTCTTTCTACAATAGACTAACACGGCTACCCCTTTGGAAGGAATCTAGTGGCACTTTTAAAGACTAACAAATGTATTTGTTTGTTTTGCTGAACTGACAGGGCTACCTCATTGGAACAGGCACAAGACTGTTTATCATGCTTGTGCCATTCCATTCAGAGGGAACCCAAGTTTGATCATTGCTACAATGTTTTCCCAGCATACAACTGATGTCAATCATGATTACTGGGATCTGCCTTTTAATGCTATCAATTTGCTTGCATGATATTCCAAAAGATCATAAAAGGCTGCAGGACCGAGGATCAACCTACTGAGACCACTTGGGCCCAGAGCCTGAGAGGTCCTGAGTGCCTACAACTCCCATTGATGTCAAAAGAAGCTGTTGGTGTTAAAAACCTCTCAGGATCAAACACTCATTCTGTTTCTTTGAATTCAGAAACATTGGTTGGCAGCAAAAGCATAACCCTGCAATGTGCTGAGCAACCTCAGTTATGAGGCCTGTTCCTAGTAATGTCTTTGAAGGACATGCTCAGAATCAGGTAGGTTTGAGCCATCAATAAACCAAACACTGAATAACTGGTTTTTAGTTTGAACTCTAAAGGGGCTGAATATAGAGTAAATCTAAATTCTCCTCTCACACTGGCTTCACAGTAGTCTAAGTCCATTTACTCAATATTTACACTGATAGAGAAAAAAGCAGAATCAGTCCTTACAAGCACAGCAAAAAGGAATCATAGGAAGCAGTCAGATATTTCTTTGCTCAGTAGCAATCTACATGTCTGATGGAAGGACAGTAGAAGTCACCGTCAATCTGAACAGCAAAACCAAAGTCGTCGTCCTGAGACTTAAATCATAAATATTTCCATTTAAATTCCTTATCATGTAATAGAGGTTTGGTGTTCTGTTAATAAGTTGATTTTCATTATTTCAAGTTATGTTAATTAGAAAATTTCAGTCACAAAACAGTATTATAAAATTCTCTAACGATAATTGATGAACTAGAGAATTAACTACTTTTCTCAGAACTAATCCATGAAACTAGATTTTTACAAATACTTAACCTTAAACAGAGAATTCCTATGCAATTGGAATTATGCTGTGGGAATATTAATTGGAAAGGCATGAAGGAAAAAATCCATACACGTGGCTCACAAAAGTAAAATTCCCTACTGGATCCTGCTCTATTTGTCTTGAATCCAAACTAACACTGTAGACTTTAATGGCACTTGGCAACCCGCAGATGCATTATTTTTTAAACTTAGCTTACATTTGAATTAGAGAGCCTGTGACTCAGATTTCCAATGTGACCTTTTCAGGGTTTCATTTGGGAATAAAAAGATTTGTGTCACCATATAGAGAAAATATACACTCTCTTTGTTACATTTTACAGAACGAGAGAGATTGTTGATGGTGAAGTGCTATGAAATTATTGTTGCTTTGTTTCTCCAGAATTAGAGAAAACAATTTGTATTTATGTAAGCTTTGTCTCCTTCACTTGAAATAAGAGACTGCCCCTTTGTTACATTAAGGACCAAATTCTAACATTTTATGCTGTTCTGACAAACACATAGTTATCCCCCGTGTCTGAGGATTACACAACTCAAATGGTATGTTTTCTGTGTAACACAGTGTAGACACTAAAAACATATGTTAAGCAAACTGGACCTAATTATGTGGCCAATCCTGTAAAGTGCTCAGTACCTCCCAAGAGTCGTCCTAATGAGAGCTGTGGGCATTCAGCACCTCTCCAAAGATGTTTACCACTTTCAAGTGACTAAGTAAAATTGCAGCACTTTTGAATGTGGTCTCTAGATTTTTCTCTTTTTTAATTTACAGGATATCAAATCTGCCCTGAGAATTTCAATATCTATGTCTGCTACATAGCAAAATACATACAGGAAGCAGGGAATGTCCTTGCAACTTATTTCTTTTTTCCTCTGGCAAACTGCAGAGACTGGAACTTAAACTGCATTGCTTTGCCAAGCGCATACATAGGTTCAAAAACACACACCAAGTAACTCCACATTCATTCAAAGAAAGTGAAAGGAGAAGAGGGCCGGCCAGAGACAGCTCTGCATTTTTCATCTAAAGCATTCAAAGCCACAAGCCAAAGAGTAAATTAACATGTAAAATATCTAATTGCTTTAAATATTTTCTTGATGCAGCCATTATTGAAAAACAAATCATAATGGTTTGTCAATCAATGCTATGGATTAGTGTTGATACTACTTTTGGGGAGGAAGACTGATATTGTTAGATATAGATCAGTTGATGTAATTGGAGATGGCCAGGATAACTTTAATTTTCACATAGGCATTTGATAATGTGTTCCCACTGTGGAACATGGGTAAAAAAGTAAATAGTTCTTTCTTGAACTACCTGCCTTCTCTTTTTGTCATAACCTGTATGTTTGATTTCTGGATGCCATATTTGTTAATGGGCCACAACCCAAGATGACTGCAAACTATAAACTAAAGACATCTCAACAGAGTCTTCCCTCCACTTATGTTGGCAGAAAGGAGCAAAACTGGGCGCAACTGGAGTTGGGAATATG
>ML685807.1:1089643-1145800 GCA_007922175.1 Pelusios castaneus | reverse complement strand
TATCACTAGACATTTCCTAGCTGTCATTGAGTGAGATCAGCAGGCAGTAAGAGCCATGAGAAAATTATGACCCTTCCCCAGAATACTAACACCTCTTATTAAATTTGACATGGTACTTCAGCTAAGACAAGTTGCAACAAAATGGCCTGATCAGTTGTGATAATCTCTTTAGAGCAACTGAGTAATCATACAAAAAACCTGTTTCCTTGAAGACTGCCGCAGTAAAGTGTCTGTCCTGATTATTTATGTCCCACTTACATGATTTAGGCTGCATCTGATTTTAGTTGACTATAGTTAGATTAAATTTAGATCTGATGTGAGATACATTTTGTACCACGCAGTCATCACCAGTTGAGAGATCTGATTAGAAGTATATCCCCTGACCCCACCCCGAGATGTTGTGTTAAGGCAAATTTACAATTTTCTAATTCAACCAAACTTTCTCTGCATCACACTGAGACTGAGAAAATGAATCCCAGTTCATATATTGAATGGGAAAGAATTTGCAGAATTTCGCTTTCTTTTCCCAACTGAAAATATTCCAAGCATACTGGTAATATGAGCTAAACTAATTCTCTTCTGGACCAGAGTATGCATGGTCTTTGCAGAATGAACAGTATGGAATCCAGTGTTCTCCTCCAAACCATTAAAAAAAGAAAGGGTAGGCTCTTGTAGCAATGAGTTTGGAAAGGCTTAATTAAGAAAGGAGAGAAAAATGAGACCATATTATAGGAACTGGGAGGAAAAAAAAATTGTCTTTGACCGAGTCTGAAAAAATATAATTTTAAGCTCTATATGTGGATTTGTTTAATGTTAAGGCAGGTCTACACTGTGGCAGGATTTTGGTGGCAGTAGAAGGGAGATCTGCAAATTACTTAAAATACCCAGCGGATCCCCCTTTGACTGCCTACCATTTACTTACTGCAGTGTCTTCAGTGTGCTGACTCAATGGGAAATGCCCTCCCTTTGAATCAGCGCAACTCCAGTTGCTGGTGGTCTTCAGAGATTGACTTGCTGATTAGATGAGAGGGTCTTCACAGCCCTGATCAATCAATTGGGAAGATGGATCTGACAGCAGCGAATTTGCTGCCATCAGTGAAGACTAGCCCTTAGTGTCGTTAAAGGGTTTGTGACATGGCTGATATGGCTAAAAGCTGACCCATTTTGATAGTGGTCCCGCTTGCAAGGTGTATGAGATACATTATTCATTTCTCAAGGAAATGTATATATCCCTCCCATCTCCGAGTGCCTAGAAATTGTTCATTTAACAGATCCTAGACACAATGGCTATGTCTACACTTACTAAAGTTAGTTTGAATTAGTTAATTCAAACTAACTAATTCAAACTAATTTTAGTTTAGAATTAATTTAATTCGAACTAGCAAAATTTAGTTTGAACTAAGCAAGTGCCATTCATGGCACTTGCTTAGTTCGAATTAGCGAATTGCATTGAGTTCAATGGGCCGGTTAATTCGAACTAAGCAATTAGTTCGAACTAACCATGGCCACATTGGTTAATTCGAACTAACTACTTTGAATTAACCCTTAGATCGAATAGCATACTCCAATTTATTAGTTTGAATTAAGGAAGCCCTTAATTCAAACTAATGAAAGCCTAGTGTAGCCATGGCTTAAGTTAGTTTGAATTAAGCTTCCTTAATTCAAACTAACTTGCTAGTGTAGACATAGCCAATGGGAGCACTTTACCTGTTTTTCAGCACGTCAGAAATACACAAATACAAACAAGTTGTTCGCTAGCACAGTGTATAGTTTTACTACTTCTAAATGTAACTGATCTTTTTGTCTTAAAAAATTAAAAACATAGACGGTATGGCTACAACTCTTGCTGTAGAACAGTTCAGACAGGACCCAATATCAAGACAGAAAAAATGTTTAGGTTCAATTTAGTTGCAGATGACATCAACTAGCATGACAAAGACAACAGAGTCCTGTGGCACTATTAAAGACTAACAGATGAAAAACTGTGCAAGTTGTTTCATGAAGTTGATGGATTTCCACTTCAAACGGCTGTATTCAGTGCCCTCCATGTAGTCAAATTCCAAAGGGGTAGCCGTGTTAGTCTATTGTAGAAAGACAACAGAGTCCTGTGGCACTTTTAAAGACTAACAGATAAATAAAAACTGTGTAAGTTGTTTCATGAAGTTGATTAAAAACTGTAGTGCCACAGGACTCTGTTGTCTTTCTACAATAGACTAACATGGCTACCCCTTTAGCATGACAAAGAATCTCTGAGATTATGAAAACAATGGGAGAAAAGGTTTCAAAATTAAAAAGAGGCAGTATAGTTTAGGGCTTTTTGTATCTTCAGAATAAGTTCACATTCTGTATTGTGCTGATTCATTGTTCTTTCTAGAGTTTTGGGAGGTATCAGACCAGCGGTCTGTATCACTCCGTTTCCATTTCAGTGGGAAAATGATCACCAGCAGCAACTCTTAGCAGGTTTAATAACCTTCTTCCAGACTTGGCCTTTAGAAGGCCAGATGAACCCAACCTAAAGCACTGAGATTTTATCACAGGAGAAGGCACAGCGATTGTAATACCACTTGTTCTTTTATCAAGTATTTGCTCGAAGACATAGTGAGGGCCTGAAGACTAACAGTACAAAGTAACAGAAATTCTGCTAATGGACACTAAAGTGCAGTACATTACGGATAGCTCTACTTCAGCCTTGATATGACAAATTGCTAAAGCCAGTAAACAAATTCCACTCCGTGCTAACACAACACACAGTGGGTACAGTGATAAGAGTATGCCTCTCTCTTTGGTAGCGGACAAAGAGGGGAGAAAAGGTGAAGGGAACCTGTCTCCCCACTTGGCTATGTGCAGGAAGTAGGCATGATCCAAATGGCAAGTGCAAGCTATTGAAAAGAGGGGGAATAAGTTCGTGGGTAGCCTAATCATTCCCTTTGCACTATCATAAAAGCCAAAGGAAGAGCTAGTGATTAACAGCAGGTGGGGAAGCACCGCTGAATGGATGGCAGAATTTCCACTATAGCGCGCACACACTCGGAATTCATCCCAGAAGCTCTTGCTGCAGCACGCTTCCTCTACCACAGGCTTTTGCTTAAAAGTCAGCCAGGCGCTAAACTTGTACAACAGCAAACTGTTGTAGGTTGACACACTGTTTTGCCTCATCTTTTATTCTGTGAACTAAAACTCAAGACTTCCTCCATATCAACAACAAAATGGTTTAAAAAAAAAAAGGCAAAAACAGTTAATTCTGTGGTTTAAAGTTAATCAAATAGATATAGATATAAATAGGTAACCGGTGTATATGTAACCTTCAGGTGGGCTAAAATTAATTTAATTGCCCTTCTCCAGTGCCTCGCAGAAATCAATCCCAATCCCTATGGAGAAAGCAGCTGGAGACCCAGGATCCAGTCTGTACGGGACTCACAGCAAAGATTGTTCAGAGTTACCACCCCACATTAAAATACTACTAAAAACAAACATAACAATGAACTTTATTAACTACTAACTAAATAAACCTTATCCTAAGAAAACAAAATACAATTAACCAAGAACAATCCCTACAGAAAACCCCGCAGGAAAGATACCCAAGCGTCCCAAAGTCCAGGTGGAGTTCACCCAACTCTCAGCTACAGTCTCTGTTCCAGTGTAGAGGCTTGAGTGGCAAGAAATAGCTGTCCTCTTCTTCCTTTGCAGGAATCTTCAGTAGCATTCCATGCAGGCTTTTCCTTCTCCTATGCAATCAGCCCTCAGTCCCGTCTGCAAGGTCTGTTGCAGATGACTCCATTAGAGGGAGAAAACATCTTGTTCACTCCTGGATCAGCTTCTCTCCTGAAAACTGAGCACATGGGCTCTTCTCAGATTAACTCCTACCTGCTGTCTGCACAGACTGCTGCTCTCATGTGATCTGACTGACCGCACCACATGGCACAAGCAGGGTACCCTGTGGAGCATGCTCAAAATACTACCACTCCCTGCTTCCAGAAGTTTCTAGTTGTGGGTAGCTAATCTGCCCAGCAACCGTAACCCACCCTCAGTAGGTCTCTCAAAGAGAGACATATGGATTACATATAGAAACAGCAATTTAGACTGGAATATAGTACAATGCTCAATTTCCAGAGGGGTAGCTGTTTTAGCCTGTGTACAGCAAAAACAATGAGAGTCCTGTGGCACGTGAAAAACTAACAAATTTCTCAGGCATACGTTCTCGTGGGCTCCAACCCACTTTGTCAGATGCTAACAAAAGAAATGTGTTAGTTTTTAAAGTGCCACAGGATTCTTGTTGTTTTTGCAGTACACAGCTCAGATGCTCATCAAAATCTCACCATAAATTTTACAAGCAGTCTAACAGTAAAGATTCATTTTATTAGTAGTTTCTTCCAGAAAAATTGCTGAAAAGTTCAGGGCTGTGAAATACAAGGATATTTTAAAAAGTAATATTTCTTTTCTATATTTCAAAAAAAACCAACGGTTTTATGGGGGGAGCAGGGCTGTCCCATGGGGGGAACGGAGCCCAGGGCCAACAGGCCAAAGCGGGACCCCGCCCCAATGCTGGAGGGGAGCGTGGCAGGCCGAACAGCCTGCTCTGCCCCCCAGGGAGATGGCCATGGGCCGGGAGGCTGAGGCTGCCAGCGCGGGGAGCTGGCTCTGGCCCAGGCCCCGGCCCCGGAGGTTGCCTGTTGCAGTGGGGAGGAGAGGCGGGGGGAGCCAGCTCCAGCCCTGGAGGCTGAGGCCGCCTGCGGGTGGGAGCCGGCCCCAGGCCCGGGCTGGGGAGCCGGCCGTGTGGGGCAGGCCAGCCCTGAGGCCAGGCCCCACGTGCTCCGCCCCTGAGCCTGCCTGCTCTGCCCTGGGGGCGGGCATAGCCCTGTGGGAGGAGGCCCCACACTCTCCCACTTGGAGCAGGACAGTGCGGGGCCCGTGTAACCACAGGGCCCGGGGCAATCGCCCTGTTCGCCCCCCCCCCCAGGGATGGGGGGGGAGTTGTGTGTTTTCTTTATTTTCTGAACTTATCTGACAATTTAAGTATTTCCATGAGCAGGTAACTGAAATATTTTTGTACTAGAAACATTTGATTCTAATTTCAATCCGCATTGGAAACTTATTTGAAAAAAGTTAAAAAGGGGAGACTTTGTGGGGTAGGACGTAAGACTTCTTGTTATGTCTATTATGCCTTTTAAGAAACAACATGAAGGTATTCAAACTGTCTAGAAGTCCAGTGGTAACAGCATGAATGAACAGAGTCACTGGTGATTGGATTGGGATTTTCTTCCACAAAAGCTCATGCTATAAATAAATTTGATAGTCTTTAAAAGTGCCACAAGACTTCTTGTTTGTTTTGCTGAACTAGACTGACATGGTTACCCCTTTGGAACTTGATGGTTGGATAAATGGATGTAGAAAATGGGTAGAATTAAATTGTATTGGATGTTGAACAAAGTACAGTGGGCAGAGTTATAAACTGTTAGGTGGCTTGATTTCCAAAAAACTAGAAAATTCTGGAAGGTGAGAAGGATACTGCTGTCCTATATAAAAGCAACTACAGTATTAACTTTCATTTTTCCATCTTCACTCTGGTTGTTTCTCATTTAAACTGTCATAGATGTGAAAACTGCTAATCAAAATGGCAAAAATGGTGAGTAATGTCTAGGGATTACACAACAGTATTTATCTGACCTGCCTAAATTGAAGAAACTAGTTGGCAATTTCTGGTTGAATTGCCTGAAGTAATGAAAGCATAAATTCTTAAAATAAAATGTAAACATTGTCAAGAGTTCTTAAGTACAACACAAATAAAATTAGCTTCCATCTCAAAAGATGCAGAAAATTGGTTTTTTCAGATTCGAGATTAAATGTGCCAGTGGATGAAACTTTGTCCATTGAAACAGAAGAGCATAATGTTGATTAAATTGATAATCCCGCAAGTGAAACAGGTTTTATGTAGTGAGCAGCAGCAGCAAGCTGAGATAATTTAAATCACTCTTTCAGGCCTCTCAGCAGCAGTTCAATGTCAGGTTCATTTAGGAGCAATATCTCTTTGTCTTCTCCATCCTATCAAAGGGCAAAGATCAATCACTGACAATGCCTAATTTCCAACTTCTTTGACACGAAAACTTATATCAAGTTCATGTCTTGGCCTTTCTTTTTTGCTAACATCTCCTACAATGAAAAAGAGCAATTTAAAGACATGATGGAAGCATTTTAGCCTGGATGCTGTTCTCTAGACAGATTTAAACTCACAGATCCACTGCAAGATGCTGAGAGAAATGTAGGAAAGCCTAAAGGAAGAACTATAAGACATTGATGCACGATGGTTGGTTGCACATAAGAAATGACCCAATAATGTTTGCAATTATCCATAGCCAGAAAAATGCATTCCTACTTAATATTATTTTTAATGTATCTGAAAAGAAAACAAGAGACTACAGGCTGTGATCTTTGTGCCACTGCAGAGATCCAAAGCAACCCTAAATCTAGTGGATCCAGCTCTCAGATGATCTTCCCTCAACTGGAGGATTCTTGGGTAGCAAAGAACTGTTGCAGCAGATCCTGTGCCAGTCCCCTTTCCAGCTGCCAATGCAGTGTGAGGATGACTGGGGCTCCACATTGATCCTTCAGTTGTCAGCTGTTGTAAAGCCTCACGGAGACCACAGCTGCCCTCAAACTGCTCTAGTCTGAGCTGCAAAACCACCCCAGCACAGAATGGCCTCTGGTCAGGGAAATACAAATTGCACTGCTTAATGTTTCTGTGATGGATCTGAGAGTCTGCCCCATCACATCCAAGCTGTTGAAGATGTCTGTCAAGAATGGAAAATGTGACCTGGAGGTCTTTGCCATTTGCTGATCCTACAAAAATAAAATGGTTTGGTTTAATTCAGTGGTTCCCAACCTGTGGCCCAGTGTCCAAAAGTGGCCCGCAGGGGCTTTCAAAGTGGCCCACAGCTCCACTCCTGCTGGCTGCAGAAGGGAACTGTTGCCTAAGGATCCTGGCAGAGCATGTTTCTGTGGGGCTAAAAAACCAGTGAAGGCACCTTGCTGGGTCCAGAGGCACTGGTGTCCTGATGGGGCCAGCGGGTGGGGAGCACTGATCTTCCATTCCCCTGTCTGATGAAAGGAGCCACTGCCTAGGGACCCAGGTGGAGCAGGACATATGCTGTTTCCTTGCTGCAGCCAGGGAGAAGGGAGATGGATGAGTAGGCAGTCTTCTCGCTGAACTCCTTCTGTCTGGTTGCAGTGGAGTGGGGCGAGGAGGCATTTGCTGCTGGCGGGGGCTGGTGGCCCTTCAAGGATGTAACAATGATGTCTGTGGCCCTCAACCCAAAAATGTTGGGAACCACTGGTCTAATTAATAAAGTACTGGAATCACACAAGGACAAAAATGATTCACAGAAGCTATGGAGCTTTTCCAACATATAGCCAATGTGACTGATCATAAAAACAAAGATCAAAGTCTGAGTCCAGAAAAAGAAAAAAATGGGTGAAAATGGCTAATTGAATATAACCTTTCTTCTATTCCAGAATTTAAAATTGCAGACTCAAATTTCTAACCTAAATGAATGTTTGCCAAAAAAGTTATATCACATTTCACTGCATCAAAACCATGGGAAATTGAAGAAGTAAAATCATAGAAGACTTCCAAATTCAGAAATATCAGTTTTAAAAATATGTACATTCAACCAACCACACATCAACTCAATGCAATTTTAACATACTCAGATTGGTTTAGTCAACACTTTTAGTAGAGGATGGAAAAGGAAAGCAGTAAAAAGTATTTGTAATTAATGGTAGATGCAAAAGTGTGGTAGGCCTTAGTTAGCAGATGGGGTCTTGGTTATAGTATCCTTATGCTATTCTTACAGAATTATAAGATATACATTCTGGACAAAGTTTGTGCTTTTTTTGGTGTGAGGAATAAATATTCTTATGAAGTGAATTGACAATTTTTCTTTTCTTCCTTTTGGAGAAAAGTGGAAGAGATTTGCTATTTTGGATCTCCTCCAAAAAAAGTGTTTTTTGAAAGGGTTGAGGAAAAATCACAATCCTTGAAAAGCACGCAGTGATTACCCCGATATAAAAATATTTTTAAAATTAGCTATTGTTGTAAACTGCTTGTTTGGCATTTCCAATAAAATGTCATCATTTGGCATCAAGGATAGTCTATGATCAAAAGCATTTGGTCCCAGCATTTTGCAAACTACATAGTTTTTAACAGAGTCAAAAACATTGCATATATTAGCTGGGCATTACATGATAACTATTGTCCTCAGCTGTTTTTCTTTAAATGCAGGACACAATTTAAATGAGAAGCTCTGAGACTACCACTGTTTGGCTTTGATCCTTTATTGGGATAATCATTAATTATCTGATTAATTGTGGACAGGGCTGCTTTACATAAAGTAATAAATGCTGATTGTCCTGATAACAACTCACTTGGACGCCATATGGTTGCTTCCCTTCCAGCAAAACGGAATATCCAGTTTTCTTTCGCCTCTTCCCTCCCCATTTAGATTTTTAGCCATATTGGGTCATAATGAATGACCACTTTACTGAAACATGTGTCTATTACTTCAGCTCCATGTAAACCAAATTTTCTTCTGGAAGTAATAACACATACCAAAATCCAACATATGTACAGGCAAATCATAGATTATGTGCATAAATGTATGTTCCTCCCTTCAGTCTCTGAGGTCATCCCACTATAATTTCCAGTGTTGGGAGAACATAACCAAAACTAGAATATTTTTAATGGAAAAAAGTAACATCAGCCCTTCAGTTTTTGTATCCAAAGAACTTCAAGGAGAAACAAGGATTTTTTCTATTTAAAAAAGTAATAAGAAATATTCTATTGTAATTAAATGAGACAATATTGGGATCTGAAAATAAAGATATGGTATGAAAAGTGATTGTAAAATGGCACTATGGATTATATGTTAATTATGTCTTAACATCCTTGTCTGTTCTAGGAAATTCACGTGACTCCTAAGGGGTGTCAAGAACAGGTGGCACTCAATTTGTGCTGGACACTGCTTAACAACAAGCATAAATTGGGCCAACCCATAAACAGTAGTACAGGCTCTGTTTTTGACACTCCTGAGAATATGCTGCATTTTATGTGAAGAATTGCATTTTGTTTTTTAATCTGCCAGCCCTGCAGACAGACCTTAGGATCTGAAAGTCAAGCTTGCACTCATCACTATTAGTAAAGATTCTGCAGGCTAAATTCTTACCTCTATTCAGCCTGCACAACCCCAACATTTGGAATTTAAGTTGAAAATTATGCTGATAATGTGAGATGGATGAGAATCCATCTTACTCTCTTAGACTCTACAGGTCTAATAGAAATAAAAGACCAGTTAAACCATATATAGAGTATTGGGTCATTTCTCTCTCATGCCACCTTTTATAAATTGTTCATTGTGACTCACAGGTGGACCCCAGCTGGCAAAGGTTCACTACTCTGTTAGCAATTCCTATCAGGCCTTGACAAGTGCGCCATGCCCCACACACTGCTTTCATAGTATTTATCAAAAAAGTGTCTGAAAGATAGTAAATGAAAACCCATGACACACTGACCATTAGTATCACTGTGAAATGAATGTACTAACATTATAAGGAATTGTGTATATGTACTGAAATTATGCTTTAAAGTCTATACCAAGACAAAGTTAACAAATACCTGCCAGACAGAGCATGTCTATTCACCTATCCCTGTCTCAGATATAAATTAAATATTGTAAAGCTAATGGAAGCTCCATTTATATGTGAAATCAGAGGGAAGAATAAGTCAATGGATGGGATATGAAACAAACAAGGGGGAACACACTAGGACACCACCCCAGAGGTGAAGAGTCCTTTCTGGAGGTGAACGTCAATGGGGGTGCGGGAGTGCATTTCAGAAGTTTACTGAACTATATGAGGAAGATCAAAGGAGCCATTTTCTATCCATCACCAAGGGAACTTTCTGTATCCATGAACAATGGGTCCCCACCATGTCAGCTGGTGATGCTGAAAGATGGCTTTAGGTGAAAAATTACTTTAGACAAGAATTTTAGCTTGTTAAAAGTTCAGTTTAGATTTTGAGAAGTATGTTATATGATATGGGTCATATGTAACCTGTTGTTATCACTCTCTCTTAAAATCTTCACCTTAATTAATAAACATGTTTGTTTTAACGGTATACAGATTACTGTGCTACGTTGTTATAAAGGTTCTGATCTGGAGTTCTGTCAGTCAAACTGCAGGTACTCCGGCCCGTCAGGAGAGCATCCAAGGACAAGGCTATACTATAGAAGGTATACGTCATGTGGTATACATCATTGACTTGAACAGGTGTTCCTTTTACTAACCAGAACTGAGAAGGAGCAAGATCTCCTCAGAGCTCTTAACTTCCCCATCCAGTATCCTATCTCCAGCTATTGCCGCCTCGATGCTTCAAAGGGAGAAGGCTTATTTAAAAACCAAACAAAATTCCTCTCACAATACGCTGGAGAGAAAAATCCATTCCTGCAGGTGGCCAGGAAGCAAGGTTTTGGAAACAAGACAGAAACTGGAAGTGAGACCCCTGCTGTTTAGCATAGCCCCCTACCATCACAAAACAGACCTGCCATACAATTTGTCCAATACTCTCTTAAAATGAATTGTTTACCTCTACAGCTGCCCCAGAACCTCACCCCTCAAGTTTAGAAACCTTCCAATTTCCAGTCTGAATTTGTTCATGAGCAGTTTATACCTATTTGTTCATTTGTCAACATTGTCTTTTAACTTAAATAGCACTTCACTCTCCTTGGTATTCACCATCTAATGTATTTATCCCCTCTCAGTCTTCTTTTTTCTAGACTCACAAGCACAGCTCTTCCATTCTCCTCTCATGAGATAAGCCCTCCATTCCCCTGATTATCCTGGTAGCCTTTTTCTGCACCAGTACCAGTTTAAATTCATCTTTTTTGAGCATCGGTGACCAGAGCTGTGCACAATATTATAAATGAGGTCTTACCATTGCCTTGTACAATGAAGTTAATACTTCTTTATCTCTACTGGAAATGCCTCCCTAATATATCCTGGGATCGCCTTTGCCTTTTTCACAACTGCATCACATTTGTAGCTCACAGATATCCTGTGCTTGTGCAACACATCTAGTTTTCTCTCTTCCTCTGCTGCGTCCAACTGATGAACTCCCAGCTTGTAGCAGAAATTCTTAGTAATCCCTTAGTGAAAGACCTTGCACGTTGTATTGTTGAATTTTATCCCATTTCTGTCATTCCAGTCATCAAAAGTAATTCAGATCTTCCTATACAATATTCTGATCAAAACCAAAAACAAAGAAGGATTTTTGTGGCACTTTTAAATACTAACACATTTACTTATCACATAAGCTCTCATGGGTGTAATTCCACTTCATCAGATGCATCAAAATGTATGAAATATTCCGATCATCCACTGTATTGACAATGCCTCCCAACTCTGTATCGTCAGCAAATTTCATTAGCACACTTATACATTTTGTGCCAAGACCATTAATAAAAACATTGAAATAAGATTGTTCCCAAGATCAATCCTTAAGGAAATCCACTAGTAACCTTCCACCAGCCCAATAATTCACCTTTCAGCACAACCTGTTGCCTACTCCTCTTAGCCAACTCCTTATCTATCTTACAGTGCTTGTATTGATCCCGAATCTTCTCTATTTAACAAATAATTTCCCATGTGGCAAATTGTCAAATGCCTTATTGAAATCCAATATATTAGATCTGCTTCACTCCCTTTATGTAAAAAGTTAATTATTTTCTAATAAAAGAAAATCAGGTTAGATTGGCATGATGTATCTTTGGTAAACCCATGTTGCGTTACAGTACCATTTCACCTCCATGAATTTAATTATTGTTGCCTTCACAATTTGTTCTAAAGCCTTTCATACTACTAAAGTCAGACTAACAGGTCTGTAAATGCCTAAATAACTTTTTTCCCTTTCTTAAATATAGACACAACATAAGTTATTCTATAATCATGTGGTATTAACTCCAAATAAATACATTAAAATACCTGGTTTCTACCAGCCTAGCAGACTCATGTGCCACTTCTGTCATCATGCTGGGATGGAAATTATTCAGGCCCCCCACCCTGATTTCAGAACATAAAACTCAAATTCTTTCCCACCTGAATTACGGTAATTTCCATTTCTGGACACTCATTTCCATGAGCTGTAGTGACATCATTCACATGTTCCACGTTATCATCCTTACTGAAAACTGAGACAAAATACCGGGCCATACCTAGATTATCTTTAATCTCTTTACCATCCTCTCTGCACAGCAGCCCAGCCTCATCCTTCCTTATTCCCTTTTCATTTATAACTAAAAACCCTCTTGTTATTTATTTTAATTTCCTTGGCAAGAGTTCATTCAGCTTGACTTTCAGCAATTCTAACTTTATTCCTACATCTTCTAAACTCCATTATTCAGCTTTCATTGCTGATCGACCCCTTATCCCGTTGTCTATAGGCTACCTGCTTATTCTTTATAGCCTTTTTGAGGTGGTTATTCATCTAGCTGGGTCTGAAGCTTTTCCTTACCAGTTTTTCCCCTTGCTTGGAATGCAAATTTCAGGTTCTGTATAGTTGATCTGAAGAAATTCCAAGCCTCCTCCCAGCGCTGTCCCGTGGGGGGAGCGGGGCCCGGGGCCAAGTGGCCAAAGCGCGGCCCCGCCTGTGGGGGTGGGGAGTCAGAGCCTGCCTTGGCCCTGGTCCCGCCTGCGAGGGGGGGCTGTGTGGAGCTGGAGCTGGCTGCGTGGGAGGGAGCCAGCCATGTGGGGCAGGCCGGCCCAGAGGCCGGGCCCCACGTGCTCTACCCTTGGGCCTGCCTGCTTCACTCTGGGGGCACGGAGGGCCAGCCCAGGGGCCGGGCATAGCCCTCCCGCCCCGCCGCCTTTGGCTGGGTGCCAAAGGCAGTGGGGCGACCATGGGAGGAGGGGCTGCGGCACGCGCACGGGCCCCGCACTGCCCCACTGGGACCGGGACAGCGTGGGGCCCACGTACCCACGGGGCCCGGGGCAATCGCCCCGTTCACCTCCCCACCCCCCAGGGACGGCCTGCCTCCTCCACATTTAAGTCTTTGAGCTCAGCAATCCAGTTGATGTTGACTAATTTACTTAATTACCCAAAGTCTGCCCTTTTGAAATGAAAATTATAGTTGATGACCAGATTTTGATTATCCTTATATTTAATTTAAGATCAATCAACTCATGATCATAAAATCCAAAGTTATTTCCCACAACCTGCTCTTCTGTGTCCTCACTACTTACTAAAACCAAGTCTAAAATTGCATTATCTCCTCTTAGTTCAGTGATGATTTGATGAAGAGAACTGTCATGTATCATATCCAGTAATAAGTGCACCCCACCAGTATTAATAAAATGCGGTCTCAAATCTATAACTAGGAAGATAAAGTCTCTGATTATTACACAATTCCCAAAAATATTTCTCTCTCTTATAATATTTAAGGGATCTCTATCCATATCTGAGTGTGATCCCAGGGATCTAAAACAGATCCATAATACCATCTTTTACAGTCCTTCCCCAAAGTTCTTTTGACCCAAACAGATTCTGTTTTGTCCACACTATCACTACATATTCCTCTACAGTTTACCACTTTGTTGATGTACAAAGCCACTCCACCATCCTTACCTTTATTTCAACCGACCCCAAAGAGCACATACCCTCAGTACCTGTATTCCAGCCACGAGTGTTATTCCACCATATTTCTGTAATCCTATAATATCTGGCTTGACCTCCTGCACGAATAATTCCAGTTCCTTCATTTTATTGCCCAGACACCTTGCATTCACGTACAAGCATTTCAGTTGCCTCCCTTGGACCTCACCTCATCTAGATTTCTAGATGGATTGTATGTAGTCTTTGCACTATATGTGTAACATCTATCTTACTACAACTCCTACCAATATTTATGGTGTTCCATATCTCTGACCAGACCTTTGTTTAGTTGATTTTCTTCCTTCTTCCTGTCTCCTGAAACCAGGCATGGAAATTTCACAAGTCTCTCCCATCATCATTAGTTCTTGAGCTTCTCAAGACACCTATTCTAGGCATACCATATTGAAATTGATTCCCCCACTAACCACTAAAACATTAGCCCACCCCAAATTCAACTTTTTCCCCCTTACTTCTTTTATTCTGCAAAATAAAACTGATATTTTACCTTCAAAACTGTCCCAAAGTATACAGTACATAAAAAGTGTTTTTGGTCAAACTAATGCATACAGTGCTACTCTGAAAGGCATGCAAGGTTGAACATCAGTTTCAGTCCTTCACATTCACATTAGCAAGAGCTCAGACAACTCTGGAAGCTGTGCACTCAGGCCGTGGGAGAATAACAATCTCTTGCTAATCCGTGGCAGAAACCATCCAGCCATTCTTAACTGTGAAGTCGATTATCATGACTAAGAAGGTTTAGGTGCTGAGGTTAATTTAATATAGGTTATCTTAGAAGAGACAAGTGTAGCCTAGTGTATTGACCTTGTGGCCCAGAAGATATCTGGGTTGGTTCATAAATGCTCGTGCAATCTCTGTACCACACTTAATGCATCTAAAGAACTAGACATAATGATGGTTATCCACCTTTGCTAAGTGCTATGGGGCCTGCTGCTGCCCTTACATAGCATGAATGGAAAGTATTAATATACAATACTTATCATCAAGACCCCAGGGACTCCTTAGCAAGTCAGACTTAAATTCTGACCTAAGGTCCCTGAATATGGCAGGAGGCTAGAGTAGCAGGCTGGAAATCCTGTGGCTCTACATACATAACAATTGTTCAGTTGCATTACGGGTTTGTTTAGGAGTATTGTGTCTTTCTCTGACACAAGAAAAATATCCTGCTGGAGGTAGAACATCAGCCTTGATGGACCACTGGAACAGCAAGTCCTATATTTCATTTAGAAATTAGAAATTGCATCTCAAGGATAATGAAAACTGAGGCATGAAAAAACAGGAACCTTTTGAGACACAATATTTTACAGTTCTCCAGTTTTTACTAACCATTAAATTGTAGAGAATGTGTTGATAATAGTTTGAGGTTCTTAAATATACTTGCTACTTACATTTCATAAAAAATGGATTTTAAGTTTTGTTCACATCAAAGGAAATATAACAAAGAAACAGGAGACTGAATTTGAGATTAAGAAAAGCGACACATTCGTTTTTTTCCAAAGCAAAATACCACAATAGTGCCAGACTAAGCCTGCTAAAGTTATTCAGTGATGAAGAGTGAAGTTTAGATTAGCATGAAAACAAGAAAATGGTTTGACTACATAAAAGATAACCTGAGAACTACAGCTATATTTTATGCAGAAACTATTTATAAAACTTCTGTAGGGATAATTTAAGCAAAATAATTTAGATATTTACATACCTGACAAACATGCAACAAGAATATGGGGGATTTTCTCATTTCATGTCTGCCACATTGTCTTAAAGTGTTACAGCCAGCAATGATAAGGAACAGTTTACCTGAAGATTTCATATTCTGTCCTCTCCTCTTCCCCTCCCTTCTTCACTGTCAAAGGCAACCTTTATTTGTCAATATCCCTTTAAAAAAATCAGGAGAGGGAAGTGCATTTATTTCTCCTAAGAGGGATCAAGTACCAGAATGAGAGCACTAAGAAATTTTCTGTTTTTATACCTAGAACAAGTCAGTCCCTAATTAGCAGCAGCTTAGGCTATCCCACAATGATCTGCTAATGTACCTCCACACTAAGTGTGAAAAAAAAAATATAGGAGTATTAAAAAGTAATCAATGATCACCACTCGTTACCAAGTTATTTTATATCCTGTTCTAAGTAACAGGAAGGAAAACCATGGTAATCTTTGATACCATAATGTGACAATTCTTCTTAAATTGTTAGCTATTTACTTCTGACCACTGTGGACATTCATCATTACTCTTACTGCTGAGGTTGTCAACAAAATTGGCAGTTAGTGTCAGCTGTTAGTATTTTATATGCTGAGGATGAATTTCCAATAAAAATTGACAGAGACCACTAATAGCTCACCTAAACTGCCCTTAGAAGAGGTACTTTACTCCTAACAGCCTAGCCAGGCTTTGAACTGGTAACCTAAGAGCAAAGAGCTCTGCATCCTACTTCTAACCCCCAAGATTTACCACAAATGGACCAATCGAGCACTACTTTGAATAAGAGGACTTTGTGGTTACAGCAGTGAGTGGATTTAAACTCAGAACAGCTTTAAGAATTGAAATTGTTTAAATCTGAAATGTAATACTGCATTGATGAGCTTGTCTATTGGGTAATGATGCAGTAAACCCTCTCTCTCCTAAAACACTATCCATATTGTGAATATAATTGTGACATTTACTATTTATTCAAAAAGTCTGGAAACAATCATTACAAAAATATTTGCTAGTATGATTCATCCAACATAAAAATACATATTTTTTTAATACTGGGTCAATCAAATACATTGCACCATTTTTATCCTTCAAAATAAATTGTTTTGAATATCTGACAGAATAGCTTACAGCATTGGCAATTAAAAATACAGTAGAATAAATGAGAGCACAGACTACAGACAGCTGGACAGAAGGAGGGAGCAACACTAGAGGAAGAAGGGGGGAGCTAAGAAAAGCCAGGTTGGTGAAGAAATTTTTTAGAAAGGCAATTTGAAAATCTTTCTCTGAAGCATAGGTTTGCCAATTTTGGCTGGATGTATTCCTGGAGGTTTCATCTCATGACATAATCTTTAATTAAAGATTAATCTTTGATTCCTGGAGACTCCAGGAGGGTTGGTAACTTTGATTGGATAGCTTTTGTAACTGTATACAGAGACTTTCATACCGAAGCACCAGGTCTGAATCCAGCCTAGAACAACTGTTTCTGTATGATCGTGTCATCAACGTGAGATGACTCAGCAGTCTCATGATAGTTCCTAGTGAAAAGGTAGCCACATAATGTAAGTCAACACCACTACTGGCGCTGTTAATCATTTTTGGTAGTGTCACAAAGGCTATGTCTCCACTAGAAAAGTTAAGTCGACTTCATTAACACTTAACACTTTAAGTCGACTTAATAAGGTTGACTTAGGTGCTAATCCCCGTCCACACTGGCTTAAGTCGACCTAAAACGAGGTGTTATTAAATCGACTTAACTTTTCCTTAAGTCGACTTAAGGAAAGCCCAGTGTGGACACGAAGTAGTGTAGGTCGACTTAAGCCTCCTTAAATTGACCTAACTTGTAAGCGTAGACGCACTCAAAAAGCCCAAAGACTCAATGAGCCATGGACTCTGAACTTCCCTCTTACCCTTAGAGGTAGTTCCTTCAAGACAGGTTTGAGGCACATTGGTTAGGTTGTGGTTAGGTTAGGTTCTCACTCGCTACTGCACTTGCTCTTTGACTCAAAGGGTGATTTATAAGCATATATAAAATTCAAATGCAACAAACTCCACACACAAATCTGTGTATGTATTTACTACTTGTGATGTCTAAGCTATCACTTTTCTGTCATAATACTGAAGATCCAGCCAGTTACCCAATACTACAGTTAGTTCAATAATCAAAATTTCAATTTTTCCCCAAGTGTTTATAATAATTCTTGTTCATATATATAGGCATAAAAACAGCACTGGTTATATGACGTGATTAGTTTAGGATAAGCAAGGTGGATGTCCAGGTAACACACTACCTTTTCTTCATTAAAGGCATCCAAGCAAAACAATCAAATGCTGCTTCCCCATTCCCTCCTCCCCCTTGGCAGCAGTTTCAGTATCACAGAATTCAATAACTTAGATACCAGAAGCTTCTATAAGATCAGATTCAGGAACAGAGATAGTTTATGAATAAACTACAGCCAAGGAGCAATTGTAATTTAAACTCTTCAAGGCAGCCATCTTTTTGTTTTGTGTTCGTAGCAAAATCAGACTCTGGTCCATGATGATATAGCTCCACCTGAGCACTACTATAATACACACATACCACAAACCAGCTTCCAATCAGTACTGGGATTCTTAACCACAAAATGATCAATATGGAAAATGAAAGCAACCATTTGCTGAAATCTGATGAGAAGCTTGTTCCCCACAATAATCACAGCCAGGATAGGAAACTGTGATGGTCTGTATGAGGCTGATTTCCTGCTACCAAGACCTGGCTGGGAGGGTTGCTCACCTTCAGAGCAGAAGATAATTGATGCAATTATACAGCTTTGCTCTGATAGCAGGGGATGAGCCACTGATTGGTGGAACCATTGATTGGTTTTGTTTGTTTGTTTTTAATTATCCTCCTTTGGATGCCTGATTGTGATTTAATGTCAAGGTACTCAAGAATTAATGTGATGATCATGTCCTGCAGTCACTTATATAGCTATCAGCATACGGGATGGATTTAAGCAGGAAAAGCAAGAGGGAGGTGGGAAGAGGGGACACGTGCATGAGAAACAGGTTAACACCCTGATCATGTCAAGGGCTGTGCACTCTGAACTTCCATAGAGCTCATCATTTCACAGGATCATGCCACAAATGAAAAGAAAAGGACAATTTATTCTACTGCCAACCCTCTCTGAAAGGCCACCAAGGCACATTCCTTCATCCCACTTTCAAATTAAACTACAACACTGTACTCTGAAGTCTATATAACGCTATGTCTACACTACCACTTACCGTGACAAAACTGATGTCACTCAGGGACGTGAAAAAAACACCTCCCTCAGCAACATGAGTTTTGCCAGGATAAGTAGTAGCGTGCATAGCATTATATTGGCTGGAGAGCTTCGCCCGCCAATATACTACTGCCGCTCCGTGAGGTGGTTTCATAATGTCAATGGAAGAGTTCTCTCCCATCGGCAGAGAGCAACTATACGAGCCGTCTTACAGAAGTGCAGCTGTAGTCTTCCTAGTGTACAAATAGCGTTAGTCACGAGCCAGTGCAATTGAAAACTGGCTACTGTAACATTTTAAAAAAACTTTAAAGTGTAACACAGCGAATACTAAATATAGTGGAAAACATTCTCTGACCCTTAGATAAATCACACTGTAGTTTATGCTACCGTTCCATTTTATGAAGCTTGACAAATTGGAATACAATTGGTAATCACAGGCACTGAACACCTCCTTATTATGAATAAAATATTCCAGTTGACTGGAGCATCATTCCACTAGCATTTGCAGGAAATTAACTAGCATTATTAAAGATACTGAAAGCTATGCCATTTTGTATCACGCTATATATACAAATTTCTGAGTGAGGCATTAAAAAGTGTTCTTCATCTTTATTTTGCATTGCACTGCATCATGACCTGAAAGGGACACTTGAGGGAAAACAGATATTTTTAAGACACACTTTTCTTTAACGATGGTATATGAGATTACAGAAACCAAACGTTTCCCCATTTATACTGGTATTTTACTTTTTTTTTTTTTTTTTTCATATCTTTCATCCTGGACAATGAAAACAGGGAAATCCATTTCACAGGGACGTTTTCATGAGTCAACAGAATACTGTAATGTTTGAGCAAGCACAGAGCAAGATTTCCCCTATAGTAATCAGGAGAGGGCCTCACCCTCCAGACACTTTTTCCTTATTGAAAAGCATGGAAATGCAGCCTTGACTTACAGCATGAGAGCTGGTAACTCCTTTTCACAAATGAGTGAGAGACAGGACTCAAAGATATTCCCAATGCTGCTTGTGGCTAGCAGATAGGTAGCTATTTAGAGTTCTCTGTCCCTCTGTCTAAACAGCTCTGCAACTCCCTCCAGCACAAAACAGATTTAATTCCCCTCTTCCTCCTTTTACACATCAAGCCAACCTTTCTGAATAGGTAAGCTCAGGGCATAAGTCAATTATGTAGCAACCTGGAGTTTACAATCCCTACACGATTATGTAAATTGTGGTTAGGACTGGACCTGCAGTAGGCTCTGCACAACGAAGCACTGGTGTAATTACAGTAAGATTGTCCAGTGGGGTGTTACAGGGAATTTAAAATTAAAAGCAAACATCTAAAACAATAAACATACTGCTATAACTCTGTATAAGAAGCAAAGTCATCTTTAAGAAACATCAGCGTGCAAAGAGCCCCAGACCGAGCCAACAGTGATTCAACTCAACAATAACTCAGAAAAGGTAAACTGCTAAACAAAAAACTATTTTATTAGTAATACTTTTTAATAGGAAGGGATTACTGAACTGGTCAAGTGGACAGAAACTGTAAAATTGCCTGGGGCTGTCTTTCCTACATGCGGTATCTGACTTCTGCGAATGTTGAATTTCCAGTTTTTTCAAAATATTGGTTTTCATATTTTAAGTCTTTAGTAAATACAGTAAATGTCAGGCAGACAGAAATATAGTGAGCCTGCAGCATCCAAAAACCTGTCTTGTAGCTTGGCATGTTTTTCTTTTAAACTAAGTTGCTTTTGAGCATATTATTATATTATAGTGAAAATTTTAATACATTCTTATAAATATGGAAGAGGAATGGTCTAAGTGGTCAGATCACAAAATTGGGTGCTACAAATTTCTCAGTGCTAATTCCAGTTCCTTCACTGGAATATATAGCAAGTCACAAATTCACCGTTTCTCTACTTCCTTATCTGAAAAATAGGGAGAATGATATTCCCCTGGTCACACTACAGGGTTTTTGTAATTAATGTTCACAAAACACTTAAAATATCAAAAGAGTTATAAAAGTGGGAATTAGAATCAGGGTTGCAGATGATTAAAAGTAATCATAATTAATCCCGAGACAAAAAAATGGTCGTGATTAACTGCAGTTTTAATCACACTGTTAAACAATATTAGCATGCCAATTTAAATTCAGCATGGAAGTACATCCTCTGGAATGATGGTTGAAGCAAAAAGGGGCATGTGAATGTTTAGCATGTATTGCAATCCCAGCTACAACAGGGCCATGCAAATGCCTGGTCTGACATTCAGGTGACATTGTAAATAAGAAGTAGGGAGCATTATCTCATAAATCTAAACCAATTTGTTTGTCTTAATGTTTCATTGGCTGAACAAGAAGTAGGACTGAATGGACTTATAGGCTCTAAAGCTTTATACTGTTTTGTTTCTGAGTGCAGTTATGAAACAAAAAGAAATCTACATTTGTAAGTTGACCTTTCACAATCAAGAGATTACACAACTGTACTTGTATGGTGTGAATCAAAAATAGCTTTCTTTTATTTATCTTTTTTACAGTGCAAATATTTGTAATTAAAATAATATAAAGTGAGCACTGTATATTTTGTATTGTATGTTGAAATTGAAATCAGTATATTTGAAAATGTAGAAAACATCTAAAATATTTATAATAAACTTAAATTAGTATGTATTATTGTATAACAGTGGGATCAAAACTAAATCATGACTACTCTTTTAATCTAGTTAATTTGTTTTGTGTTAATCGGTTTAAGTATGTGCGATTAATTGACAGCCCTAATTATCATCATTATTGTGCCTGAAGTAGATGAGTCAGCCTGTGTACATTTGTTACTAACACCTCTATGAACTAGGTGATTACTAACAAAACATTTGCAAATACAACAGGTAACAATAAGCTGTTCAACCCAATCCAATCAGTAAAAAACCTTCTCTTGAATGAGGCTGATGTTTTTAGTTCTAGTTCAAGATATAATTCTGCACATTGTTAGGTTACACTCTCCAGTGGACAGATAATATTTTACTATTTAACTAATACTCTTTGTGGTATGTGAACTCAGGGTCGGATTAACAAAGGGCCTATTGGGGCTTAAGCCCCGGGCCCCAGCCTAAAAGGGGGCTCCAGGCTCCAGCCCCTATGGTCCCTGCCAAATCCGCCACTCCACTAAGCCCCCAGCACTGGGGGAACCGGGGTGCTGAAAGAGCCCCTGCCGTGCTGGTGCTGGGAGAGGGAGTGGGTTACTGAGCCAGAGAGGTGTTCCCGCCCACGCCTGGGCTGGCCCTATTGCCTCAGCTCCTGGTGAGGGTAGGGCGGAGGCAGCTCATGCTCCATACGGCCTCTGGAGCCGAGCCACCCACAGCAGGTAGGTCCCCACCTCAGCCTCCCGAGTCACGGCACCTGCCCCCCCCCCCAGCCATGCCCCGCCAGCTCCTCCAACGCACCCCCTGGACTTCCCCAATCCTCACTCCTGAGCTCCCCCAACCTATGCCCCCCAACCCCCGAGCCCCCCCCTCCCGGCTCCCCAATCCCCCTGAGCCACCACCTGGGCTTCCACAGCCCCCTGAGCCATGGCCCACCCTGCTGCCCACCCCACCCCCCGCGTACCCAAGCATTGCTAGCCGCGGCCCCCTCCCCAGGGCCTTCTCCAGTCATGCCCTCCCGGAGCCACTCCAGCCCCCCGGGGAATGCCAGCTGGGGCCCCTGATCCAGCTCCCCAGGGCACCACTGCAGTGGGGGCAAGGGCGCAATGGGGTGGGCAGCCCAGGGCCCCCCCAGGCCTTGATCCAGTCCAGTGTGAACTGCTTTGAGAGAGCTATAAATTATCGACAGAATTTCCTTTCCACTGAATTTTGGGTCCAATATTGATCATCTGTAGAGAAAGCAATGTAGCTAACACAGGGGCGAAGTATATACTGAAAGGTGACAAAAAGACAGATTTTGAGATAACTAGAAATACTGAAAAGTTTCCAGAATAACCCTTTAAAATCATCCACTTAGACACTCAGTATGAGTACTTTATAGTTACTATTTTTTCAAAGCCATTCATCATGGTGACAATATCAATGCAACCTTTCATTAGGCTGGAAAGAAATCAAAACCAGATTTTCAGAAGTGAGGCCAGATTGTCAAAAGAATCCCATTTGTGCACATAAATTAAAAGACGGATTGTCAAAAGAGTTTAGCACACATCCACCCCCAATGTGACACTTTGAACCAGATTTTCAAAACTGAGCACATTCAGGGTTGAGCTTTTTGAAAATAGCATACCACTTATTTACATCTTTAAATGGGAGCTGAGTGGTTCTGAAAATCCGGCCTCAATTGTGGATGTTGAACAGTTTAGAAAAGTTAGCTCTAGTCATCATGTGTATCAGCAGCTAGACCCCTCACCATGAAAGTCCATGGAAGTTTTACAATTCCTTTCAACGGGAATAAGACAAAAATGGTAAAGACCACTTCAGAAAATAGAAAGTTTTTTTCCTCCCAAAGCACTTAGATTTCATGGCAGACAGCTAACTAACAGTGCAATTCATGTTGACAGGAATTAATTTATAGGAGGGACTTGGAGGAAACCAAGGAAGGTAGACACACAGAAGATGGAAGGCAGACTAGTCATAGAGGCAATGTGGAAAAAGGCAATGAGATGCAAGTGGGAGAAAGAGGCCCGGAGTCCACAGCAGAGCACTGAGTAGGGACGTAGTTGGAGATCAAGGTAAAGTCAAATTAATATTTAAGAACTATAGATATTGACACATGTTGCTTTCTTTGCATAAGAAGCCAGAAGTACTAAAATAAATTGGCTCTGTTACGTAAATGCAATAACTCTGCTCAGCTGATGCACAAAACGAAATCACTGCAAAGCTCAGCCGTGAAGTGCCACATTGGCAAGTGTTAATGAGCAGCCTTGAAAACAGCCCTGGGAATCCTGTAACCACAGATTCAGAAAGATTCAATAGCTAACCACACAGTAAGCAGGCAACTCCCTTGCTTGCACCTTCCACTTCTGTCTAGCATTAGTAGAAAAGAGAAAAATGGAGGGGATAAAAGATTTGTGTTAACATGAAATCTGTAGAATTTACTTTGTTTAACTCAGTAGATTTTTTTTTAAATCCCAAAATAAATAAAAAACATGCAGCTCCTCAGAATGCTCAGCATTAGCAAATAAGAGTCAAGCTGCCACAGTTCATTTTTCATCGTCACTTTTACAAACCGTGCGTTTACATCAGATTCTGCTTGTTAGTCTTTTATCTACTTGGAAATAACTGTAAAAAGCCTCTCATCCTATATGGCTGAATTAAGACTATAGTTGATCAGGAATGTTCAGAAGTGATTTTTCATCAGATAATGCTTATTCATCACAGCCAAAATTTCCATTAATTTCTGCTGAAAAACATGCAGAGTTGCATCCCATTCCCACCAGACATATGTCCGTCATTAACCTGCCTGTTTTCCTGCCAGCTCACCTGGCAAGTTGCTGGGATCTTCTGGGTTAATGGCACAGAGGCAACCTTGCTAAATGGTGACAAGTTCCAGAGGGGTAGGTATGTTAGTCTATATATAACAAAAATAACAAGGGTCCTGTGGCACTTTAAAGACTAACAAATTTCTTCGGGCATAAGCTTTCATGGGCTGCAGCCCACTTCATCAGATGCATGAAGTGGAAACTAGAGTTAGGAGACATATATATATGTTTGCAAGGATGGGTGAGAAACATTACAATGGGGAAGGCAGGTGCTAACAAAGTCAATTCAGTAGGGTAGATGAGGCCCATTCACAGCAGTTGATTAGAAGGTGAAAATGTTTGAAGAGGACAATTACATTTTGTAATGAGCTAGCCATTCCAAATCCCTATTCAGACCCAGTCTGATTGTGTCAAGCTGCCATACGATTTCCAGCTCTGCAGTTTCACCCTGAAGTCTGTTTCTGAAGTTTTTTTGTTGAAGTATGGCAACTTTCAAGCCTGCTACAGAGTGTCCAGGGAGATTGAAGTGCTCTTCTACTGGTTTATGTGTGTTACCATTTTCTATGTCTGATTTGTGTCCATTTATTCTTTTGTGTAGGGACAGGCCAGTTTGGCCAATTATATAGCAGAGGAGCAAGAACACTGCAGAGAGCCTCGCAGCCCCTGCTCAGCACAGGTCTTCTAGGCTCCCTACTTCATGGCAGGGGACTCCCCTGACGACCTATGAACTGTCCAGAGTTAGGGCAGCCAGTTGCTCTGTTTCATTTTGGATTAAATGAAACCAGAATGGTCTGTTTTTTCCTAAACAATTTTTTTTCCAGAATTTCCCTTCCCCAATAATAAATTTGGAAACGCTTTTACAAAATGTCAGAAATTCCAAGTTTAGCCTCTCTAAAGTTCTGACCTACTCTAAAGATCCTCAAACCACCACTGATTTATTAGCCTATTCCCAGGAACTGATTCATCCTCACCGTCTCGGCTCCCAACCTACCAGACTCTTTGATCTTGCCCTTTCAGACTCTTTAGTCTTTGATCTTGCTCCTTCCCCAGCTGATAGATTTGTCTTCTCAGTGTGAGTATGCTGCATTGGTCTCCTTAAAGTACCGGGTCCAGATTCCAAATATCTTCCTTTGCACCACCCTTTTTAACAACCATAGACATTAGAGATACAGGAATGAGAACATGTAGATAATTTGCTTGAGCTTCATCCAGTCTCATTTCAAAGAAGTGAATTTCACCACTTTCTTTGGGAGATCACCTCAGAGTCTAACAGAGCTCACCATTAAGTTCTGCTTCAATCTATTTTTCCTCCTTTGAGTGGCTGCAGTCTTATTACATACGATATACCTCCAGGTTTAACTTATTCAATACCTCTCCTTTTCGC
Organism: Pelusios castaneus; assembly: GCA_007922175.1. Taxonomy (NCBI): domain Eukaryota; kingdom Metazoa; phylum Chordata; order Testudines; family Pelomedusidae; genus Pelusios; species Pelusios castaneus. The sequence goes on along the minus strand of ML685807.1, from coordinate 1,120,291 downwards.
CCTATGTTTCTCTAACACACCTACCATTATGGGATGTGAGTTCTCTTTGTTCTATAATAGAAAATCACAGTTTCAGAAGACATTGCACTGTGGTATTGCAAAAATAGCTAAGGAAGTCCTCCTGACAGTAATTCCAGGCCCCAGGCAGAACAGTCAATGTCCTCCCGCAGAAAGGAATGGCTGAAGTTTATGACCATGGGTAGCAGGAGAAGCTTCCACTTCCATGAAAATCAAAATATAAATTTTACTAAACTGTGGCAGGAGAATAGGTACTTAATATGCATATAGCATTTTGAAAGTTCTGGGAAGTATATCATTGTTTATAGAATTGTGTCTATAAAAACACTGTCATTTTCAGCTTAAAAACTGTTGTAAAAGCATGATCATTAAACTTGTAATCATATCTTTTGACTGGTACAAATATTTTCATTCTCCCCTCAGCTGTGTAATTAAGGGCCAAATTAAGTAGTCCTCACTGAAGACGGTAAGAACTGAAGGAGAATACTTGAAAAACTATTTGCGCACATTTGTCTGAACTTTTAAATAAGTTTTCTTTGCCTGAGTTCACACTCCTTCTGAGTTGGCTTTCACCAAATATTTTAGTAAACAAGTTTACTAGCAGAAATGTTTGCAAAATATTGAAATCTAAGTGAATTTTACAGAAATTTCTCAATAAAACAAATTTTGATTTTGTAGCAGTGAATGTATTTACACTAGAAACCTGAGTTTCACATCTACTTAGAAGACAATGAACACATCTCAAACTATAAATGTTGAATATTCAAAGTTATATGTAAGTAAAGCTCATGAGAAACCCACAGGTTGAAATAAGTTCATATAAAACATTTGTTGAGTTCTGAAAAGCAAGCAACTCTGTGGAAATCCTGATCTATTTACAAAACAATTCATAAACAGAAAACAGGGATGGATCTGATGAATAAAATGTTCACCGCAAATATTTTCTTCACTGCTTGCTCAGTCAAGCCTCCCATTTCCTTCAGTCCACAAAGTCGCTATGAAACTATTCCCCAGCTCTTAACAGAAGGTTTGTTTGAATAAAAAGCAAAGATTGCAGATCTCAAAAGAGATGGCAGTATTGTAGGGGAGGAGAGAAGTGGGTACTATGCTTTTTAAAAAATCCTGAATTCAAGTTAATAAATCACAGTATTTTTTTCTTTGCATGGTGAATCTTTAATTTGTAATGTGTCCCATTTAGCATTGTTATTAAAATAGATTCCATGGCTTTTAATTGCTTTCCTTATCAGAACCAGAAAAAGTTTATTAAAACTAGGGATGGCTAACTTATTTTACCTAATTTCATATCCAGTCAAACATTATCAGTTTGAAAGCAAGACTCCAATATCATTTGGCTCCTATTCATCTTAGGTGAGAATGTGGGAAAAACAGAAGCACAGAAGGAACAGAGAATAAAACTCTGAAAATGAAATAGGCATTTTACAAAAATATCTACACTGAGCATATAATCTCAATAGGGCACCCCTGTGGCAACCTCTGTCCATCTTGTAAAATGCCTTAGGTTACATCCTCACTGAAATTGGGAAGTGAGATTGAAACATTTACATCGATTTACCCAAGCTAGCTTTGATCTAGATCAGGGGTGTCAAACTCCTTTGCAGTGGTTTGACTTAAATGCACTTCAAGTGGGCCGTACATACCATAAACCAAAATACTAAGGTACTCTCGCGGGATTGCAGAGTGCTGTGTATGTGAAACTGTGCTCCACGATACCTCTCTCTCTCTTTTAGGGAGAAAGTGTGGTCTTGTGGAGTGCAGTCTCGATATCCAGCCCTCCATGATGTCACAAGACTGGCACTCACCTGGCATTGCGGAGTTCTGAGTGTGCGAGATCACTCTCTCTCTCTCTCTGTTAAGGAGAGAGTGTGGTCCTGCTGAATGCAGTCACAGACCAGATAGAAGACGTTTCCAGGCTGCATTTGGCCCGCGGGTTGCATGTTTGAAACCGCTGATCTAGATAGCTCAAACTAGCTTAGGTAACCATAGCAGTGAATCCAGCATGAGTGGTATCCACTCAAGCATGTAACTAGGCGTGGGAGGTCAGGGCTAGTCCATGCTACTGCAGCTTCCTGGCTATTCATACTAAGCTAGATAAAAGCTAACTTGCGTGTGTTTGCAAATGCTGCATTGACACCTTCTGATTGCAGCACCAACATATCCTTAAGAAAGCAGGTAGTGGATCATCATGCACTGATATCACTTTGAGAAGATGCTCACCCATGACTATCTCTAGGGAATGTGGTCAAATTAAAATCTTATAGGGCACGTATGGGAAAATTGGGGGAAACACCTCCAGAAGGAACAACACAGCCAGAAGGGCTTTGCCACTTAGTGCTCAAGCTCTTAAGTATCTATTACTAGGTGCTTCTTTGGTAAAAAGGTTCCTGACTGCTGCTGCATTGAACAGTAAGTCCACCCAGACTGTAGCAATTCTGGACAAGGATAGCCCTTCCTCTGCTTGTAATTATTTCACATTCTCACAGCAAGGGAGCTGCAGCATATCCTTTTCCATGTTCTGCTACTCAAGCTGGAGAAGAGGATGGGTACTGTTTGTTTGGTGGGGGGTCCTGTCTGTGGTGGGTTTTGGTTCTTTTTTTGAGAAGCAGGCAGAGAACTTCCTAGCCAGATCCATCTAGGTACCGCATGAAGCACTATACATCTTCAGTAGTCTCCTGTGCACATCGCTGGCTTTTGCTGGGATTAGTTTCCATCTCTTCATCATGAGAAAATAAAGCTTTGTATGGCTATTAAGATTTATCCATTTTAAAGTTGGTGTTACTGAGTGATTTTTGTCCTGGGTTTAAATTTATGTTCTTGTCCCAGCTACAAGCTTCTCCATCAGAGTTATCCTCATTCAAAGTGCCTCCGGACACTGTGTCTCTGCAGTCATCTTTCACATCCTTTCACTCCCCAAACACAGCTGACCAACTCCACAGGCAAGCACACAAGGGGAGGCAAGACATCAGGGGTTAAAGTAAGGGGGAACGCACCGGAACGCAGTTCCGGGGCCCTCAATTTTGAGGGGCCAGAGTTTCAGGGCCCCTAAAAATAGAAAAATCCGGCGGAATGCCCTGGCTGCAGGCCCTATGCCCCATGGTTGTTAATCACAATACTTACTGTGTTATGCAGGGTTTGCTAGTTTGTGACAATAATTGCTATAAACATAAATGCCATATAAAATTATAAATATTTTTATGGAGCGATAACCAATGCATGTGGTACTGAGAAGTGGTTGCAAATGCCTACCTGGGCTGGAGCCCACACATGCAAAAAGGGGGCCCAGACAATACGGGAAGGGGGCCCGGAGGTTGGGAGGGTTCCGGGGCCCATCAAATTATACTTTAACCACTGCAAGACATTGCCCACTTTCAGGTGAACAGACCCTGAACTCCCCACACCACAGATGGGCTCTTATACAAGTATATAATGCCAGACTCACTGTAGCCCACTCAACAACAAACATACATGTTCTGTGACAACAAATTCATGTAACTCAATCACTCAAAAGTAGTGGCAGGTCTACACTTCAAAGACTGCAGCTGCATCGCTGTACTGCTTCAGTGAAGATGCTATCTACACCGTTGGGAGGGCTTCTCCATTGGCCTAAGTTATCCACCTCCCTTACAGTTGCTAGATAAGGTGACACATAGCTAGCTCCTGTTATGCTGTATACACTGGGGTTAGGTCAGTTAGCTGTGTTGACTAGTGATGTGGAATTTTATACCCCAAAGACATGGAGTTATAACAACCTAGTTTCCTTAGTGTAAACCTGGCCTTAATAAGAATTTTAAAATCCAGCAGAGGCCGGATTGTGACCACTGGCTGACAAAAAATCCCATTAATTTCAATGGGATTAGCTGGGGCTAGACTGCCTGGCCCTGATTGATGTTGCTGAGCATTTTCTCACACAAATAGCCCCATAACTTCAAAAGGACTAATTGTATATGTAAGAGCTCACCAACATAAGAAAGTCCCAATCGACATTAGGAAATTAGGGGTGGTATAAAAACATTTCTCAAAGATATGAAAAATCCATACCCACTGAGCAATGCAGTTCAGAGATTCATAGAATATTAAGGCTGGAAGGGAATGTAGGACGTCATCTAGTTCAACCCCCTTGCTCAAAGCAGGGCCAACCCCAACTAAGTCACACTAGCCAGGGCTTTGTCAAGCTGGATCTTGAAAACCTTTAAAGATGGAGATTCCACCACCTTCCTAAGTAAAATATTCCAGTGCTTCACACCCTCCTAGTGAAAAACCTTCTCCTAATATCCAATCTAGACTTTCCCCATTGCAAGTTCAGACCACTGCTCCTTGTTCTCTCATCTGCCACCACTGAAAACAGCCTAGCTCAGTAGCTGGTAATCTTTTCAACTCTGCTCCCTGACATTCTCCCCTTGCCGACAAGTTGGACATGGAAGCCCCCATCTGCTGAAAGAATCAACCACCAGCTGCGATTTTGGTAGGAGCTCTACATGGGAACAGGTGTCTTCCTCTCTCCCCCTAGCCACCGCCAAAAAAGACTCTTTCGGTGGCAGGGGGCAGTGGCAGGCCTGGATTAATAAAAAGGGCCTTAAGGGGCTGCCCTACCTCCTGGAGGCTAGCAAAAAAAATATCGTGGCCAGCCAGCCAGGCCACCTCACCCGCCCCCTGCAGCTGGTTGGTCCGTGAGCCTGCTGGCTCCCCACCAGTGCCAAGTGAGGCCTCCAAAGTCAGCCCACCTCCACAGCTGGCTGGTCAGTGGGCCCCAGACCCCCAATGCTCTCCCCTCACACTAAGCATCAGCCCACCCCTGCGACTGGCCTGTCTGTGGGGCCCCAGACCGCCCCAATCCCGTGCTGGCTGGTCAGGACCCCACCCCTGTGTCTGATGTTCTGCACTGCAGTGCTGCCGAAAGAGTCTTTTGGAGATTAAACAAATCCTACACTCCAGCCCCCTAATAATTTTAGTTGTCCTCCTCTGGACTCCCTCCAATATATCCACATTCCTCCTGTTGTTGGGGGCCCAAAACTGGGCATAATACTCCAGATGTTGCCTCACTAAGTGCTGAACAAAGGGGAATAATCACTTCCCTAGATCTACTGGTAATGTTCCTACTAATGCAGCCCAATGTGCCGTTAACCTTTTTGGCAACAAGGGCACACTGTTGACTCATATCCAGTTTCTTGTCCCCACTGTACCCCTCAGGTCCTTTTCTGCAGAACTGCTGCTGAGCCAGCAGTCCCATCTGTAGCAGCGCACATGGGATTCTTCCTAATCTGCAAACTTGCTGAGGGTGCGATCCACCCCAACCTCTAGATCATCAACGAAGAAGTTGACTAAAAACTGGCCCCAGCACTGACCCCTGGGACACTCTGCTTGTTACCGGCTGCCAACTAGACATCAAGCCTTTAATCACTACTCATTGAGTCCAATGATCTAGCCATCTTTCTATCCAGTTTATAATCCATTCATCCAACCTACACTTCTGTAACTTGCTGGCAAGAATACTGTGGGAGACCGTAACAAAAGCTTTGCTAATGTCACGGTATGTCACGTTCACAGCTTTCCCCACATCCACAGAACCAGTCATCTTATCACAGAAAGCAATCAGATCGGTCAGGAATGACTTGCCCTTGGTAAATCCATGACGCCTGTTCCCAAACACCTTCCTCTCTTCCAAGTGCTTCAAAATGGATTCTTTGAGGATCTGCTTCATGATTTTTCTGGGACTAAGGTGAGGCTGAGTGGTCGCCCCAGATCTTCCTCCTTCCCACTTTAAAAGATGGCTATTATATTTGCTTTTTTTCCCATCATCTAGGACCTCTTCCAATTGCCATGAATTTTCAAAGATAATGACCAGTGGTTCTGCAAATACATCAGTCAAATCCCGCAGAACCTCCAGATTCATGGCATCTGGCCCCGGGGACTTGTCCATGTCCAGCTTTTCTAAATAGTCCTGAACCTGTTCTTTCACCACTGAGGATTGCTCACCTCCTACCCATTCTGTGCTGCCCAATGCAGTAATCTGGGCGCTGAGCTTGTCTGTGACAAAAAATAATGGAGTCCTTCAGCTTTTTCCACATTATCTGTCAATAGGTTGCCTCCCCCATTCAGTAAGAGGCCCACACTTTCCCTGACTTGCTTGTTGCCAACATACCTGTAGAAACCCTCCTTGTTAACTGTCCAGTCCCTTGCTAGCTGCAACTATGATTGGGCTTTGGCCTTCCTGATTTCATTGCTGCAAGCTTGAGCACTATATTTCTACTCCTCCCTAATCATCTGACCAAACATCCACTTGCTGTAAGCTTCCTTTTTGGGTTTAAGTTTACCAAAGATTTCTATGTTAAGCCAAGCGGATTGCCTGACATATTTGCTTTTCTTTCTGCACATTGGGATGGATTGTTCCTGCATCCTCAATTAGGTTTCTTTAAAATACAAACAGCTGTCTTGGACTCCTTTCCCCTTCATTAGCCTCCCAAGGGATCATGCCCATTAGCTCCCTGAGGGAATCAAAGTCTGCTTTTCTGAAGTCCCAGATCTGTATTCTGCTGCTCTCCTTTCTTCCTCTTGTCGAAATCCTGAATTCTACCATCTCATGGTCACTGTTGCCCAGGTTGCTGCCCACTTCTACTTCCCCTCCCAATTCTTCGCTGGTCATGAGCAACCTAACCCCTGTTAAACCAACCTAACTTCTAGTGTAGACAGTGATAGGTTGATGAGAGAGTTCTCTCATTGAGATAGATACAGCCTCTAGAGGATGTGGAAATGCACAGCTGCAGCATTTTAAGTGTAGACAAACCTTAAGGGTTGCACAATCCAGCCCATGGTTAGCAAAGTATTAAAACTGAATAAGCATGGTAGAATCAGGCCTTCATTGAGTATTTAGAAACCTTGCTAAGTTTCTGCATGATTTTAGTAGATTTTAAATAAAACTAGTATTAAAAAAATAGGTTGGTTATTTATGAGACACTCGTGAGCTATATAGAATTCAATGCAAGATTTCATATTCTTTGTCATGATGGTGCTTTATAAAGATATGCACCGCTTTCTTAAAATATTCAGGTTTTGTGGAGGTTTTTGTTTTTAAGTATCAACCTTTATTTTTCTCTTTCTTGAAAACTGAACCAGCATTAATGACAGAAAGCACTTTTATTCAGAAGGTGTGTATAGTACTATATGGGTTTGTTTATTTTTAAACAGTTTAAAGAGTCAAGGTTGGTGATGCAATATCTTTTATTGGACTAACACCTTCAAAAGACAATCTTGGGAGCTCGTAACTCTATGAATTTAATTAAAATCTAGATACTAAAAATCATGGACAGAACAGAGACACTGGATTTATGGCTTTTTACAATAACCTATAACCTGCTTAACCTCCTCCCTCCCTCAAGCTTTTCTTTTCCCCATAACTGGAGAGGCATTAACAAGCCACTTCACCTAGAATGGCCCATGTAACTACTTATGCTAAACAATCTGGCCCACATTGTATTTTGCTGTAAGATTCAGTGTACATCTCCTAGACCTGTAAAAGAGATCTGTGTAAACTTGAAAGCTTGTCTCTCTCATCAAACAAAAGTTGGTCTAGTAAAAGATATCACCCACCCACCTTGTCTCCCTAATATCCTAGGACCAATATGGTTACAACAACACTACAATTAAACTGTATGGCCTTTTTTTTTTTTTACTTCAATCCTGGAAGGAGTTCAAGGAAAGTTGAGGGAATTAAATAACTCATCACTAAATAAATTAAATAAATTAATTAAATAAATCATCACTAGGATTTGCAGTCTTCTGTGGCACAATTTTTAAGTTCTGGGCCATTTTTACTTTAAGAATTAAACCTGTGCAATAGCACACTATGTATCTGTCACGTCAAGTCTCCTAGACTACTGTGATGCCAGAGGTAACTGTCTCCACCAATCACCACCTCTGCTCTCCAGCTAATTTGTATGCAACAATTTCATTGGTTGTATGAAAGGGGATTGCACAGATGACAGATTACTTGGCCAAACTGCCACAGTTCTTCAAAAGCAGTATCCACCAGTTGTGTCCAATGTTCCCTCTAAGGTTTGGCGGCTTATGTGCAAAATTTTCAAGCTGTGTGCAAAACGTTTTCTGAATAAAATTTTTGTGCAAACTCATGCAACAGAAATTATAGGCATTAACTGAAGTTAAAATGATTGTAAATACAATTAATTAATTAGGTGCAATTAATTTAATTTGAATGATTTTTAATAGAAATTTAATTTTTAGAAAGGTTTTTATTTAAAATTAATTTTTTAAAAGTTTTTTTTTTTTTAAGAAAGAAAGAAAGAAAGAAAGAAAGAAAGAAAGAAAGAAAGAAAGAAAGAAAGAAGCCGAGGCCGCTGGCGGGGCAGGAGGAAGGGGGCGGACCGCGGCCCCGGGAGGCCACCGGTGGGGCAGAGCCGACCCCAGAGGCCAACCCCGGCCCTGGCCCTGGCCCTGGCCCTGGGCCAGGAAGTTGAGGCTGCCAGCGGGTGGGAGGCTGGGAGCCCTCCCCGGCCGAGGCCAACCCCTTGCCCCGGCCGTGTGGGGCAGGCCGGCCCACGCACCTGCCCCGCCCCTGAGCCTGCCTGCTCCATCCTGCGGGCAGGGAGGGCCAGCCCAGAGGCCGGGTGCCAGCTGGGCCTGCCGCAGCAAAGCCGCAGCCCTGGGGGTTTGGGGGGAGGGCGGTGGGGGCCCCTCAATGCTGCGCAGGGGGTGCAGCTTAGAGGGAACATAGGTTGTGTCTACCCACACAACAAAACAACCAGCTCAGGCAATAACCCAAACACTCACAGGCGCTGGCTGCAGTACAATCTTCTCATTCGCCACCTACACAAATAAACACAACTGCCCCGGCATGAAGAAAGCCTCCCCAACAAATGAGTACAACTCCCCCAGCACATTCACCTACCCTCACTCATGCTTACCATAAATCCATAAATTTGTGTGGCAAAGCCATATGTCCATCACTAGTAAGCGTTTTTTTTTAAACACCAAAATTTAAAAACATTCAAATTTATATTGGATTGACAAAAAAGTAGTGTGGTAAAGATACATTATGGTATCAAAATATGCATGCACATGTGTGTGACAAGCTGCACCCCCCCCACCCCTGTAATGTAATTTGTGTTATCTTTCCTGTTCATCCTTACAATATAACTGTATATGATCTAATGCAAAGTATGTCATGGAAGGTTTTTTTGGCATGCTCCACGTTATGGTATATTATGTTTCCTCAAGATCATACAGGTGAACAGATATGAAACATGTCCTCAAATGTATTCTAAATAGCTCAAGTGGGGGCAGGCAAACAGAGCTGCATTCACAGGCCCTGAAGCAGCATGCATAAAAGAATAATGCAGCTCAAGTACCTTGGCTCGAGAGGGAAAAATCACCTGATCACTAGAAGGGGAGCCAAAGGGATTTGAGAAGAGAAAAAGACACACTTTGAACTGGATAGGACTCCTCCATGGATACCATCTTCTAAGCAACACCGAGGACCAACACCTATCCACATGGAGGCTACAGAATCATCAATAGCCAAACCTATGTGAGTAAACTAGACATGGACTGTAACAGTGAACTTAGTTTAGAATGCAAGTTATCTTTTATTTGATTGCAATTCTCTCCTTGATTGGATTAATTATCTAATTTTATACTGATCTGACATATAGCCACATAAAATCATGTTTTAATCAATAAACTAATGATTGTTATATCTAAAGCAGTGCAAATGTTGAGAGTGAGTGTGTGTGAAGGCCTGACTGAGAGCAAAGTTGGTGCATATCAATTTCTTTGTTAAATTGATGGACAAGAGTAAATGAGATGCAAGGCCCAGTGGGTGTGCACCAAACCTGGCAAGACGGAAGTTCCCAGGGTTGTATCTAGGACCGAGGGTGTCCATTGAGGGACCATCCCCCAAGCAGCTAGTGAGAGAGCTCTTCCTCTGGTCTAGGGCCTGATCACACGCAGGTGGCTGGGCATGAGCTGACCCAGGAGTGGGGGTTCACATAGCAAGGTGGAGCAAGCCCTAGCGTGGAGTATTGGGGTGGCACAGCTGCACAGCAGTCCAGATTGCAGGAGGGGAATATCACTGTGTCTGTATAAATCACATATGAAGCTAAAGGAAGTAGCAAGAGACATCCCTAGCAGAATGAAATTTAATTTTTCTCTGACATAGAAAAACCTCCAGAGTTTTCAAGACAAATAATCCCAGTTGGTAATGTTTGACCTCAATGTTTGGAATGATACATTGCAAATAATTTATCAGACTTGATTCTGAATTCAGTTTGGTTTTTTTTTTTTAAGACTTAGGGCAGAAACAAAAACTTAAAAAATATAAATGTCAGTATTGGGAATGGAGTCTGAGATGTCGCTAAAACTATCATAACTGGAGGAGAGGGAGAAAATGTGTAGTGTGCGCCCTGGGCCCTGTAAACCTAGCATTGGCAAGCTCTACTGAAAAGTTACACTTTCTTTATTGAAAGGTGAAAGTTAAATTACACCTGGCATATCTGTGACATTTATTAAAACAGAGAGAACAGATACTGGCTCTCCCCATAAGAATGGTTGGGTCTGGGAGTAGTAACTAGTTAGAAAGTTTGCTGTCTAAAGGACAAACATATTCCAGATCAGAAGTCGGTAGTGACCAAAAGTTGTTGGGTGGCCCATATCCAGCTTCTACATGACTAATGTACAAATCAGAAGAAAAAAACAAAACAAAACCACCCCCACACCAAAATACCATAACTCCAACTGGCAGTCTCAGTAGAAATAACCTCTAACTCTCAAGGTGATGTCCCTGAACCCTGGTCTACAGTTGTGGTGAAACTGGGCAGCTGTCAACTCTATGTAACTTGCATTATCACTGTTGACTTCCTAAATAGTATTCAGTGTGGTGTCCCCACTAAGCTGCACCAATGGGAAATTACCTCCTGTTGATGGAGCATTAATCTTTTGTGGAGGTGGCTTAACGCCATGAGTGAAAGTGTACGCTAGCTAACGCTTTAGTACACTGATGATGGAGCGTGCTCACATCTGTACCTGTTCTTTAAATAATTAGATCAGTAACCAGGTCTGCCACCCTTCCAACCTATACATTAATGAGAATTTTATTTTATAACATTGCCTACATGAGATAACATGTTCTGCTGTTTGGAAAAAGCTGCAAGGTGAGGTCTAAAGTGGCAATGTGAAGATAGTGAAACTTGCTTGTAGGATTGACAAGTTGTGATCACTTTTATTTTCTGGGAAAGGAAAAATATTATCAGTTGAAACTGTGTTTGTGAGGGCGAGAGAGTGAGTGTGAGGTCAAATCACCTGCTGTAATTACATCTTTCTCTATATGCTGTTTTCTAGTGTTTGAATCCTACCATCTATTTTGATTTGCTGTAATAACCTGACCTGATCCTATGACATACACTTCCCTGCATTTAATTTCCTCCCATTCTGTAAGTTCCCCATCTTCAAAGTGTCTGATGAAGTGGAATTTTCTCCCACCAAAGCTCATGTGATAAATAAATCTTTTAGTCTTTAAAAGTGCCAAAGGACTCTGTTTTTCAGCAAAGGAGATTTCAGTAAAATAAGGTTATTCAAAAAGACCCTGAAGGAAAGGAAATGAAGTAAAATCCTTTAAGAAAATAGAGTCTCAGAAGGCATATGTACTGCTGAACAAAAGGGAATCAGGAAGATAGGGAGAAAACCAATATGGCGAAAGGGTGGGATTCGAAAGTCTTCTCAAACTCAACAGAAATCCTTCCAAAGTTTTGAAAGTTTGCTCATACTGGAGCTAGCAAATAATCGTATAAATTACAGCAGGCTATTTGTAAAAGGGAAATTAGAAGGGCCAAAATGGATTTTGAAGAGCAAATTCCTATTGTGCCAAAACAAGCAATAAAGGGGTTTTTTTAAATACATTTCAGAAGCAGGAAGACTGCAACGGAATTGGTAGATCTGCTGGATTACCAGAATTTAAAGGAAGCAATTAAGGAATTTGATTTCTTTATCAAAAGAGAAACTAAATGATTGCTTTATGAGAGTCTTCACCTTTGCAGTTGTTGGGGAGATTCCTACACTGGTCCTGCTCTTTTCTGATAATAAAGATGAAGTATTCTTGGAAACTAAGGTGACAGAAGTAGAGGAGCTGGAGAAAACTGATCTGTCATCAGGTCCAGATGGTACATCCAAGAGCTCTGAGAAAATTCAAGCATGAAGTGGCTGAGCTGCTAACAAAACCATGCAGCAATTTTTCAAGAGGACTGGAGGGGTAGCAAATGTTGTACCTATAATTGAAAAACAGTTCTAAGAGTAATCTGAGGAACTACAGACCAGTTAACCTGTACTTTTCAAATTTGTTGAAAGAGTAATTAAAACCAGAATAGCCAAACACTTGAGAGATCCTGATGTGACAGTGTCTAACCAGCAGAGTTTAGAAAAACTGTGTCTCACTAACATCTTAAAATTCTTTGGATGTTTCAACACATAAAAGAGAACCAACTGACATAAAATATTAAATCTTCCAAAAGGCCTTTCAAGGTTCCACAGAAAAGGGTACTAAAGAAGCTAAGTAGTCATAGGGTGAGGGGTAAAGTATTGTCATGAAGCAAGTATGGGCTGAGAGACGGAAAACAAAGAGCAGGATTAAATGGTCAGTTTTCCTTAAAGCAAAAAATTAACTGCAGGGTTAAAGCCTGAAGGCTCCATATTGGTCCAATGTTTATTGTATTTATTAATGATCTGGAAAGGCAAGTGAACACTGAGGTAGCAAAATTTGCCAATGACCCAGAGATATTTAGGACCAGAGAGGACTGCAAGAAATTTCAGAGAAATCTAGACAAGTAGGTGAATGGGCAACACAATAGTAAATAAAATTCAGTGTTGATAAATAAAAGTAATGAACATTGCCTTGAACAATGTACACATTGCAGGGTTCATAATTAACTGTATTGATTCAGGAAAAGGACCTGAGTTTCATTGTAGAGGCTCAGCGAAAACCTCTGCTCAGTGTATGTCCATGGTAAAAAAAAACAAAACCAAAAACAAGATGTCAGGATACATAGAAAATAAATGGTGAATGATACAATAATATTGTCATGACTTTAAGTAAATCAATGGTGCAAACCCATCTGGAATAGTGTGTGCAGTACTGATCACCTATTCTCAAAAGCCAATTGCTGGACTCAAGGGAACTCGGAGAATGGTGACAAGAATGACCAAGGATCTGGAAAAACACATTTTAAGAGAGATCAAAAGGATTCAAATTGTTTACCTAGGAAGGAGATGAATGAATGAGGACAAAAACATATACAAAATAATGAATGGTCTAGAGAAGATAAACCAGGAGCTTCTATTCTCTCTAGTTCATAATGTAAGAAAAAGATATTCAAAGCAATTTTAAAAGGTGGGAAAAATCAAAACTGATAGAAGAAAATCCGTTTTCACACAACACAATTAAACTGTGGAACTCATTGCCACAAGAAGGCACTGAGTCCAAAAATATCAAGATTCAGAAAGGGACTGGATCTTTATATAGCTATTGAGAACATAGCTATAATTAATTATAAAGTTTATGGAAATAATATCAAATGTTATGTTTTAAGACTGAGGCCAATCTCTAATTATTAGAGACCAGGAGACCTAATGTCATGAAATAATCTGTTCCACCTCCCACCTCCCATCTAAGTGCCACATTTTAACAGTGATTGTTTCATGATTCAATTCTCCTCCCATTCAAAATCTCACAGCATCCTTGGGCCCCCTCAGAAATTGCTCACATGGAAAAACAACATTAGGAAAATAATATATTGCTAGCTGTCCTTTACCATAATCAAGCAATTACAAACAAAGGGGCAGACATGTTTGCTTAGCCAGATCTCCATGAACCAATAAAAAACATGGGATTATTGCACATACAATAGTTAATAGATTATATAGGGCAACATGGCTGAATACTTCTATTTTACAGCAGTACCGCATTTTAATGTCTAGCAACTATCTATCACCTCACTATCTCTGCAGGCAACTGTTATTTTTGCAACACAGCAGGTTACCAAAGCAGCACTCTGATGTTCCATACAGAACCGCCAAGCTGGAAAATTAATCTCTCGCATGTGCAAATTGAAATGGACCTTTTAGATGGGCATGGGATGAGTGACTCACTTGTGGTCAAACTGGTGTTTACTCTTACAGGTCTGATCAGTTTTTGTGATGGCTAAATCTGTTGGCTTGTTCAACAGAGGTCACCTTGAAATTATTTTTGACTTTTGGTGATCAGTGTGTTTCCCTAGCATTACTGACATGGCAACCATTTCTAAGTCTCCGGAGTCCCTGAGAGGCAGAACAGGATAAGCAACACATAGAGAAGGGTGATGTGGCCTCATACCATGCCTTTGTTTAGAATTACGGCCAAATCCCAGAGTGCAATAGCTGATATATAGCAGTGCTGGAAAATCAGAGAAGTACATCTGACTCATTTGCACCTTCAAAGCTGCTGACATACGTAGGCCAATTATTGATCCTCAACCAAGAATCAGGGTCACTCTTTGTATTGCTCTGTTGTGCTAGAGACTTTATTCATGCCAACATACCTGCGGAAATAATATCGTTAAAATGGCTTGAGAAAACAAGCCTTATATCTTGCCAGTGGCTTTCTGGTCCTGTTTCCATGCCACATATGAAGTTGGTTGATAAGGAAACAGGCAGTAGTCTACTAACTTATGTGTTTCTCTCTCTTTCTCTTTTTAAATGCCAGTTACAGCCTCATCCTTCTGAAATTATTTTATACTACAGGGTTTTATTTTCTACACCTGAAAAATAGGATTTGGTGTCTGTCAGCTGTAATTTTTCTGTGCTTCCTGTAACTTTCAAAATTGAGCGTTTAAAATTTATTTTAAAGAAATAATGAAATTAAGAGTTTGAAACATTCCTCTTACAATAGGAAAAAAAGGGTGTTCCAAAGGGTGTTCCTTTTAAAACAGCAGTGGAGATGTTCTTTTCTGAAATGACTATTCTGTGCTGCTGACTCTTAGAAGACATTTACTGTCATTTCCATCCATGAAACCCATGCTCAGCAATAATCTTTTTTGCCAAATTTTTCCTCACTTTTCTATTCTCATCTACTTTTCTGTGAGGCCAGGCGAGGGAACATAAGACAGTTACAGTGAGAAAGTGATTGAATCTCTGCTCACATTGAAGAATCTGAAGCCCAGCTACTGTAGACAATAAAGCCCTAAAATGAGTTGTAATCTGGGAAAATTAAACATTGTTGTTATGCTCTGCTGTGCTTCCTTTATTGAGAGAAAGGCTCAAAGTGTTCACTTCATACAGTGTTTCTTGGTGGTTGAAAGGATAAAAATTGACAAGAAACTAGAGTATTTTAGAATTAATGTCCATGCTGTGCGAGGGTGTGAAGAGATGCTAGGAATGAGAAAAGAAAAATGCAGTTTCAGGAAAAGATGCCTCCTCCAAGAGAACGACGTATTTCTTCTCTGCTAACCTCCATTGACCTCCTTTCTTTTAGCCAATAAAGCCTGCCAACTAATCTGACTGATCAATGGAAATCTTTGAGGAAAATACAGTAATTTCAATCATTCATAATCCATTCTTTAATGATAGAGCACATTGGAAAAGCTTATTTGGGTTTGCCTGTACATGTAATTAGTAGATCAGGAGCAAAAATAAATTTCTTTTTGACCTTTAACCCATTCAGGGAGACGAATACTTGTTGAAATCAAATTAAAATGTTCTCTTCCCTAAGTGATGTTGTTTGATTTGTTCCTCCTGCCCGAACAGTGGCAATGGCATGCGACCTCTAAGTGTCAAGGATGCAGTAATTAGTTCGTGAGTTATAGTCTCTTCTCCTTGTATGAATCTCAAATTCATTTTTATTTGAAACAAAGGAAGGAATTTCCACATCAGTAATTAAACTTTGTCATGTCAAGAACCTATACTGTACATACATCTACAAGAGTTTTCTTAACTAATCTGAATATGAGAGGGGAATTGCTTGGACAGAGATGATTTGGATGGTGATATCCTTTTTGAGAAAACAACTTTAGCTCAATGCACAGAACCCAGTGAATACAAAGAGGGAGAGGGAGCTGGACATGGAAAGTTCCACTGCTCTGGCCCCTGGGAATGACATGAAATGCAGCATCTTTGTGGTATTTTTGGAAAGTATTTGACAGGTAAGATTTCTTGTAAAAGGGGCTGACAACATTGACCTTCAGAAATTTATCACCAGATAGCAGATACAAGCTTTTCCCTGTTTGTCCTTATGGGACTAAAGGAACTCCTCACATCCCTACGTCAAAACAAAACATCCTCATGTGGTTTTGAGTGTCTTAGGGAATTCACATTTTAAGAGCGCTAGCTTCAAAATGAGACTTTTTAGGAATTCATATACAATCATATCTCATAAAATGTACATGTTAAACAAGCACCAGACCATCAAGAAGAACCCTACCTGTAAAATACAACATGGTGTCCATTAATCCATGTTAACAAGATCCATGCCTCTGTTTACATGTGATTGACCAGCAGACAGCAATAAGAAGGGAGAATTTGGTAAAAGCCCTTTTATTTCTGTTTTGTTGTCTTAGGTATCTTCTGAAGAATAAAAGCTCTTCTGAGGCAAGTTACATGTCAGCATCTGAAGCAGGGTAGAAATGAGTTCCTATGTGCATTATCAGCAGTGATCCCATGTGGCAGATTTTTTTCTCCTCATTCGTAAGTCTACCTGTCAACTATATCTGGAGAGGGGACAACTAATCATTATGGATTACTGAAGCTACTTGTTGTAGCAACCTACACCAAGAGAGATTAAAAAGTAAAACAAATTCCCCTTGGAATGTGACAACTCCTTACCACCAGTGCTGGAAGAAAACATAACCTTGAAATGGAGAAAAGTCAAGTATAGAACCAGATGCTCAGAGGAAGATCATGGGGAAAAAGTAAATGAGTCTCAGCAATGATATTTAATCCAATCTGGTTGAGAGCAGAGGTTTACTTTACGGTTCATATTTATAACAACAACAATGATGAAAAACTCTACACTGCAAGGTTGCATGTACATTTGAATTTACAAATCCCTAAATCCAAAGGATTTATAATACCACCATAAAATCTTGTTCAGTATGACCACAGGCCAAAGGCAGTTTTCTCCCTCACTATAATATGTATGTAAGTGCATAAACTGTCAAGTTAGAGACAAAGTATTTTGGGCCTGCATACTAATGTTTCCAAAATACATTTCATAGCACACAGCTGTAGCACTTCCTAAGGGGCAGTCCATCCACTCCCACTCAACTTGAAGGATGGTGGTTGGTATAAAGGGCAATGAAGGAGGGAGGAAAAGGAGAGGAAGGAATTGTCAAGGAAAACTAAGTGAAGGGTTCCTTGGTGATTATGAAGAATGAGTCAGGACCACGTAAAAGTGAACCATCTTTAGATAGGCCTCCTCTGTCAAACTTGAAGACATTAGCGAAGGAAAGGTCACAATATTTTGGCCCATATTTTACTAGTGCTGGGGTTTCAAAGGAGGAGTGAGTCTACTCGGCAGTCCAGTTAGCAATTTTTAAAAGCACTAACTACACACAGATACATAAAAAGGATAGTTTAATAAATTAATTAACCAAGATTAGTTTAAAACTAATTCTGACCTTAATTTAGTCACTTGATTTTCAACTTAAAAAAAAAAAGTCAATCTACACTTCAATCACTCGGTGGTGATTTTTTTTTCTTACACAAAATGTCAATTAAGATGGAGCCCCAAACTATTGAATGTCAGCACAGTTCTGCCATCTTCAGTTACTTCAGGTACTCTCACCATATGAGGATCTGGCCCATATGTCAGACAGAATTTTACATGTTCTGACTTTTTCAATTTGTGAGATAATATAAACATCAATGTACAGGTACTGTCATTTCTTTTAATTCTTCTCAGAAGTCATTTTCTCTTTAGATCACAGCACCCTGAATCATGCAAATTGTAGAAGTCTTAGTCAGCCATAAGGAAGGATTCATGGGGGTGATATGAGGTATGCTGGGTCACCAGTCCATGTATCCAAGAGAAGTATTTGTCCTGTAGCACTTAAGGACAATTTAACCTAGTAATCCTAAGTGATATGCATTAATGATTTCACCTCTGCTTTTCTCAGTAACCTTAAATATTCATGATCATTTTTCAAATTAAAAGGTTTTGCCTTTAAATAAGTAAATATAATAATTTTATTTCGATAGTGCCTTCCATCCAAAAGTCTCAAAGTGCTTTGTAACAATAATGAATTAATGTTCAGGACAACCCTGTAAGATAGGTAAATATTATTTATCCTGATTTTATAGATAGGAGAACTGAGATAAAGGGAGATTAATTACTTCTTTTAAATATAATCCTACTGAAACAATTCACTTTATTTTATTTCTCCATCTTTATTTAAATTTATTTTTAACTGTCGAGTTTAAATTCAGGTCAGAAGAAAAATAAAATAGCTCTGCAAGAAACTCTTGTGTTACATTTTGATCAAGAATACTTCCCATGAAGAAGTGAACACATAAGGCTGCAAAGGCAAAGCAGAATTCAATAAAATGTCCTTATTTTGACAATTTCATCCATAATGTACCATGATGCACTTTTATCTGTAGTCATCCTTTCTAAAGGATGCAATCTGGAAAAACTTCCTCATGCAAGCAGCCCAATGAGATCAATGGAAAAACTTGTGAGTGTAAGAATTACTCATAAGCAGAAAAAAGGAGACAGTGCATGGATATATTATGAATATAGCCTATATATGCAGCAGTTCCCAGCCTCCATCTGATTTATGTAAACTCTTAATTTACGGTAGGTCTTGCGAATAACTAAATCTAAATAATCAATAATAAGTCTAAATAACATCTAAATAACCACGTGGAACAAGTCCTGGATTGGCACATCTCATCTTCAGAAATTCTCATTAAGGGCTGGATTCCAAAAGTTTTACTCACACTGAATAGGACTTTGTTCCATGAAAAGACCCATTGAGACAGATGTAGTTACTCAACATGAGTAAGGGTATCAGAATCTGGCTCCAAGTTAGAATACTCAACACATTAAATGAAAAAATCACAATATCAGAATGAGTAATGCATTAAAAGCAAGTACTGATGGCCCATGTGCCAAAACGCACTAGTTCCTGCTTAAAAGTCTTTATGGATGCCTGGGACCATTTAAAAGATGCCAGAGACAAATAAGCAGAAACTAAGTGATCTTGGTAGGTCAGCCTGGGCTGCCTTTATGGCTGCCTGGGACCATTTAAAAGATGCCAGAGACAAATAAGAGAAACTAAGTGATCTTGGTAGGTCAGCTAGAATGATAAAGAACAATCTAATTTTATTTAAGTAGAAAGAGGACTTCTAGACTTCACTAAGACTTTCTCCTCATTACTAAGAGTATAGGAAAAGGGTTATTTAATAACTGAAGAGTTTATATTTGGGGGGGAGGGGTTTCCTGCATTTTTTCCAAATGCTAGCACATATTAGTTAATGGTCTTGAGACATTAGATCATAAACCATACTCATGTCAGACATGCTTCAGACATTGAAACTTCAGTGCTTATTTGTGCATTATTTAAGCAATAACCTTATAACAACCTCAAGGTACTTATGCTACATTTTACAAGAGAAACTTAGATAGCATTTTAATTTTTAAAAATTAAAAACATATGCTTATGCATTACATTAGTTTCTTTTCCTCTTTTCAATAAAGCTATATATAAACACAGAATTTGCCCAAGAAATAATATTTCTGAAATCCTCTTCCAGACACAACATATGCACAGAAAGTGGCTGACATTTGTCCATATTAAGACTTCATGATGGAGCAATAAAACTGAGTTATATGGGTTTGCTTATCTTCACAGGATTACATGGCATATTTATCCCCCAGGAAGTGACTGACCTTCTTAAAAAACCAAAGCCATTGCATGCAATGAAAGCTTTATATTTTTAAATTGAATTACAATTTAATCAAATTTAGTTTATATAAATTTAATAAGGTATGATTATTACATTTTGTGTATAAACAAACAAAGATTGCAGCTGGCATCATAAGCACTATTACAATAATACCTTACTACCCTGATGGAACAATTGTCCACAAAATTGTGCACTGCTATTCAACAGCAATTTTCTCTTCTTTGTTAAAAATATTATGTAACTAATAATTTTCTCAACACCCAGATAGACATAAGGTAAATTAGTTTCATATAGTTTCATAGTTATATATTTATATATAGTTATATATTGTTGTATTGTTGTATCGCGCAAACACACGAGCAACTTTAGACTTAGTCCTAATGAGCTCAAAGGGAATAACTCACGTCAAATTACTCGTGTGCTTAAGTGGTTGCAGAATGAGGGGATTTTGCTGTTCTCAATTATATTGAGTCACTTTTGGATCTGCTAGTTCCTCTTTAAAATCTGGCAAGGCAGAGTAATTTATGAAGCACTGATTTAAAAATTGAGAATTGAATTATTGAGTGCACTCTCCATAAACAATGATAAATTATGAATCAGCATTTGGAGATGATACCATAACTCAAAGAAATAAAATGCAGACACATCTCTTGACAAACTTGACTACGGGATGATCCAAAATCCACTGTAGTCCATTGACTTCAGTGGATTTTGTATCATGCCACATGAGAGGAACATAGTATGATAGGTACAGGCAGACTGGCTATTGTGTAAATTACGCAGCCAAACAAGTTCTAGATATTTTGAAATAGACATGAAGAAGCAACACAATTATAGTACAGCTTCCACAGTATCAAATCATGCAAAGTCTCTTCCAAATTCACATTAATATTGCTCTCCTTCCCTTGAAAGATTTTTATGATCCTCCTTCCCCCTTGCTTCCATCTATGTCCATGATCACCATTCCCTAAACTCTTACTCGCTTCTTGTATTCTGAAAAGTCTGCCATCCTCTCAGAGCACATCGATACTGCTATTAAAAACTTGTGGCTGGCCCATGCCACAGACTCAGGCTCATGGAGTTCAGGCTAGGGGACTATTTAATTGTAGTGTGGACATTGGGGGTCAGGGACCCTCACCTCTCGTGAGCTCCTAAAGCACAGGCTCCAGACCAAGCATTAATGTCTACACTACAGTTAAACAGGGAACGTAATTGCAGTGCAGACATCTGTCAGGTTTCTACCTCTATTCCTCCTGTTAGACACTAAGGCTCTGTTGCCACTTCAACAGAAGTGTACCTGGAATAGTTGGAACATCTCCAGAAAGAAAGGCTTAAAATGAAATATTCTTTTAATTTCTACTGATTGAAATTCATTTCTGATGAAGGACTAGTAATATAGTTCTGGCCTCGCCTGAATCACCTCCAGCTCATGGGCTAGATCTTCAGCAGATACAGATCAGCATAGCTCTTATTGACATAAAAAAGCAGATTTAAACAAGCTGAAGATCTGGTCCCTTTATTTCAAATCAGATTTGAGCAGAGGCGGCTTTTGGGGCAGGCAAAGCAGGCGCACGCCTAGGGCCCCAAGCTGTAAGGGGCCCCCTCGCCTGCCCCAAAAGCCGTATCTGCCTCGGTTGACAGCCAGCAGAGGAGTTGGCCCCTGTGTCCAGGGTTGGTGAGGGGGAGATGGGGCTGGAAGTGACCTGAGGGTGGGGAGGAGGGGCAGGGCTGGGAATAGCAGCGGGGAGCTGGGGCTGGTAACAGGGGGGCCCCGTGGCCTATATGGGGCCCCACAGGTCTATAGGGGGGCCCCACAATGTGCCTTTGCCTAGGGCCCCCAATAGCCAAAGGCCACCTCTGGATTTGAGTCAACATTAACCAAATATATAGTGTCTTATTGTCAGATGAGTTGGTGGTCCCTAATCCAGCTCCTAACATACAGTTAAGCACATGACAAATCACACCATCACAACTGTTGCTAAACAGCATCTTTGCTGGCAACAGAGCCAGTGGCAGAACAGTGGAAAAAATTCAATTTGAAGCTTAAAAATATTCACTGAAAGCAAATTTTGAACAGCATATTCCCAGTAAAAATCACAGACTAGAAAAATCAATTCCAAGTAATCAGACAACACAGTATAAAATGTAGATATTTGCTATGAACTGTTCACAGATAATAAAAGAATTATTCACTGAGCAACCTTATGAATAAGTAGTACGTTTGAGATTTCATGATCTGATTGCCAATACCTAGCAAAAAGAAAAAGAATCAGAAAACATTTGTCAAATAACTTATTCATTGCTTATCATTTGCTTATCAGAGACTGCAAAGGACTGAACAGAGGGTAAGGCAATGGAGATTCTGTTGCAGTTCCTTGTGTTGTATGTGTTCTGTGGGTGAAGCATTTCACTTTCCTGGGCTGTCAATCTGGCAGTCTTCACAAATATGAAAGTTACTATTAAAAAAGAAAATAAATCACACCATATGATATTTCAATTGGGTATTCAAAGTTTGTTTATAAATAGAAGCTTCAACTGGGAAAGTCATAATGCCTTGAATTTCCACAGCACTCTCCAACTGAGGTTCTTAAATCATTTTACAATATATTATAGGAACACAGGAACTGACACCTTGGGTCAGACCAGAAGTCCAGCCAGCACTGGATGATTCAGAGAAAGATGAATGTATCGTACAGTAGACAAATATAGAATAATCTGCCCCCATATGCGCTAGTCTTCTCCTAAACTTTAATAATTAAAAATTGGCTAAATCCCTGGTACATGAGACTTAATAGCTCTTCTAATCTTTTCGTTAGCATTAAGCATTATAGCTGGGTATTCTGATTATCCACATAAACAACAATCCCTTTTTGCATCTTGCTAAATTCTCAATCTCACCAACATCCTGAGGCAATGGAGTCCAAGTCTAATTACATACTGTGTGGAAAAAAATCATTTTTAATTTGCCACTTTTTACATTAATTAACAATTAAACCTCATTATTCCGCTGACTGGTAAGTATTAATATGCCAAGTTACAGTAGGTGATACTAAGGTAAAGAAAAGGTTAAGGCCAACATTTTCAAAAAAGTAACTATAAATATTTTATGACTAAGCTTTTGAGCACCCAACCTGCGACCCCAACGACCTGGTTTTCAGGAGTAATGAGCATGTGCAGCTCTATTTGACTTCATTTTGGTGAACAGAGTTGTCTGGACTGTTGTCCTTTAAAAGTAAGTTTTGTTCTCTATTTTTCTTGTAGTTGACTACTTCTTTTCTTGTAGGTGACTACTAAAGGAATAATGCACCTTCTTAGATTAAGAGTGAAAACCACACAAAAAAAAAAAAAATTCAGTTCCACCTGATGCTTTCACCATCTTCCATAGGCAGTAGCATTAGAAAGTTTTCAGGAAGAGGTAAAGATACAGGAAAGATAATACAGTGAAAAATATCAGTGAAGCATAAGCATAAAAGTCATTCGTAAATCATAGCCGTAGGGTATAACCCCCACAAAAAGAGAGACCTAATCAACTGAATTTGCTACATTTGCTTTTAAAACTGTATAGAACTGTTCCCCAATGTCACACAACTAGCTAATGATTCCTTATGTGATGTAAAGTACACTATTTGGACATGTTGACTTTTTTAATTAGTCTATAAATACTTGACTTTTACCCACTGCTTTGGTAAGTGTGATAATTGCTGGGGAAAGGCCAAAGCATTTATGGTTAATCAGATGATGAGTGAAAGAATATGGCCCTTTCAGCTGAGTAAAATGTAAAGCATTGTGTGGCAAGGCAGCTATTAGCGGGATCAATATTTCTCCTCGTTCCTTAATAAATCATTATATCAAAGAACGGATGCAGGATGACGAAAATCTCATTCTACCAAACTGGTTACTTCCAAATCAGCAAATAAAATTGTAATTTAAATCCTAAACCCTAATTGGTGTACAAAGGAAACTGCCAGCTCAGAATACAGCCCTCTGATGCCAGACATGTAAGCTGTTTGAATCATTAGTGAAGGAAGAAAAGCAGAAAGACAAAGAACAGCTCTGCTCAGAACTGCACATGCATAATCTGCAAATCAGTAAATATGTATGAACCTGCACCAACGTAGCTAACAGATGACATTGTGTGTAGTGTAGATATCACAGGTGGCAGAATGTAAGGGAGTGCTGTGAGAGCCTGGTGGTCTTTATAGCTGAACTATTATACTGAAAAGAATCCATTTCAAGATCATCACTTTTTTTTCCTCTTCATCCACTTATGTTATCTTTTAAAACGTGACATGTTTTTCTGGCAGGAAGGGAAGGGAAGAAACATTTGAAGGTGGATTTTAAGGCCCCCTTGCCAAATTCACAATAAATAAAATATCACATTTTCACAGTCTGGAGATCACAGTGATTTTTAGCTCTTTTATTCCCCTGAGTCTAACCCTGCACTCCTTCTAAGCAGAGGCAGACTATGGATCTACGGGACCCGTGCCCAGGGGCCCGTACACTGTGGGGGCCCCTAGAGTGCTGCAGCCTCTAGCCTGCAGCCCTTCCAGAGCTACCTCCAGCAGTGCCAGCTGGTAACTGTCCCCTCCCCCTCCCCTGCAGCAGCACCAGTGCACAGCCTGCCCCCCACAGCCGCTCTGGCCCACATTGTTCCCTCCCCCCTCCCCCACCGGCCCCACACAAGCACCGACCATCAGTCTCCTGGACCCCAGCCCCCTGCAGGAGCACTGGCTGAGGCCCTGGGGCCCTTGACCCCGCCCCCCAGCACTGGTGGAGCCAGGCATCCTGCCCCCTGGGCAGGGTGCCACTGGGGGAGCTCCACGAGGATGGGCAGCCCCGGGCTCCCCCAGGCCTTGATCCAGTCCTGCAAATTCTTCTTAATATTAGTGAGAGTTTTGACTGAGTATAGATTGCAGGAAATTGATCTACACATTTAGTACAATAGTAAAACAAACAAGAAGTCCTGTGACATTTTTAAAGACAGTGGACAGTAGCATATAGGAGGGAAGTGAGGGAAAAAGGAAAGCAAATTACCTGTTTAATGGGGGGCCGGGGAAAACATAGTCTCTATTTAACCCTAAATTGAAGTCACCAATAACTGATCGGTACTAAGCATCAGAGGGAGATATGCCACAACAGATTAAACACACGGAGTCACAAGTTTACATATTGCTATTAATCGCAATCGAGTGCACATGAAAAACCATAACTGCAACAGTGGTTTGGGGTTGCGTTATATGTGTCATTTATCTATCTTAATACTTTAGCTCCTGGATTAATGTCTGAGTTTATTGAGAAAGGGTGAAATAAAACAAGTGCAGGTGTCCCAGTAAAGGGCCTACTGACAAATGCCACACATTGTTGCAGCCAATATTCTAAGTGATAGCTTTGTTTAATCAGGCTGAGTTTAGATCTTTATTGAAGAGTTGCTGTAAAAGAGTGAATACTATTTAGCTTTTTAAACCATTGCTTTTTCACCTCTATCACTTCACTGGACTTTTTCCTTTTTGACTTAAAGTTAAGAGTTTTGTCGTGGAAATCAAAGTGGGTACTGTCTAATTCTTGAATTTGTATATCATATGGTTGCATTACATACATCTGACATTTCATAATGTCAACAGCCATGGCTGGAAAGATGACACCTCTGCCTCAAAGAAAGAGTCAGCATCATGTTGCTAGGCGACAGCTCCTCCACACACTCTGAAACTGCAGACCCATACCCCTTCCCCACAACCCTATATCCCTATCAGCTTTCTGGCAATGTAGGCTTTTAGCCAAATGGTTGTCAACTTTATGGAGTTTTGACCATATGTGACTCAACCATGTCTGCAATTTGAGATAAATGCACAGATGAAAATGAACAATGCATCTGCATTGCATACCTTAAACACTGTCTATGGATGTATTTTCTCAAACTGTAATTTCTTTCAAAGGTGTAACAGATTAGCCTGTCCACAAAGCACAGTTTCTAGGCTGATTCTTATGCTGCAAAACACAGATCAGTCCTGCATTACAGAGCACCAGAGGCCTTCTTTGGCAGTAGAAAAGCATTTGTTTATATATTTAATTGTTTGCATGGCTCTTTCTTTCCTATGGAGAAGCCTGGGTGTCCTGTCCGCCACATCCAGCCCACTAACACACATCAATATTGCATCACTATTCCTCCAATTATATTTTTAAAAACAATCTAAGGGTATGTCTACACAACAAAGGAAAATTGGCAGCACTGAGTTTCACAGGCTGGGCCAATTTTATTGCAATATGGATATGCCTGGATCTCACAGTACATTTTTTCTGGCATTTGTTTGCCCTGTAGACTGCCTTTTGGGGGCAGGAACTGTCTATTTTTACGACTTGCACAACACCAAGTACATTATCTGCACTTCAGAAACAATAAACAACATGGGAGATGGCCCACTGTCTCAACAGGGACAGAACCAACTGCAAAGAGGCTATCTGGTACCATGAACCTAATTTTTTCCAAATCAGTGTGTTCAGTGGTGCCAGCCACTCTTTGAAGAGCTGTACATACTAACTTTTTAAACAAATAATTGTGATGGTATTAAATGGGCTAAGTAAAGATTTTGACGTTTCTTATTCCAGTCAGTCTGAATGATTAACAGCCTTTATGTTTGTCATTAATTTTGGTTACCAGAGTAGCCCTTTTAAACTGGTCTCTAACTACAAAGGAGGAATTATTTTCTAACTCTAAATCAATCGGAAAAGGAATGATTTTACACTCATTTTTGTTTCATTATTGCAGGTAAAGCATAATGAACAGTTACAACAAGGCATTCTGAGAGGGATGTCAATTTAAATACACGTGGTTTTAAAAAACAGACAAGGAGATTAAAAGGACAGCGTCAATATGATTTAAGTGAAAATTTATGCCTAAAACAAATTTGAAAGAGAAGATATTACAAAACCTAAGAACAAAAGAAATATTTCTGTGATTTTTTAAAAAAATTACAATTAAACCATTTTTGGCATGGATTTAAACATTTCCCTACAGCATTTGAAGGCAAACATTATAGTATTGTGCTAGTGCATAACAGCCAGGAGGGGTAGGGGAGGCAGTAAAATTGCCTATGAACAAGAGAGAAACTGAGCAGTGAAGCAGAGGAATTTTCCTCTGCTTCATGGACAAGGTTGTTCAGATTGTAATGGGATCAATGGCCTGCTTGGTGGTACCAATGGCAGGAACCAAATGCAGCGTCTTCTCTAAGTTTCAGCCATTGTCACACACTGAGGTTTTAAATGTGCGTAGGGACCTTCAGGCTGCAACCTGCAAATTGGATCGATGTGTTTCTTGCCTGATAAATTCCAGGAGGGAGATATCAGGTCTGTTATTGGAAAACACTTTCATTGCTTTCCTCCTGGAGGACATGGTGACAGCATCACTGAAAAAAGTAATTCTTCGGCTCTTGCTAACACAGTCATGTCTTGAAACTGAGAATTATTCCAATTATTGCCATACCTATAATCTGCCTCTTTTTGGGGAGAGGTGAAAGGGTACATTATTGAAAAGAAGATAACCAAGCAACATCTGGCATACTCAAATTTTTTTCACACTTTTCATACTGGCTTTAGTCTTAGGGTACAGTACGTGGACTGAGTTCATCTGACTGGCTACAAAAGGAGATTGAGTAGAATTTTCAAAACTTGAAGGGACAATTGTGCTGTTAAGTCATTTAGGTGCTTTTGAAAGTACTACCCTGACTGTCCATGTAAATGCTCTTAAATCATTGACAAGGTATATTGATATGGCTACAGATTATAACAGGAATTGACATTGCCATGCTCAGCTGATTTTTCTTTTTCTTTTCCTCTGATAAGATGCAAAGAGTAATATTTAGCATTTGCTCACACTGTCTGATGGGTATCTTACTATCTTATACCACTGGTTTTCAGTGTCACTCAATATGAAAGAATGGATACTAACCTTCATAATATTTGTTCTTCGAGATCCGTTGCTCATGTCCATTCTCAAGTTAGCTGTATGTATGTCACATGCACCGGTGCCAGAAATTTCCCCCCTAATAGTACCTATAGAGCCAGCTCTAGTGCCCCCTGTAGTGGTATGCACATGTGCGGGTATATAGGCACTGCTGGCCCCTCTCCCTCTTCGTTACTTTTTGCCGGAACTCCGACCTGAAAGGAAGGAGAGTGGATTGTGGAATGGACATGAGGAGCACATCTCAAAAGAAGAACAATTATGAAGATAAGTAACTGTTCTTTCAGTGCCTGCTCATGTCCATTCTCAAATTAGGTGACCTACCAGCAGTATTCTTGGAGGCAGGCAGGAGTTCACAGACATGTTGACTGTAGCACAGCCCTGCCAAAGCCAGCGCCGACCCAGATCTGCTGTGTAACAGCACAGTGGGTTGCGAAGGTGTGTACCAACGACTAGGAAGATACCCTACAGATGTCCTGGATAGCAAGCTGGGCCAGGTAGGCCACTGAATATGCCTATGCTGTCATTGAATGGGCCGTGAGTAAAGTTGGAGGAGCGACCCCCGCCTGCTTGTAGCAGGGACAGATGCAGGCTGTGATCCAACATTATATTCTCTTGATTATGATGGCTGCCCTTTCCTTCATTCACCAATGGTGCAGAAGATAGCAGGAAGCTAGAGGCTCAAAAGGTGGTCCCGTAAGTCTGGGCAGGACTTAGTTAAGTTCCTATTGGGGAATCAAGTCTCATAGAGGCATAAAATGCTCTAAGCCCTTGAGGAATCTGATCATCATTTTGTGAGAGAATACCATTCTACCTTGTATAGGGGAATGAAAAACTGAAATGACTGCTAGACATACCTTAGCTGAGGACAAGGCTAGGCCCTCTGTGTTCAAATGGAGTAAGTAATCTAAGATGACTTGGATGAACACTACAGATGGGGGGATATTGAGAAGGACTGCCCAACCAGGAAAGCATCTATTCTTGGCCAGGTAAGACATTCTGGTGAAAGGTTTCCTACTGAGAACAAGAACACTCTCCAAGCTTAGACATGGAGCAACCATGACATCAGGAGCAGGGAGGTGAGGTCCAGGTGAAGCAGCAAGCCCTGGTCCTGAAAGAGTGGTCATGATGGAGGTGTCCTAGAACAGGCCACTGATAGGTCGAGCAGCATCCTGAACCAGTATTGTTGAGACCATGCTGGGGCTATCAGGATGACCCACACCTTGTTTGGTATTGGTGGAATAGTGTATGTGAGACCGTCCAACCATTGCAGCAGGAAGGCATTGGTCAGGGAGCTTTTCTCCAAACCCTGCAGGGAACAGAACTGCTCGCACTTCCTGTTTCATCTGCTGGTGAATAGGTGGACTCGGAGAGTGCCCCACCTGAGGAAGATTGTCTCAGTCATATCCTGGTGCAGAGACCACTCACGTGAGAGAAAAACAACATACTGAGATGGGTGTGTTCAAACCTCCTCCCAGGAATGTCATATTTGTTTTACACCTCCTTAAAGTTGGGGTCTGCCACAGAGACTTTGCAACACACTCATGGACCATGAGGGCCCCATGGATGGAGCTGCTACTGCTAGCATGCCAAAACAGGTCACCGCAGATCCTTTTAGTTCTTCCACCTTGATAGTAATCAGTCTGCAGAACCTCACCCAGGATAAGAAAATAATGCTGACAGACCATAATCCAGTGAGACAGCAGTTCACGATCATGCTATGGCCTTGTCAGGGGAGGAAGGAGAAGAGATCAGCAGAGGTTGGGGGTCCAGGTCACCCTCTCTTGCTGAGGTAGTCCCTGTCACTGACAGGCCCTCCTCCTGGCCTGATTTAACGTCCAGAGACAGTGCTGGGTGAGTTGCTGCCAATGACCTTAGCACTGTGGTCCTGGATATGGAATGTCCTCACAAAAGGCCGGATGGAAGCCCCACATGTTCCAAAACTCTGAGATTGCTCTGGAATGGCCCATTGGGCTTGCAGCCATGCTCCCACTGCAGTTGCCATGGGACAGCCCATAGATCTGGCAGTGAATTCTTCCTTCAGCAGGATCATATCTCCTCCCCCCATCTCTGAGTCTGAGCTGCTCTTTTGTGACCACAGGAGAATCAAGGCCATTCGACCTTCCACCCTGTAGCAGTAGTGGATGCCCTGGTGTTACAGAGCAGTGCCAGAAACTCAAATGCTTTGCACCTGACTCTTGTCCTTCTGCTTCTTCTGTGGGCTCAGTGACCAGGGAAGCCAAGGATCTGTGCTGATACCGTTGAGGTTTTGTGCCACAGTTTTGGGGACCAATGGCATTCTGGGGATTGGTGTCTTCCATCCATAGCCCAGTGCTGGAAAACTGGAGACTAGTGGCTTGAGACTGAACGCTCCCAAAATCATTCCTCATGCTGGTACTGCTGGTCCTGAGAATACTCGTGTAGCAAATATGGTACCTCAGCACTGGGGAGCACGGCAGGAGTCTCATCACAGGCTTTCCTCTCAAAGGCCCTGTGGATGACAATGGTGCTTGGTCCTGGTGCAAGGGTCTTTCCTCTAGATGTGTTCATGGTACCGGCATAGCCAAGAGATCTTTCAGGGCTGGGAAGTGTCTGGCATTGTGGACAATGCTAGGTGTAGTAGCCCTTGTTGCTCCCAGGAGTTGGTGGTTATTCTAGTTTAGTGCTAGGAACCCGGTGTGGCAGAGTACTCTCCAACTCGTGCCACCTAATGTCCAATCCCC
>ML685807.1:997576-1089243 GCA_007922175.1 Pelusios castaneus | reverse complement strand
GGGGTTGGGCTACCCGGGTCGTGCAACAATGCATCCTCGAGAGGCCGTCTGCATTCGCATGTTTGGACCCCGGTCTGTGTTGCACCTGGAAGTGGTACGGCTGTAGTGACAGGAACCACCGGGTTACTCTAGCGTTACGGTCCTTGTTTCGGTGCATCCACTTCAAGGGGGCATGGTCCGTGACGAGGGTAAACTTCCGCCCCAAGAGATAGTACTGTAGGGTCTCCATCGCCCATTTTATAGCAAGGCATTCTTTCTCTACTACAGCATATTTTTGTTCTCGGGGCAGGAGTTTCCAGCTGAGGAACAACACTGGATGTTCTTCTCCTTCTATTATTTGGGAGAGCACTGCCCCTAGTCCAACTTCGGAGGCATCCGTCTGTAGGATAAACTCCTTTTCAAAGTCCGGAGCTATCAATATTGCGTCGTGGCAAAGGGCAGACTTTAAGTCTACGAAGGCTTCTTCAGCAGTATCCGACCACTTCACTATGTCTGGCCCCCGGGATTTTATCAAATCTGTCAGTGGGTAGGCCCATGTGGCAAAGTGGGGGATGAACCGTCTATAATAACCAACAATCCCCAGGAACGCCCGTACCTGTTTCTTCCGAATGGGTCGAGGCCAGTCCTGTATGGCCCCTAATTTGTCAAGCTGTGGTTTAACCACTCCCCTCCCTACGATATATCCGAGGTACTTGGCCTCTGCAAGTCCTATTGTGCATTTGGTAGGATTGGCGGTAAGGCCCGTGGCCCTCAAGATATTCAATACTGCCTCCACCTTCTCTAGGTGGGTATCCCAATCTTGGCTATGTATCACAATGTCGTCGAGGTAAGCAGCAGCATACTCTGTGTGGGGTCGCAGAAGCTTGTCCATGAGACGTCGGAAGGTCGCTGGAGCTCCATGGAGTCCAAAGGGGAGAACAGTGTATTGGTACAGCCCCTCGGGTGTAGCGAAGGCAGTTTTTTCTTTGGCTTCCTCAGCCAGAGGAATCTGCCAATAGCCTTTGGTGAGGTCAAGGGTGGACAAAAATCATGCTTTTCCCAATCGGTCTATTAGTTCATCTATCCTAGGTATGGGGTAGGCATCGAAGTGGGATACCTCGTTGAGCTTCCGGAAGTCATTGCAGAACCGCATGCTGCCATCTGCTTTAGGGACCAGAATGATGGGGCTGGACCACTGACTATGCGATTCCTCGATGACCCCTAATTCTAGCATCCTTTTTATTTCTGCCTTTATTTCTCGTCTCTTCGCCTCTGGGATTCTATACGGCTTGACGTTTACCTTCACCCCCGGCTCAGTGACTATATGGTGGAGGGCTCCCTTGGTTCTCCCAGGTACTTCCGAGAATACATCACGGTTCCGGTTAATCATTCCTATAACCTCCGTCCGTTGCAAGGGGGTCAAATCTGGGGATATTTTCACTTGCCCCTGTGCCCCATCCTCTTGCGGTAGGGGTTCTATGGCCACCATATAAGCACTCCTGTCTTTCCAGGGCTTTAGCAGATTGACATGATAGATCTGCTCTGGTTTCCGATGGTCCGGTTGTCGGACCTTATAATTAACTTCTCCAACCGCCTCTATAACCTCGTACGGCCCCTGCCACTTTGCTAGGAGCTTGCTCTCTGCTGTGGGTACCAACACCATCACTCTGTCACCAGCCTGAAATCTCCGTGCTCTGGCATGGCGATTGTAGTAAGTCTGCTGGGCTCCTTGGGCCTTTTCCAGGTGCTCCCACACTATTGGGGTGACGCGGGCAATCCTGTCCCGCATCTGGCTTACATGCTCGATTATGTTTCTCCCCTGATTTGGCTGCTCCTCCCAGATTTCTTTAGCAATATCCAGGATGCCCCGGGGGTGACGGCCGTATAACAACTCAAAAGGGGAAAAACCCGTAGATGCCTGGGGTACCTTTCTAATGGCAAACATCAGGTAGGGCAGTAAATTGTCCCAATCTTTCCCATCACGGCTTACCACCTTTTTCACCATGGCCTTTACGGTCCGGTTGCATCGTTCAACGAGGCCGTCAGTCTGGGGGTGATAGACAGAGATCCGTAATGCTTGGATGTGGAGTATCGTGCATAAGTCTTTCATCAACTTGGAGACGAATGGGGTTCCTTGGTCTGTGAGGATTTCCTTGGGTATTCCTACTCGTGAGAAGATGTGGACTAACTCTTTAGCTATTGTTTTTGATAGCATGTTGTGCAGCGGAACGGCTTCCGGATACCTCGTGGCATAATCTAGCACGACTAACACATACTGGTGGCCTCGAGCTGACTTCTAGAGGGGGCCTATCAGGTCCATGGCTATCCTCTCAAAGGGAACCTCGATAATTGGCAAGGGGACCAGCGGGGCTCGTAACTGTGGTCGGGGGCTGTGGAGCTGGCATTCAGGGCATGAGGCACAGTATTGTTGGACCTCCTTATACACCCCTGGCCAGAAGAACCTCCCCAATACCTGATCAAGGGTCTTGTCCACACCCAAATGTCCCCCAAACAGGTGGCTATGTGCGAGGTTTAACACCGTTCGCCAATGACACCGGGGCACTAGTAGTTGTTCTACCACTTCCCCCTGGATGTGGGTAACTCTATATAACAAGTCCCCCCGAACCACAAAGTAGGGACCTGGCCCTTTGGATTTCCCCTCCACCAGGGTCCCATTTACTTCTACTACCTCTTTCCTGATGTTATCATATATCAGGTCATTGGCCTGGTCTTGGCCGAAATTCCCAAGGGCGGGCCCTATGTCCTCAACCTCGAGAGGGGCTGCCTCACCTCCGCTACTCGGGGAAGCTCCATTAGCGTTATGACTGGTGCCCGGTTCCTCTACAGGCTGCTCTGTCTGCCTACCGGCGGGGCACAATCATGTCCCCACGAGGGCAGCCTGCTGGTTCTGGGCTAGTATCTGAGTTCCTAACCTTTTGGCAGCCCTCCTTTCTCGACGGGTTTTCCCCTGCCTTTCAGTAACAGGAAATAGGTCTTGGTCGAATTCTGAGAAGGGAATCAGTGGATCAGCGGCCGGGCTCTCCCCCTCGCAGGTGGAGCTACAGCTAGCTGGGGGTTCCTCCGTGGGGAGCAGGTGCCTAAATCCCGGGAAGTCCCGACCTATGAGGACCAGGTAGGGCAACTTAGGAACTACACCGGCTGCTACCCTAGAAGTATTTCCCTGTACTTCTATCTTGACGGGGATGGTCGGGTAGTATTTGACTGTGCCATGTACGCAGGCTACACCTGTGTGTTTGGCATGGGTTAACTGATCGTAACCCACCAATTTCCCCGAGACTAATGTTACTGCACTCCCAGAATCCACTAATGCCTGGGTTTTGATGCCATTCATTGTCACCGGCCGAGTATATCGGTGTGGGGTCTCTGCTACTCCTACGATGCAGATGAGATTACAAGGGTGGTCAAGTTGTCCGATGCTACACTGCATGGGCTCCTCAGCATTTGGGCACTGGGCTGCAATGTGTCCTAGCTCCCCACATGCATAGCACCGATACCCTGACCTCGTCAACCCCTTGTTCTTCGGGCTGCGGGGTCTCTGTCTATCGTCCTCTTGTCGGGTTTCCTCAGCCTCTTTAACAGGCCTAGGGCACTCTCCAGTCTCTCTTCTCCCCAGCATGGGTCGGCCTACTGCCTTGGGAGCCTGAGCCCTGGGCCCCGAGTTTGGCCTTTTATCGCGGTGCCCATCTTCCCCAGGTGTCTGGACCATCTCCCTGGCTGTCACATACCTCTCGACCAGGTCCACTAGGTTATCGTATGTGGCGGGGTCTTGCCTACTAACCCATCTACGTAGTTTTGGCGGCAGCCCCCTTGTGAATCGGTCCAGTACGAGGATCTCGATCAGTCTCTCAGCACTATGGAGGTCTGGCCGCAACCATTTCCGGGTCAGGTGGGTGAGGTCGAAAAGTTGGGACCTTGGTGCTTGGCCCTCCCGATACTTCCACTCGTGGAATCGTTGGGCCCTCGTACCTGCCGTCACCCCAAACCTCGCCAATATTTCATCCTTCAACTGTGGATAATCAGCGGCCGCTTCAGGTGACAAGTCATGGTAAGCTTTTTGGGCCTCTCCGGATAAGAACGGAGCTAGTATACTGGCCCAGTGCTCTTGAGGCCAAGCCTCCCGCAGGGCTGTTCTTTCGAAGGTGAGCACGTATGCCTCTATCTCATCTTCTGCTGTCAGCTTCTGGAGATATTAGTTGGCTCGTAGGGGCCATCCTCCCTCGGGTCCCCGGGTCTGGGTGGTCAGTGATTTTACCTGGCTCACAATCTCCTGCACCGTGGCTCTGTCTTCGGCTGCCTGGCTGGCCAACAACTGGTTGGTTTCCTGTTGCACCCGTACTGCTTCCTGTTGGGTAGCCATCTGGACCCGCAGGGCTTCCTGCTGGGCTGCCGTGGCTTGCACCAGAGCTTTTACCAGGTCCTCCATTTCTGGCTGACTTACTCCGCCCACT
The DNA here is from genome assembly GCA_007922175.1 of Pelusios castaneus. Lineage (NCBI taxonomy): Eukaryota > Metazoa > Chordata > Testudines > Pelomedusidae > Pelusios > Pelusios castaneus. The sequence continues at coordinate 1,084,795 of ML685807.1, read as the reverse complement.
GGTGGTTCTTGATGCCGATGTGAGAGACAAATCCCACCTCTGACACCACGTGTGGCAGAGTACTCTCCAACTCGTGCCACCTAATGTCCAATCCCCTGGCGTAGTAGGGCCTATGGTAAGTCAGACTCCCTGGCAAGCCCACTTCTCCCTGTCAGGGCCGTGGCTTCACTGCCCTGGACTCAGCCCTTGTAGAAGGGAAGTATTCTGCTGCCCCTGCTGCAGTGGACGAGGCAAGCCTCCCAGGCCTTGCCTAGTCTCCTTCCCTTCCTCTAACCTTCTTCTGATGTTGCTCTGGTGTTGTTCTGTTCGGCTCTGCTTCGCTTCCTCTCTGCTTCGCTTCCTATCCTCTCCTCTCCTCCAGTCTCCTCTAAACTCCCACACCTGAGCTGGTGGAGGTGGGGCTTTTTATTGGGCCAGGAACAGTCCTTAACAAGGCCCAGGTGTCCCTAATTGCCCCACAGCTGTTTTTCCTTTGCCTGCTGGGAATAGTGCTTTCAGCATTCTAGGGCTGACAAACCTGCCTTCAATTACCCTTCTAAAGCCATCTGGCCTGGCTTTGCCACACCGGGTGAATGATGCTCTGGGAATTTTTGTGGACCAAAGGCCGTACTAAGGTCTCATTTGGTCTCCCATACCCTTCCTTCTCTCTCTTTGACACTGGCCAACACCACAGTCCCACTTGCATCATCTTTATCTGCTTTGGCATCAGAGATGTTGATCGGTGCCAGGAAGACACCGTGCCAGAGAGGTGCTCCATACTGAGCCCAACTGACTCAGTTCCAGTGCTGGTCGAAGCATTGATTCCATTAAAATAAACTTTTGCTGCCTGTCCCAGTCCTTCATGGAACTGGATCAGTTTGAAAATTCTGCACTTTTCCCATAACTGGGCCTCTCGCAGATACTTTAAACAGCTCTGGTGCAGGTCACTGACCGACATCGATTTTTTTACACAATGTTCAGGGTTTAAAGCCCGGAGACTGGGGCAGGTCCCATCTCTGGGTAACTAAATTTAACTCTAATTAACTTTAAAACTTGTTTGACAGCAAAAACTAGAACTATATACACAAAGACAATCAAAACTACTAGGTTGAGGAAGAGAACTTGCGAAGCTAGAGAGCGTTCCAGCACTGTCACAGGTGGTAAGAAAGAACTGAGAGGAGGTGGGCCGATGGTGCCTACATACTCCACGCATGTGCATACCACTGCTGAGGGGGCTGGAGTGGGCCTGATGGACAGCACTAGGGGGAAAATTTCTGACACCCATACATGTAGCACACCTAATTTAGAAAGCACATGAGCAAGCAATCGAAGGAGGAAATGAAAGTGTTAGGGGGACTCTGAAGCAGGGCAGACCATGCTTCTTTCCGCGTAAAGACAACAGCCAGCTCTGTGTCTCTATTTCACTGAACCTAGATAATGCATTTGATTGACTTCTCATGTCTGGTGGAGATGAAAACTTGATAGCAACTGGTCTGTAGAACCTCACCCAGGATAAGAAACAAATCGTGCTGACAGGCCATGGAAAACAACTAGAATAAACAGAGTTTACGTCTGAAACCCTTTCTTGAAAGACTGCTGTAATTTTCTCCAACCTCCCCCACACTAAGATCTCCTCTCAAAAATAAAACCCAAACTCATGAAATGAAAGACACAAAAGAATACAACTGAACTTTGTAGGCATATTTATCACTCAAAAATATAAAGGAATACATTTTTCTCTCTAGGTGAAAAGGCTACAATTCTGTAAGTAAAATACAAGAATACCAATACTCAAGTTCAGGTATAAGCAGCCATGTTTCATCTTCTCTCCTCTACTGGATTCAACTTAGGACCTTTGCATTTGGAATCAATCTCATTACCTATGAAATGGAAAGGCCCCATGGCTTCTCAGAATAAGTGAGTCGCTGGTTCCAACCTCCAAGTTGTTATTAATTAGATCAAACAGATTTCCACTGAGACTGGGACAATAGTGTCATGAGCTTGTTATCTGTCAGGTCCCTCTTTAATAGCTTTCCTAAATTCATTCCCCTTTTGTGCAGTCCTGTTCTGTTTTGTTCAGTCCTTTTCATTGTGTGCTGTGTTTCAGTTCAACTCCTCTCATATTCAGTACAAAATCTCAACATTCGTATAGTAGATGGATATAAATCTATAGATATTATCTTCCTGAGAATTGTGTAATTCGGAAACCGGGGGCATTAATCTTCCTTTTTCAGATGACAACGAGGCAAAGAGTGACTGTGAAAGAACTTTGCAAGTTCCAGTACACATTATTGGGGTCTTATGTATTATTATTTCCTCAGTAAATGTTTAGTAGTGTGCAGAACACCCATACAGGAGAGTTTTAGGGTGACTGCACTTAAGATGTTTTCTCATCCTTTTTACTTTATTTTTGTTGTCTGAGGCAAACTGTCTTGTCTCACTTTTCTCAGTGTTCTTATAAGACATATTGGACACTATATTCTGTGGTCAGATGTAGAATCAATAACCTTAAGTAGGAACACATTATTCCCTGAATGCTTGCTTAAAGCCATTATTGGATTGTTTTTCCTATATAACCCAGCATCTTGCATTAAATGCTGATATGGATTCCTTTCCCCTTCTACATCTCCACTTGTAGCAGCTAATAATTGACCCCAGGAATCTATATCTGTCTAGAGCAGTACATCCCAGGTGATGTACTTCAATCATTTCTTTAAAATGGTCATTCTGTGCTACACTGAAGTAGATGTTGATAACCTAGAAGTAGATTGCAACCTGCTTATCAAAGTCTTTGCCTTGCTGCTGTCTTTTTGGTAGAATCCTACATGGAACTTTGCAGGTTTTTTTAATGTTAGAGATGGAAACTACCCCAGACTGGAGCCTAGATAACAAAGAGTTGGAAGAAGCTCCATCCTCAGGAAACTGAGAAGTTGATGGTTTGGAGGAAGCAGTCAGAGATGGCAAAGGGAGTATCAGTTCCTTTGGCTGCAAGACTTTTTCCAGCATTAGTCATCAAGGTTTGAAACTTAGGGCTGATTCTAGATCCCCTGCTAATGCTGATTGCTGACAACCATATTAAAGCAGCAGCCAGTCAGCTTTTCAGCATGAGCACCTGGCCAGGAGAACATTCAGAAATTAGAATGTTTTGTTTTGAGCATGGACCTTGCTATGGTTTATTTTTAGACTTTCACAATACACTTTACATTGGGTTAGATTTTAAAAACTATGCAGACATTCAGGAATGCAACTGCTTGTCTAGCGAGCTACTGAGCTCTAGGAGGGAGTTTAAGGAGTTAGTAAAGATCTATAATGCCCTAAATGGCTACAAACCTGCCGTCCTGAGACCACCCTTCTCCCTATGCCACACTACCACAGCTGCAGTCAGTACAGATGTTTGAGCTAGAACCCCCTCATTATCAAACAGGGCTGCTGGCAGGGTGTTTTTTGCAAGGGCTCACCATCTTCATCAGCAGATATGGAACTTGCTCTCCACCTTGATTCAAACTAGGCTGAATTCAGTGACCACCTGAAAACACTGGAAAAGTCTTTTATGTGACAGGAGGTTTGGAAAAGGCTACGGCTATGATTCTGGAACAATGCAGGGAGTGGGGAAAGGAGCTCTTTTTTGACAGTGGCTGGGTTCATGTCTGTTTGATTGTTTTTAATGCTTTTGGGTTTAAGCAGCAGTAATTGTCAGAGAACCAGATACCTTGTAGAGGCAAACTTTTTTATTATTTAAATGAAAATATATAAAATCCTTGTGAAACTTTAACTAACGTGGAACACGGCTGACTGCTTACTTAGTAGCAGTGCTCACAGAAAACACACTACACCTGGTCTATTGAAACTGCACTAGCTTCTAAGTCCTTCTAGATTATTATACAGTCTCAACACTATGATATCTGAGCACTCATGTCTTTTGTCCTACCTACTTTAGAGACAGCCTTTCTCAACATGGCAGCTGAGATTAGGAACTAACAGCCAAAATGGGAGAGGTTTGGTCATTAGGCATGACCAAGGAAGACTCTGATTCTGGAATAATTCCCATCATAGGCCTGATCTATATGTAACAATTAAACTGATCTTGGTTGCTCATACATGTGAACAATGTCATCCTCTGAGCACCACAGTTAGGTCGGCCTCATCTTTGATGTAGTTGCAGGTAGGTCAATGGAAGAATTTGAAAAATGCTCCTGTTTCTCTCCGCGCCTTTCTGTTTATTGCATTTCTTTCTCCTGCTTCATATTTGCAAAGTTACTAATGAGTAATTATTCCATCAGTCCTGCCATCTCTGGCAAGAGAACTGAGCTGGGAGCAGCCATCCCAAAAATCCCTGCAGCTACCCATCAGGAAGAGAGGTTGGAGACCCTGTAGATCTCCATTTAAAGTTGTGATTCTTTTTTTTTAAGCAGTATGCGTTTCCAAATGTACAAGAGCAGAAGGGCACACCAGACATATGGATGGCTCTGGAAGGAAGATCAAAGGTAGTGGATTGCCATGCTTTCACTCATTGTAGGAAAATTGCTTTCTCTAACCTTTGTGAAATTGGTATTTTCATGCTTGCATTTCATTTGTATGAAAGAAGGCCTGCTGCTTCTAACTCCATTCTGAGTTCACCAACAACTGAGTGGCATTCACTAGACTCATTGTTTTATTTTGAAGCATGATTATAGTCACTTTTGGTTTGACAGACTGACTGCTAACATATTCAGAATGAAACATCAGAAAGCAATGAGATAAAGAGGGAAAGATACAGAACAAGAGGAAGTGAGGGAGAGAGAAATGCAACTGAGAAATGGGTAAAAAGCACATTAAAAATATTTACTATTCCAGCACTCCATTGAGTTTCCTTTCATTAGCTGGAATTGTTTTCAATGTTTATACTTTTACTCCCCTAAATTCATAACGTTTTGCCATAGGAATATCACAAGGAGGGTTTAGAATGTCCACTGAATGACTTCTGGGAAGATGCATCATTTGTAGATTAACACCAATAAGAGAATTAGGAAACTCCAACAGCAGATGAGTAACAAAATGAAAAAAATCCAAAAAACTACCAAATCTATAAGAAAGGGAAAGGAGACTTAGAGGGACAATGTGAGCGGCATCACAAACAGGAAATAAAAAAATACTGAATGAAAACAAGAACTGTTCAGAAAGAGGGAAGATACTGTCTCACGTGACTTTCTCATAAACAAATTAGGGAAACAAAACCTAGATGGAGCTACTATCAGGTGGGTGCATAACTGGTTGGAAAATCCTTCCCAGAGTGTAGTCAGTCCCAATGGTTCACACTCACACTGGAAGGACATATTGAATGGGGCCTCATTAAGATCAGTTCTGGGTCCAATTCTGTCCAATGATTTAGATAATGGCATAAATAGAGCGCACATTTACAAAGTCTGAGGATGATATCAAGCTGGGAGGCGGTATAAGTGCTTTGGAGGATACCATTAAAATTCAGAATGATCTGGCAAACTGGAGAAATGGTCTGAAGTAAACAGAATGAAATTCACCAAGGACAAATGCAAAGTACTTCATGTAAAAAGGAACAATCAATTGCATGCATACAAAATAGGGAATGACTGCCTAGGGAGGAATACCGCAGAAAGGAACCGGGGGTTAAACTAAATATGAATCAACAGTGTAATTCTATTGCAAACAAAAAAAAAGTGAACATTCTGGAATGTATAAGGAGGAGTGTTGTAACCAAGACACAAGAAGTAATTCTGCCACTCTACTCCACACCAATTAGGCCTTAACTGAAGAACTGTGTCTAGTTCTGTGTGTCATATTTCAGGAAAGTTGTGGACTAACTGGAAAAGGTCCAGAGAAGAGCAACAAAAATGATTAAAGGTCTAGAAAACAAGAGCTACAAAAGAAGATTGAAAAAAGTTTGTTTTAATCTGAAGAAGAGAAAATTGAGGGAGGACATGATAACAGTTTTCAGATACATAAAAGGCTTTTACAAGGAGGAGGGAGAAAAAATGTTCTCCTTAACCTCTGAAGCTAGGACAAGAAGCAATGGGCTTTTAAATTGCAGCAAGAGTAGTTTGGGTTGGACCTTAATAAAAACTTCTTGTCAGGGTAGTTAAGCACTGGAAAAAATTGCCTGGGGAGGTTGTGGAATCTATATTGCTGGAGATTTTTAAGAGCAAGTTAGACAAACACCTGTCACAGATGGTCCAGATCAATGGTTCCCAACCTATGGACTGGGGCCCAAAAAGTTGTCTGCAGGAGCTGTTAAAGTGGCCTGTGGCTCCCCACCTGCTGGTTGCAGAAAGGAGTCGCTGCCTAAGGATCCAGGCTAGAGTACAGAGTGAAGTTGCTACAGCCAAAAGGATGGGAGATCAGCACTCCTTCCCCCTGGCTGTAGCAGGGAGCACAGCAAAGCGCTCCACCTGGGTCCATAAGTGCTGGGGCCCCTACTGGAGCCAGAGGGAGGAGAATACTCATCTTCCATCTCTTGGCTGCAGAGGGGAGCTACTGTTTAGGGATCCAAGTGGAGCACAGAGCTACAGGATCCATGTGATTTCCTTGCTGCAGCCAGGTAGACAGGAGATCAGCAAGGAGGGGGCTACTGGTAGAGTCTGGTGACCCTTCAGGATTGTAAAAATGATATCTGTGGCCCTCGAACCAAAAAGGTTGGGAACCACTGGTCCAGATAATGTTTGGGGCTGCCATAAGTGCAGAGGACTGGATTAGATGACTTCTAAAGGTTCCTTCCAGTGCTACTATTCTATGATTTTAAAATAGTTATAGGAAAAATACAAAAATGTTCAATAGTACATAAAAGACAGGAGGAGTTGTGCTGGATCATAACAATGGTACATCTAGCATAGCATCCTCTCTCCCACCACAGGCTGTTTTCCCTGACTCTGAGCAGTCCAAGCTCAGAATATGCAGCTTTCCTTTACACACGACCCTGGCCATAAAATTCAGATCTGTATCTAATCAGTCTCAAATGGATCAGATCTAGGCTTGCCAGTCATTCCAATGATGTACAAATTTCAGATCTGGATCCAAACTGCCTTCGAAGTAGTTCAGATCTAAGGTTCTCTTAAAAAGAAACTCAACTTGAAAGGTAGTCAGTTTTTAAAAAATGAATTAAAAGTAGCTTCAGGTATTACACCTCCCTGAGTTCCCCTGCCCAGATCTATGTTCACAAGCAAATTTCCCTCTAACTCATACAGACAAATGGTAAACTACATAATTATATACATAGGAAACAGAGAAGCAGACTATACAAAGAGTTGTGTCAAGCACAAAGAGCCAGATGTTTAAAGGTATTTAGGCACCTAATACTTTTAAACAACCGTCCCAACGTAAACAAACTCAATAAATAGGGCCTATTTTGGATATAACTATACTCTTTAGAAAATGGTTATTAGGTCCAATACAACTTCCACTGATGTCAATGATACTGTAGTGGTTGCAGCTACATTAAGCACCTTCATAGGAGGGTTCATTTCTATTAACTTCTCCCATCAAATACCTACAGAGAGCTTAGCGCTGTAAGAATGCTCACCTCCCTGTCAAAATGTATTGAGATGCAGTACACCGTTTTCTATCCTTTAAATTACTTTGGTCTTGGGTTGCAGTATTTATTAGACTACGGTTACATCCAACAAAACTATATTATCCCTTCAGCATCCCTTACCACACTACCCCAAACTTTTTTTAAAAAAAATAGCTAAACATTCCATGAGCTAGACCTCATCTCATGGCCCAAAAACTTAAATAGCTCCACTGACCCTCTGCCAATCCCGGTTCTTCTGTTCCTGGCACCATCCATAATGTTTGTTGCAGAACTCCTAACGAGTTAACCATAGGGATGGCAGGAGCAAGCAATAAACTATAATGGCTTTTAAGATAATGTGGTTCTGCCACATGCTGCAATATACAATTGTCTGGTCAAGGTACTAGTGGGCCAAATTCTTTTTTCAAGTACAGTAGTTATAAATCTGGAGTGAAATGGGAAATGAATAGAATTACTCCAGATTTACACCTGAATAACAGAATAAAATCATGGACTAACCATTTTGCAAGAAATAAAAATAAAATTCCATTTTTCCCTCAAAACCTAGCCCCATAATAAAATTATAACGTTTTACTTGCTTCATAGTTATTAACACTTTAAAAAGTAATAAACAGAGAGCATATAATCAATGCAGTAATACATATGCTGAAATAATCAGGATACGATATAAATTACAGACCTTTATGAAAGAAGATTGCTTATCAGCAACCCCATTAGTAAACTTCTGAAGGCAGATTAAAACTTCTCATGGTCAATCCTATAAGATCAGGGGGAAAATGTTTTAAAGAGTGACCTCCCAAAGAGGGGAAAAAATCTATTTCCTCAGGAATATGATGCTAAGAAGCAGAAGGTAGCACTGGTGTAGAAGCTATTAAACACTGCAGCAAAATCACTGCAATTATTTAAATATAGCAAAGTCCAAATTCATAGATCAGAAGGGTCTACTTCCTATAATTCAGAAAAAAGAGAACACAAAATAACATTAAATTATTTTTTAAAATGCTACTGAAAACTGTTTTGATAAAACTGCAGTGGATACGTGGAACTGGATTGTAAAAAATAAGAATGCTGCAGCAATTTATATTCCCTTTGAAATGTCTATAATACAGACCTTAAAGTGCATTTTCAAACATATAGCATATCAAAGCAGCGGGCATTTATTTCTAGTCATGGCACTTCTAGGCTCTTAGTTCAATTAAACCAGAAATAGTCTAGTGGAGCTGTGCTACGTGATAAAGAATGTACTGATGGGTACTGCCCTACATCAGCAAACATTTTTTTTTCCTTTTAACTGACAGAAAGAATTTCAATGGTAAACAAATGCCTAAGCCTTGTTTGGATTCTTCAGTACAATCAAGGAAAACGTGCCTCTTCACATCCCTTGGGTATGCTATTATGAGTCAAAATACAAGTTCTATTCCCCAAGATGCACCGGTTGCATTATGACATCTATGATACTCCAGGATAAATCTAATACATTACATCTTTCACTGTAATCCCCTTGGAATCCACACCCACTGTTGTAAGGATAATTATCCGGGTATCCCCAAGACCAGCTTTTACAGTTTTCATATAAAAATCATTTCTTGCATAAGACATGAAATTTAAAATCATCCCCTTCACAGATATCACTGAGTCACTCCATTACCTCTGGGACAGATATAAATTATGCATTCTCTGATTCTCTTTAAAATTTTAGATGCACGAGGGGACAAAGAGGCATCTCAAAGGTACTAAAAATATAAGGCTTTCAAGAAAGAAACAATAACTTGTTTGGTATTAACAGCTACAATGCTTGAAAGACTCCCTGTCTGGTCAAGAAAAGCACATAAAGAGCTGAAACAAAACACCAGGCTTGCATGCTAATGGCTTCTAGTGACAAGGACTCATTGAATGTCACTGTTTCACATACTGTGTACTGTTCATTTTTCTTATCTATGTGACCTCTCCTTTGAAATGACTGATGAAACTCATGAGAATTAGCATCTCTGCTTCTGGGTATTTGCCACCAAGAAGGCATTCAGTAACATCTACACTACAACACAAAACAAAACAAAAAAAAACCAGTCTGTATAAGCATTAGGAAGGTTACTTATTTATACCTGTAAAAGGACTGCTTTGTGAAGCTCAATCACTGGGTTAGCTTTTACCTTGATGCCCTTTAAAAATATTGGTTTGTCACAATACATGCATTCATATTTGGCTAATATTTTCATAATTGGTGTGAATAAAAAGGAATAGATGTTGCTGCAAGAAAAAAGAAATGTCTCTGTTCTAATGCCCTGCTGCTATAATGACCTATTTCACACTAGCATCTGTTCTGTTCTGATGAACCACTCCAGACGAAAGCTGGCAAAATAGCACTGCAAGTATGTTATCCAGATATCCACTGAGTGCTGCAGATGGTCCGTTCCATGGTTCATATTTAATACATGCCTGATTAATTTTTTCTTCATTATTTCAACTATTTGGCTTATAGAATTTCCTATAAGTTTTTGTAAATGTAGAATTTGTTTCACAGCCAGAAGGATGGCAACATAAGAAACTGCATTGGCACAAACAGACTCATTAATATGTCGAGAATAACAAGCACCAAGTAATGTGTGTTTGAATTGCTGAAGGATGCCAGTTAATTACAAATTCCAGAGGACTGTAAACTTCAATAACACATTGTCTTTCCAGTATTTGCCTGCAGAATAAAAAACAACATTAATTTCAGTTTTAAAATTAGATATTTGCAAATACTCGGATACTGAAGAATGGATCAGTATGACCAAAAATGTTATGCCCACTCTCTGCCTCAAGCCCTTGACCTAATGATGTTAGTGACAGGGATATGAATGACTTGAACAGAAAATGAAATACAAAAGTAGTTTTATCTCGAAGTGCAATATTTCTTCTGTCACTTAACCAATTTTTTTCCTCTCAAAATTACAGGGCACACTACAAATCTTCAATTCTAGCCGCAGCTACGACGGCCCAAGTGCTATTTAAAAAAATAATTTATGAGCTGGATTGGTGAAAAAAGCAGAGGTCACATGGAAGAGTCCTCTGGGGAGATGACAGCAACAAAGGTTACAAAGATGTCTAAATAAGACAAAATAATTATAAATCCACTGACTTCAGTGGTGTTTCTCTAGAATTATGTTACTGTGTAATTCAAAGTAGAATATGGCCCAATCAAATGCTGGCAAGAGATCAAGCGTGTTATGAAACACAATTTTCTATCTAAATCCAATAAGAGGTTCTGTCATATGCTTCAAATAAATTTATTCACTCTTCCTCCCTCCCAACTTGATCACTAATATAGACTGTATCAACCTTCATGGAACCTGGAAGGAAAAGCATAGGTTGCAGGAGGGACCTGTTTGAAGAAAGAAACCAGAAGTCAGTCTGTATGTTTCAAGCTGTACCATCTCTTAAACTGTCCTCTTAATAAAGAGCCAGCATAGTTTTAGAAACATGGAGCCTTCTCATCTTATTACCCAACTTTTGGTGCACTGCATGGAAACTTACAGTATGTTGATTTATACTAGCGAAAAAAGTAGGAAATGACAAGAGTTAACAGAAACCCTCAGGGAGGACATCCTTTTAAATAAATGACACATATGCCTGTCTTCAGATTTTTCTGTCTACTCATTTCCAGTTTGCTGGTCATTTTTACAGGAAGACTTTTGCCTATAGATACTTAGCAATAAGAAACTGAGGCCTGGGATCTCTCTCTTTTGCTCTGTCCAAATGGAACAAAATATAGTTAATGCACTATGCCTTGAGTAAGCACATTTTTAACTACCCCTTTCTGGCCTGTTGTCCCCTGGAAACTTCGTTATTTTTTCTATCTAATAATAAAACTGAAATATTAGTGCAAAGTATCAGCCAACGTTGAGTACATGAATTTCCATAAAGCCCCTTTCCATTTTCAGATAACTGGGATCCCAAGGTCCTTTTCTGTTCCGTTATCTTATCAATCACTAAACTATTTTCAACAAGCTCTTCTATCATCATGCTGGAACTGGCCAGTTACTATTAGTCATTTGGTTTCCTATGAAGATTAATTGTTATTTCACTAATGTGAAGAAGGCAGAATTCCCCAGTAATTAAGTGCAGATGCTACACTGAGTACAGACAGTGCAAATAGTTTTATATGAGGATTATTGTTAATATAGTCACTAAAGTAGGTAGGTGCTTCACATAAATAAAAGACAGTCTTCATGCCAGAAGGAGTTTACAAGCTAATTTCAGAAGTGATGCAGCAAGAGAGAACAATAAACAGTAAAGGAGAGAAAAGGGGAAGGAAGGACCAGGGCTGTAATCATAGAAACTGGAAGGGACTGTGAAAAATCATTGAGACCAGTCCCCTGCACTCATGGCAGGACCAAATACCTCTTAAACCATCCCTGACAGGTGTGTGTCTAACCTGCTCTTAAAAACTTCCAATGATGGAGACTCCATGACGAGATTGCATGGTTATTTAGGTTCATTATATACACATCTTGATACTACTACTATTTCATTTCATTTAGCAGTAGAGCATGTGTTCCAGAAGGAGCAGGAGAAGGGAAAGGAGTGGATGGAAACAGATTTAATACTGTAGAGCAAGCAAGCTGGGAAGGATGTGGGCGGTAAAGAGCGTGGATGTGATCAAATGCCAGATTTAGACCACAGAGCTAGCATGAGTTAGTTAGAGAAGGAAGAAGAGAGGTAACAGTGAGATGAAGATTTACAGAAGCAGGAAAAGAGAATGAGGAAGATTTCCTAGATCTGTGGAAACCCCCTAATCCCTGGAAATTAAATAAACCCTCACATAAATGCCAGCATTTCTAAATGCATTAAATCCTGTATGGCACATAGAGCAACTAACATAGCACTCCCTCCTTCGCAGCTCCCCAATCCTGACTGCTCCTAGTACTGTTCCCTGACCTGCCAGCCAGTCAGAGACAGGAAGCAAATTGTATCACTGCATTTACTAACACGCTGATACAGCAACTTGGGAACAGTGATGGACCCGGCAAACACGTAACCTATTAGCATGGGGGCAACAAGAGGGTGATACTCAAACTCAATCCTCCTGCCTGTGCATGCCGAATGCTCCCACTCGGCTCCAGGCTAATCAATGTGGGCTTTGGGGAAGGAGGGTAGGCTTTTCTTTTGTTCTTTTACTTTGATCATAATATTGGGTATATTTGATTAGGACAGTGCGTCTTTCCCAAATAAGATGCAGTTCACACTGTATATGTGGTTCAAACGACTCCCTTCCCTTTCTGGGGTTCAGCTCAGTTAAGAAGTTGGTGGGAAACAACAAAGGTAAGAGAGAGAAACTCATCCCTTCTCCCCAGGCCCTGCTGCTCCAAGGATTCCTCCCTCAGATCTGCCCGGCACACAACCTAAATTCTCTCACCTCAAAAAGCCACACTCTTCTCCCTTATAGGCAAGTGGGAGCTCAAAATCCAAGTTGCAGCCAATTCAAACATTATAGGGAAAAAAAGGTAGCAGCTTTTCTGTAAAATGTGACATCTCTCCTCTATCCCCCACCCCCAAGTAACTGGGCGGTATACTTTAAAGGTTTCATTGACATTAACTTTTCAATCATGCCCATTGTACCTCTTACTGTCCTCTGTGTACACTACTTATGAGTAATGCATCCATCCAAGTGTATGCCAATAAACCTTTTATAATCCTCTATTTTGCCCTAGATTCTCTCTCTCTCTCTCTGGCTTACATATTAAGACAGGACTTGACAAAACATGGGTGCCAGGTCACCATGGCAACCAGGGTTTGTAGCCAGGCTCCTAGCTCCACTGCAGAAATGCAGTGGAGGAGCGCCGCCCAGCGACCAAAAATAAAACTGCTGGTGCCTAGCTGGGATCCAATTTTATCAAGCCCTGTATTAAGAGACACCTGACTTGTTTCTGTTAACTATTCTTTGTGACTGAGTTGGTGAATCATACAGATGGAACACAGGTTTTGCAGCTACGAAAAGTTGGGTATTTTTTGTTGGAACTCAGACTAAGATATATCAGTAGGAAAAGGAGTTCACTTCATAAGAAAGGCACAGATTTTCAAGACTGCTATGAGTATTTTTATAAAAAAAATAATTTAATGTAATGGTTAATGCAATAATTAGTAATGTACAACATCATTAAGGTCTGTGTTTTTGCCTGCATCTCAGCTTGGATCATGAGCTGGTTAAAGCAGCAAATCACTTTTTGATTTTTAATTATTATTTTTAAAACACATTTAGAGACCAATTCTGGATTGGCCGGGAAGTGGACACACTACAAAAGGAACATTATTGTTCATCTAGATTTCACTCCTGCCCCAAGCAACACCCTGATAATCAAAAACATTGCATACAGAAAGAGCACAAGAGATAAGATATGGGGTTGTGCAGCTGAAAATCCATCCATTGTACCTCTTCACCATTGAACACTACTCTGAGAACACCTTCTGGAGCACCCGCAAAGGTTCTATGAAGCCATCTATCCATGGGTTTGGGATGGGTTCCCAGAAGTCACCTACTACAGGACAGGCCCAACAAGGAAAGCAACAGAATGCCACTGCTCATCAACTACAGCCTCCAAGTAAAACCTCTCGAGGACATCAAAGATCTACAACCTATCCTGGAAGACGATCCCTCACTCTCTCAAGTCTGGGGAGGTAGGCCACTACTCCCTTACAGACATTCCACCCAGCTGAAGCAAATATTCACCAGCAACCACACACCACTCAACAGTAACACTAACCCATGTATGTATCCCTTCAACAAACCCCACTGCCAACTCTGCTCACAGATCTACTCAAATGACACCACCACAGGACCTTACCAAACTAGCCACTCCATCAGGGGCTCATTCACCATCATATCTATCAATATGATACATGCCATCATGTGCCAACAATGCCCCTCTGCCTTATACATTGGCCAAACTGGACTGTCTCTATACAAAAGAATAAATGGATATAAAGCAGACATCAAGAATGGTAACATTAAAAAAATCAGTAGGAGAGCACTTCAGTCTCCCTGGACACTCTATAACGGACATGAAAGTTACCATACTTCAACAAAAAAACTTCAAAAATAAACTTCAGCCTGCAACTGCAAAGCTAGAATTCATATACAAACCTAACACTATCAGATTGGGTCTGAACAGAGACTGGGAGTGGCTAGCTCACTACAAAGATAGCTTTCCCTCTTTAAACATTGTTGGATTTTTAACTGTTGTTAAAGGGCCACACCTACACTGTTCGAATTGAATTGATCTTGTTACCTCACCCTTGGTGTGCATATATACATAGCATAGTGCAGTTTTCATTTCATACATCTGAAGAAGTGGGTTGTAACTCACAGAAGCTTATGTTTTAATAAATTTGTTAGTCTTTAAAAGTGCCACAAGACTCCTTGTCTGGTTCGCTGAAATAGACTCACACAGCTACCCCTCTGGAACTTTTTACCCTGCATCCTCACTCTGGTCTTAACAATTCCATACGTAAATGCCAGCCAAATTTTTACCCTCCCATCTTTTAAAAACAATTTACTAACCGTGGTAATTAGATGTGCCAATTAGAATATTTCAGTATTCCATTTCTCCATTAGACTACACTGTAGACTAACACCAATATCCAAGCTCGTCATGAACACCATTTATTGAATCCAGTGTCAATCTCAGGCAGAAGCAGAGCTGGGGCGCACCTCCATTCCCTGATCATTCCACACTCGGAGTCATGGCAGCATGGAGTGAGCTGGGAGATTCTAATTGCTTCCCATCCTTTCTCCAGCTTGCATCTATGTTGCCAATAACATTGAGGATTGGGAAAGCAGCTGGAAATGTCAGTTCCTAACACAAATGGGCAGGTAGGCACCCATAACCAGTTCCTGGTTGGCTGGCAAATGAATTAAATTAGATATATTTCAGGTGTTTTCACCATAATTCACAGACCACCCATTATTTTAACATAGTGAGTGTTATTAAAATTTCATTGTGGCTGTATGTACATGTCCTTAAGCCAAGTAAAACCCAACTCAAATGTATATATTAAATGTAACTCACTGTATAATTGGCTCATTAAAGTAGATTTAAATAGAGGCTGTAAAATGAAAACGAAATATAGAATCCTTTTAAAATTAGAGATTTATGCTTGGTGGGAATCCAAAATAAGACAATCACCACTCACTTATATCACTTTTTAGCCCTAAAAGAAAGCCCACTCAGTTGTACCTCTCATAACAATTAGCAAGATGCAACGGTTTAGTCATATCACCAACAGAAAGGAGCTGCCCCATCAACCACTCTCTCTCTCTCTCTCTCTCACACACACACACACACACACACACACACACACACACACACACACACACACAAAGAAATATACATCACTACTTTACTGAGTTCATGATTATGCCGCAACTCTGGGGAATCCGCCTGTTTGTGATAACCCACCAATAATTTTAGCCCATGAGGTTGTGTAACAGTATTATGTGAGAACCAAATATTTTCTTATATCCTTGCTTCAGGATGCTGTTCTCTTTCATCAAGAAATTCCTGAAAACAGAGTTCATTAAATTCCTATGCAAAAAAAATACCATAGTGCCCCCTATTGAGAAGCTAGTTATTGTAACATCCCTTTTACCACATATTTGAGATTGAAAAAACCAAATATGAATTAAACATCATAACCAGTTTACGTACTTATCATTCTATTACACATCCCATAAAGCCCATATCACCATATATAAAACATAATAGCAATTTATTTTAAATTAAATAATTCAACTTGCTTGGCAACTCGCGTATTTTCCTCTGGATTTGGGAGGGTTGTTCTTTCAAGTCTCAGTATTGTGCACAGATTTGAATATACCTTTGAAAGCCATTTGAAGTTGGAGCGGGCAAAATTCTTTCCTCTGATCACTGGAGACACTACTCTGCACTTGGGTTTTTCTGGTTATATGGTATTTTGATAATTTTTTCCAATATCTACCTAACAGGCCTGTATTCCTTCCATCTCCTACTCATCAAAACTTTACCATATTTCACCTTGCCTCACATGTGTGTTTTTGTCTGATCTCAGTGTGGGTGAACATAGTTGCAGTTTGGATGATATATATACACCCATTCATTGCTATGTTACGTGAATGATGGTTTATCTGTTCAACACACACAGTTTGATTTGAAGTGCATGATTTATCCTGAGGAAATAATTTAATCCTGACAGGGTCTCTGGATTGTATTTCTGAAATGTCTTTAACTTTTCAGTCATAATAGGCTTTGGCTTCTGAGAGTCTCTCTTCTTTTTTTGCCTGTTACTTCTTCAGCTGCTGTTTGTAATGAAGCTAGAGCTATAGGGGTCAATATACATGTCCATCTTAACATCAAGTTTGCACTTAACTGCTATTAAAGCCTTCTACCTGAAATTTCAGCCTGTATACTTTTCCACTGTATTCTGCTTGTAATTTACATTATCCGAGTGGCAATATAATTGTGCCATCATATAATTTTAATTTAGTTTTGCTTAGCTGCAATTTCATTTTATTCTCTTGCATATTACTGATGAAGTCTTTGTAGCCTAACACATTCACTGATGCCCCAGTGTCCATTTGGAATTCAATTTCCTGTTGTTTGTGTGCTGATGCCTTGTCTTTGCCTCTGGAGCTAGCCTGAGCTTTACAAACCATATATTTTTTTCTGTTTTGGACTACGTTAATGTCATATGGGCAAAACCTCATCCTTTGAGTCACTACTACTTGCTTCCTCAATATGGTGCCATTTTTGTCTTCTTTCTTTTTCTTTTCTGCAAGTTTGGGCATAATGATATATCTTGTCGCAATTATTGCATATTGTTCAAGATTAGGCCAAAAGACCTGTTCATAAGCAAAGGCCTATTGTTAAATGAATCAAACACCTAGCAAGCTTGAAAAATAATTTGTAATAATAATGCAGAGTGAGGGAATTAAGATGCTTGACCTTTATTAACAGTA
This sequence comes from Pelusios castaneus, assembly GCA_007922175.1. Classification (NCBI taxonomy): domain Eukaryota; kingdom Metazoa; phylum Chordata; order Testudines; family Pelomedusidae; genus Pelusios; species Pelusios castaneus. The sequence continues at coordinate 1,067,303 of ML685807.1, read as the reverse complement.
TTAAGAATGAAGTTTGGTTGCTTATTATAATAGCCTGTTTACCAAAGCAAGTATTTTAACCGCAAAATGTACTAACCACATCAGTATGGAAAAATCAGCATATCACCATATGAGCTTGGAAATTTACAAAAGCTACCAAACAGCCATATGTAAAATGGGGGAAGTTGTAATTAATGTATAGTTAATTTGAAAGTATCCTTGTTCGAGGAATTGATCTTGAAAACGCTTGCATCATCAGCTGCTAGTTTCAGTTCCCACAAAGACTAGATATTGTATGCAAATATCTTTGTGTGATGTTTGAATAAAGGTGCCATCGTCTACCTCAATTAATCACTTGTACGCTGCTGCTTAAGGCCAAACCTGTATCCATAAGAAGGGAAACAATAGGACCTCGCCATAGTTTTCTACAGAGCATGAATAGGTCAATTTTGCATTTACTATGTCTCCTCTTTGTATTTGAGCATTTGCTTTCACACACATTGTGATGCATTTTTTCATTGTATTTTCATGGTTTACTCATAAACTCTAAGGTGTGCAGGGATCAATATGACAATCTAGTCTGATGTCAGGGCGGGTGTCGTATGTCTGCATTCGGTGCAAGGAGCTCCTGACCCTCAGAGACCGCGTGCGGGCTTTGGAGGCCAGGGTGGCGGAACTGGAGGAGCTGAGAGAGGCAGAGAGGTTTGTCGACGAGGCTTTCAGGGACACTGTAGAATTGTCCCACCTCCGCTCAGACAGCCTCTGTGCTGTTGAGGAGGAAGAATGCCCAAGGGAAGCAGAGCAGTCAGCGGGAGCAGAGGGGAACCTTCCCATAGTTGGGACCCTCCTTCCAGATGATGCTGAGGCTGCCTCTCGCACGGAGGTTGCCTCTCCGGGGGAGGGAACTCCAGTTGCTAGGAAAAGGCAGGTGTTAGTAATGGGAGATTCGATCATTAGAAACATAGATAGCTGGGTTTGTGATGACCGGGAGAACCGTATGGTGACTTGCCTGCCTGGTGCGAAGGTTGCGGACCTCTCGAGGCATCTAGACAGACTTATGTGTAGTGCTGGGGAGGAGCCGGTGGTCGTGGTACATGTAGGTACCAATGACTTAGGGAAGGGTAGGAGAGATGTCCTGGAAGCAAAATTTAGGCTACTAGGAAAGAGATTGAGATCCAGGACCTCTATGGTGGCATTCTCAGAAATGCTCCCAGTTCCACGCGCAGGGCCAGGTAGGCAGGCAGAGATTCAGAGTCTCAATGCGTGGATGAGACGATGGTGTAGAGAGGAGGGGTTTACGTTCATTAGGAACTGGGGAAACTTTTGGGATGGGGGGAGCCCATACAGGAGGGATGGGCTCCACCTAAACCAAAAGGGAACCAGACTGCTGGCGCTATACATTAAAAAGGTTGTAGAGCAGTTTTTAAACTAGAGGATGGGGGAAAGCCGACTGCTGCAGAGGAGCAGGTGGATCGGACACAGACTTCTCTTAAGGGAGAGTCTGATGAGAGGGAATCTCCAGGTTATAGTTATAGTTATAGTCAGGAACAGAGGACAGAAAAGGATGGTGAGGGGGCCGGATCCGATGATAAACAGCCACATGACCAAGAATCTGGCACATTAAAAAAGGGCAGACAAATAAACAGGGACAAGTTTTTAAAGTGCTTATACACAAATGCTAGAAGTCTACATAATAAAATGGGTGAACTAGAGTGCCTAGTGGTAAAGGAGAATATTGATATAATAGGCATCACAGAAACCTGGTGGACAGAGAGCAATCAGTGGGACACAATCATTCCGGGGTACAAAATATATCGGAAGGACAGAACAGGTCGTACGGGAGGAGGAGTGGCACTATACGTGAAAGAAAATGTAGATTCAAATGAAGTAAAAATCATAAGCGAATCCACTTGTTCCATAGAATCGCTATGGATAGAAATCTCATGCTTCCATGACAATATAACATTAGGGATCTACTATCGGCCACCTGACCAGGATAGTAAGAGCGATGATGAAATGCTAAGGGAAATTAGGGAGGTTATCAAATTTAAAAACCCAATAATGGTGGGGGATTTCAACTATCCCCATATTGACTGGGAACATTTCACTTCAGGACATATTGCAGAGATAAAATTTCTCGATACTTTGAATGACTGCTTCATGGAGCAGCTGGTATGGGAACCCACAAGGGGAGAGGCAACTCTAGATTTAATCCTGAGTGGAGCGCAGGAGCTGGTCCGAGAGGTAACTGTAGCAGGACCGCTTGGAACTAGTGACCATAATACAATAGCATTCACCATCCCTGTGGGGGGAAGAACACCTCAACAGCCCAACACTGTGGCATTTAATTTCAAAAGGGGGAACTATACAAAAATGAGGGGGATAGTTAAACAAAAGCTAAAAGGTAGAGTGACTAAAGTGAAATCTCTGAAAACTGCATGGGCGCTTTTTAAAGACACCATAATAGAGGCCCAACTTCACTGTATACCCCAAATTAAGAAACACTGTAAAAAAACCAAAAAAGAGCCACCATGGCTCACCAACCATGTAAAAGAAGCACTGAGAGGTAAAAAGACTTCCTTTAAAAAGTGGAAGTCAAATCCTAGTGAGGCAAACAGAAAGGTGCACAAACAGTGCCAGCTTAAGTGCAAGAGTGTAATAAGAAGAGCCAAAGAGGAGTTTGAAGAACGGCTAGCCAAAAACTCCAAAGGTAATAACAAATTGTTTTTTAAGTATATCAGAAGCAGGAAGCCTGCCAAACAACCAGTCGGGCCCCTTGATGATGATAATACAAAAGGAGCGCTTAAAGATGATAGAGTCATTGCAGAGAAACTAAATGGATTCTTTGCTTCGGTTTTTACGGCTGAAGATGTTAGTGAGATTCCCAAACCTGAGCCGGCTTTTGTAGGTGACAGATCTGAGGAACTGTCACAGATTGAAGTGTCACTAGAGGAAGTTTTGGAATTAATTGATAAACTCAACATTAACAAGTCACCAGGACCAGATGGCATTCACCCAAGAGTTCTGAAAGAACTCAAATGTGAAGTCGCGGAACTGTTAACTAAGATTTGTAACCTGTCCCTTAAAATGGCTTCGGTACCCAAAGACTGGAAGTCGGCTAATGTAACGCCAATATTTAAAAAGGGCCCTAGAGGGGATCCCAGCAATTACAGACCGGTAAGTCTAACGTCGGTACCGGGCAAATTAGTTGAAACAATAGTTAAGAATAAAATTGTCAGTCACATAGAAAAACATAAACTGTTGAGCAATAGCCAACATGGTTTCTGTAAGGGGAAATCGTGTCTTACTAATCTATTAGAGTTCTTTGAAGGGGTTAACAAACATGTGGACAGGGGGGATCCAGTGGACATAGTGTACTTAGATTTCCAGAAAGCATTTGACAAGGTCCCTCACCAAAGGCTGTTACGTAAGTTAAGTTGTCATGGGATAAAAGGGAAGGTCCTTTCATGGATTGAGAACTGGTTAAAAGACAGGGAACAAAGGGTAGGAGTAAATGGTAAATTCTCAGATTGGAAAAGGGTAGCTAGTGGTGTTCCCCAAGGGTCGGTCCTAGGACCAGTCCTATTCAATTTATTCATAAATGATCTGGAGAAAGGGGTAAACAGTGAGGTAGCTAAGTTTGCAGACGATACTAAACTACTCAAGATAGTCAAGACCAAAGCAGATTGTGAAGAACTTCAAAAAGATCTCACAAAACTAAGTGATTGGGCATCCAAATGGCAAATGAAATTTAATGTGGATAAGTGTAAAGTAATGCACATTGGAAAAAAATAACCCCAACTATACCTATAATATGACGGGGGCTAATCTGGCTACAACGAGTCAAGAAAAAGATCTTGGAGTCATTGTGGATAGTTCTCTGAAGATGTCCGTACAGTGTGCGGAGGCGGTCAAAAAAGCAAACAGGATGTTAGGGATCATTAAAAAGGGGATAGAAAATAAGACTGCAAATGTATTATTGCCCTTATATAAATCCATGGTACGCCCACATCTCGAATACTGTGTACAGATGTGGTCTCCTCATCTCAAAAAAGATATTCTAGCACTAGAAAAGGTTCAGAAAAGGGCAACTAAAATGATTAGGGGTTTGGAGAGTGCCTCGTATGAGGAACGATTGAAAAGGCTGGGCCTCTTCAGCTTGGAAAAGAGGAGACTGAGGGGGGACATGATAGAAGTATATAAAATTATGACTGATGTGGAAAAAGTGGACAAGGAAAAGTTGTTTAAATACTCCCATAATACAAGAACCAGGGGTCACCAAATGAAACTGATAGGTAGCAGGTTCAAAACAAATAAAAGGAAGTTCTTCTTCACACAACGCACAGTCAACTTGTGGAACTCCTTACCTGAGGAGGTTGTGAAGGCTGGGACTATAACAATATTTAAAAGGGAACTGGATAAGTTCATGGTGGCTAAGTCCATAAATGGCTATTAGCCAGAAAGGAGTTAAGAATAGTGTCCCTAGCCTCTGCTTATAGGAGGATGGAGACGGATGGCAGGAGAGTGATCACTTGATCATTGCCTGTTGGGTTCACTCCCTCGGGCACCTGGCACTGGCCACTGTCGGTAGACAGATACTGGGCTAGATGGACCTCTGGTCTGACCCAGTACGGCCTTTCTTATGTTCTTATGTCCCACACAATGTAGACCACAGAATCTCCCCAGAAACATCTATAAAATCTGTAACCTATGACTGAGTTAGTAAAGTCCTCAAATCATGGTTTAAAGACTTTAAGGTACAGAAAACCCTTCAGCAAGTGAGCTGTGCCCCATGCTACAGAAAAGGTTCCCCTCCCCCGCCTTGCCAATCTGGTCTCAGCGAAAATTCCTTCCTGACCATAAATATGGCTTTCTCGGTGCAATTTCATGAGTTAGCTCTCTTTTTACTCCACTTATGCTCTGAATTTGGATGTGAGCTTATTCATTAATTATGCACATGTCAGCAGCTCTAGGAAGAGCTGTTGAGCTTCATTCATAGAATCTTAGGGCTGGAAGGGACCTCATAAGATCATCTAGTCGAACCCCGTCCTAAAAGCAGGACCACTCCCACTAAATCATCCCAGCCAGGGTTTTGTCTAACTGGGACTTAAATGTTTCCAAAGATGGAGATTCCACCACCTGTATCCTCCATCTATATTGATAATTTTCACAAATTAGTCAATCTTCATATTTTGGCACACATTATCCATTTTGTACAGTTTGAAGATATTTTGGAAGCATTTCTAGGATTTTCAGTGGGTCCTCCTAGTTTCCTGCTGACATATTCCACATGCGTTGGAATACATGTGGCAGCCATTGCCCATTACAGCTAATAGAATATTTTGTTTTCCTCTTTATCCAGCCCTGTTGCAATTTCTTAGCTTCCCCATTGTGATCTAAAGAGCATCCATATGCCTGAACATGTTCATATTCCCATTCATTCACTTGGGAACAAGATTCTTGTAGGTTGCCAGGATTATTGTTTTCTCTGATTTTTCCCAAAATACCTACTTTCTGCTTTCATGTATCTGTGGAAGCTGACACCATGTTAAATGTTCAAGCTTAAAGAGGAAGAGCACCACAACATAACATTCAGGCTTTACTCCTGTGTCCATGTATACTGTCTCACTCACTAGGCTATACATTTCTAAAAATAAATATTCTATAAACCCATCTAAAGCTATAACACTGAGGACCTGCAAGGGTTATGCAGCAAATGAATCTCACCTAAGTCTGTCTTTGGCCGTAAGTGGCCTTTGGCCTTGTCAGGCATTGTGTCCATTTAGCCATGAATGCTATAAACTGTGTAGCAATTTTGAACATTGTCAGATTATTACAGAGACAATTATTCCCCTCTAATCATTATGAAAAAGCAAACAAAGTTCACCATTCTCAGTACTGAGACAACAGAGTCCTGTGGCACTTTTAAAGACTAACAGATTTATTAATCGCATGAGCTTTCGTGGGAGAAAATCCCACTTCGTCAGACGCTTTGAAGATAGGAAAGTGACTCTGTTGTCTTTCTACAATAGACTAACACGGCTACCCCTTTGGAATTTGACTGCATTCTCAGTACTGACAGCCTCAAGAGATCAAAAACAATGAGTCAGATCCCCAACAAATCATGAGCTTGGTCCCATAAAATTGTAAGATTTTTTAAAACACTATCAAACCATGAGTCTTAGCCCTTCTTCTGAGTTTTTAACTCCCCTCTACTCTTCTGGCTATGTGTGTGTGATAATTTCAGACTGAAAAGCCAATCTTTATTTCACAAAAAAATGCATTACCTCTCATTGCTGCCAACCTGGATACCCCACTTACCCTCTCTGCACACCTAAGATAGGAAATGTATGGTAGTTCTCCTGTTACTGGCTTGACTTTCACCCAACCCTTAGCCCCCATCTTGTTGCCCTCAGGGTTCCCCCCTTCTTTGGATCTGGGAGGAGCTCCTTCCTGGCTCCTCCTCTCCCCTACCTCACCTCCCCCAGAGCTTCTCCACTGCCAAGATCACAAGCAGAGGAGAAGTTCCAAGGCAATGGGTGACAGAAAGTGTTGCTGCTGGGTCCATGCCCTCCCTTTGCCCCATGATCTTCTCAGTGCTATAGGCTCATGCTTTGAAGGCAGCAGGGCTCAGTAGCAGGTCAGGTCTGTGTCCTCAGCCCAGCGGCACGCACACAGAGTTCTGCCCAGTCCTTCTCTCCAGGAGCAAAGGAGTTTCTCACATCATCACTCCTTCAACAGATGCCAAAATTTCATGACTCATGACCAGTTTATGAGAGATGGTAAGATTGCAACATCACTTCCCCTTTCTTCTTGGAGGGAACACTCCAGCACCACCACTTCCCCAGGCTGAGGGAGCTGCCATCCAAACCCTCCATCCCCCATCTCATTATGATCTTCTGAAGGCCTCCAGTCTCCTCCTTGCCCACCACATCTCCCATATCCCCTAAATCTAATGCCTACTCCCCGTTAATCCCACAATCCACCATTTGCAGTGTCTCTTCTGAGAGCTTCACAGTTCTTGTGTCAGTGTCTAGCACTCTGAATCATGAACTGGCAGCAATTTTGCCTACAGGGATGATTTCAATTTTGTTGAAAAACAGTGGAAGGCAGCAACCAACTTTATTCAGGGCAACCTCACTACCACATGCACATACACTATAGGGTAATGCAGCCATCTTTCTGGCTTTAGCCTCATTGACAGTAATAGGAAATGGTGGCTATATTGAATAAGATGCCTAGAGTTGCCTAAACTCATGAGAAGAATTCACAAGACTACATTCTGACAATAAATTTTACTAAAAAAAAATGTTGTACTTGGGTATGACAATTGACAGAGAAATTTCTTGTTTGTTTCCTAAGGAAAATGCAGACTGCTGAATGCAGTAACATCCATCTTTCACACAGCATACTAGAGATATCGTCCCCTATCTAGCAGCAAGGGTGACATCTGCCTACATATCTTTTCAGAACAATCACATCAGTTCTATATACTGTATTTCCTGACAAAACTGGACATGCTCTATCCAAAATATATATGGGAATAATAAAATATCCAAAGTGATTGGCTCCCTTAGGGATCTGATGGGCAGGATCCCTTGGGAGGCTGATCTGAAGGGGAAAGGTGTCCAAAACAGCTGGCTGTATTTTAAAGAAACCCTGTTAAAGGCACAGGAAGATAATATTCCGATGTGCAGAAAGAACAGCAAATGTGGATGGCAACCAGCGTGGCTTAGCAGGGAACTCTGCGGGGAACTGAAACATAAAAGGGAAGCTTACAAGAAGTGGAAGCTTGGACATTTGTCAAGGGAGGCGTATAAAGATATTGCTCGGGACTGCAGGGATAAAATCAGAAAGGCCAAAGGACAATTGGAGTTGCAGCTAGCAAGAGATGTGAAGGATAACAGAAAGGGGTTCTATAAGTATATCAGCAACAAGAAAAGGATCAGGGGTTTTGTAGGTCCCTTACTGAATGGGGCAGGCATCCTCGTGGTGAATGATGCGGAAAAGACTGAAGTACTCAATGTTTTTTTTACTTCAGTCTTCACAGGGAGAGCCACCTCCCAGGCTACTACATGGGATAATGCGGAATGGAGAAAAGAGTGGCCCTCGGTGATGGAAAGTCAGGTTAGGGAACACTTAAAGAAATTGGATGTGCACAAGTCCATGGGGCTGGATGAACTGCATCGAAGGGTGCTGAGGGAGTTGGTGGAAATGATTGCAGAGCCACTGGCCATTATCTTTGAGAACTCGTGACGAACAGGGGAGGTCCCAGAGGATTGGAAAAAGGCAAATATGGTACCTATCTTCAAGAAAGGGAAAAAGGAGGATCCGGGGAACTACAGACCAGTCAGCCTCACCTCAATCCCTGGGAAACTCATGGAGTAGGTCCTCAAAGAACCCATCCTGAAACACTTGGAGGAAAATAGAGTGATCAGGAACAGTCAACATGGATTCACCAAGGGCAAATCGTGCCTGACCAACCTGATTTCCTTCTATGATGAGATGACTGGATTTGTGGATGCGGGAAGAGCCGTTGACGTGGTATACCTTGACTTTAGCAAGGCTTTTGATATAGTTTCCCACAGCATTCTCGTCGGCAAGTTAAGGAAGTATGGGTTGGATGAGTGGACCGTAAGGTGGATCAAAAACTGGCTAGATCAATGGGCTCAGCGGGTAGGAATCAATGGCTCGATGTCTGGTTGGCAACCAGTAACAAGTGGAGTGCCTCAGGGGTCGGTCCTGGGGCTGGTTCTATTCAACATCTTCATTAATGATCTTGATGATGGAATAGACTGAGTGCTTGGTAAGTTCACAGATGACACCAAGTTGGGGGGAATGGTAGATACTCTGGAGGGCAGGGACAGGATCCAGGGAGACTTGGACAAATTGGAACACTGGCCCAAAAGAAACCTCATGAGGTTCAACAAAGACAAGTGCAAAGTCCTGCACTTAGGACGAAAAAATCCCATGCACTGCTACAGGCTGGGGACCGATCGGCTAATAGCAGTGCTGTAGAAAAAGACCTGGGGGTTATGGTGGACAGGAAGATGAATATGAGCCAACATTGTGCCCTTGTTGCCAATGGCATATTAGGCTGTATCAGTAGGAGTATTGCCAGCAGATCAAGGGATGTGATAATTCCCCTCTATTCGACACTGGTCAGGCCGCATCTGGAATACTGTGTCCAGTTTTGGGCTCCCCACTACAGAAAGGATGTGGACAAATTAGAAAGAATCCAGCAGAGGGCAACAAAAATGATTAGGAGGCTGGGGCACATGACTTATGAGGAGAGACTGAAGGAACTAGGCTTATTTAGTCTACAGAAGAGAAGAGTGAGGGGAGATTTGATAGCAACCTTCAACTACTTGAAGGGGTGCTCCAAAGAGGAGGGAGCTAGGCTGTTCTCAATGGTAGCAGAGGGACAGAACAAGGAGCAATGGTTTCAAATTACAGCTGGGGAGGTCAAGGTTGGATATTAGGAAAAACTTTCTCACTAGGAGGGTGGTGAAGCATTGGAATGGGCTATCTAGGGAGGTAGTAGAATCTCCATCTTTGGAGGTTTTTAAGGCTTGGTTAGACAAAACTCTGGCTGGGGTGATTTTGTGGCAGTGGTCCTGCTTTTTAGCAGGGGGTTGGACTAGATGACCTTGTGAGGTCCCTTCCAACCCTATTGTTCTATGATTCTATGATTGTAAAGCTGTAATATGTCTAGGATCTGGCACTTTCCGACATTATGCATTATCATTGGGAACATTACTTTCAATCTGTAATTTTCAAGGGACATGAAATGTTGTTAGACATGCAAACCCAGATGGAGGAAAAGGTGAACTAGCCAAAGTCTGACACAAAACAATTGTCTTCCAATTATGATGTATTATTAAGGCTCTACTGCATAATTTTCTTGATTCTAAAGAACACAAATATCCCCATTTTTCCAGTAAGGTTAATTACTGTCTCACTGAACTTCCTACTTAGGAAAGGACAAATTACAGCAATAATTGATACTTTAAAAAAATAAATATAGTTTTAAGACCATCTGAAGTAGTCATAAATAAGAGCTAAACTTTACAGTATGTGCAGTTATGAGAACAAGAAATTAATTTCCTCAAGTTTCTCATATCTTCCTTTCCTTTCCTTAAGTAAACCATAGCTCCTCCAAATCAAGAATATGATACTGCATGCAATGAGAGAGTGAAAGAGCATGGATTATCAGGCTCTGTAGCACTGCAGTGATTCGCAAAGGGAATTTTATGTCTGCCACTAAACAGATGTCAGAAGAGGAATTGGGAACACCCTCTTCCAGATGGGTCTTGATATGCCATCTTGCTGCTGACAGAATATGTTTCCATTCCAATCATATGTAGATTTCTCACATAAATCGTTTGACACCACAGAAAAACTTGAAGAAAGTACTGATCTGAATTATTGGAGATTTCACAGAAATGGAAAAGGCTCAGTAAATGGAAGAGGTCTAATCCATCTACTCCCAGTGAAGGACTGGTCCCTATAGAACTTTTTTCCAGTAGTACTAGCATATAAGAGAACATTTGTGGCAAATCAGAGAAGGAATATCTATTATACTGTAGTTCACAGCTATCTTTAGGATATGTTCTTTCCCTAACACAATATACTTCTCTTAAAAAAAAAAAACTTGTGCAAATTGTTTTTCCAGCTGTTCACAGGAGTTCTCGTGGATATAAAATAAACCACTTTTATTAAAAGGCTCCTTGAATGATGAGATGCATATGGCAGTTTTGATTAATTTAGGTTTATACCAATCTATACAATATTCCTGTATCGATCTGTACTATATACTACATTGGATTTATATCAGTCTTTATCAATAGAAAGGAAGATATGAAGAACAATGGGAAATAAATTTAATGTCCTCATTAAGCCAATCAGCTCCATTAATATCAATGGTCTTTCACCAACTTATAGCACCAACGAATTAGGCATGTCATTTTGACTCTAAATAGCGTAACATCACTATTATGCTGGTCAGTAATAGGGGTCTTACAATTTCAGGATAACAGATCTGGTTTAGTATATTAATTTAGCAGGTATTGTAGTAGCAGAGTTGAGCACACTATAAGGTATGCTGAAACTACCACATAATGCAGAATTTCCCGAGGGGTGTTTACCTCTCTGACCTCTGACAATCTTATGGACCCCTGTCACTCATTAGTGGCTGCAATCTGCAGAACAAATGAGACCTTCTATTTCTACACAGATATAAATATTTCATGGGTAGTTTCTAGTTAATAACAATAAAGAAAATCTAAAAATTAGATTTTTTTTTAAAAAAAGGCAGGACACCTGTCAACCCAGAAATGGAAATACCTGTCTTATGGCATCATTGTCTCTCAACATCCCTACTTGAGAACAGGGATTGGAAAGAGAGATTTAAATTGTTTTTAAACCCTAAACCATTTCTCAAGAAAAACCTCTACTCAGGTTGCATCATTTAGAAAATCTTGATTCTTAAATAAAACCAACATACTTCTTCCTTTAGTGTAAAAGAACTACAAATTTACAAATCTAACAAGACTGTACTGGACTAATTAAAAACTACTGCTTCTTTTTCACTAGTTCTCTTAAGGGCAAATTCATATTCCAGCAGATAAAGGCAACTTATAAAAAGCTATAAGAATTTCTTGAAAAAATTACTGAATTACACCTTTGCCTGATACATGATATGAATACGCAGAAAACTGATCAACTTTTAATTCATGTAATACATCTGGCTTCATAATCTGTTCGGCTAGGTCTTTGATGTTCTGAAAAACACCAGTAACGGTCATAATTAAATCCTCAAGTTATTCAGCTGCATAGCTCCACTAATATTTCACATAATACCTGGAAAATGAAAGCCTGTTAATTCACAGTCCTGCTAGTGTAATTGGATTAAAATTTCTAGTAATTATTATGTTTGAACGGATCTACTGCTTGAAGTTTGGTATCTTGTGGGGTGCCATGACTATCCTTTTCCCTGCTGCCAATGCATATAACCCTGATGTACAATAAGTGTGAAACTCTCTCTTTCAAAAAAAAAAAAATACACCCACATTAAAGGCCTATGTAGCTATGTCACCCAGTATCAGCTGCACTGATTTAATTTTTCACAGTCATGTTTCCACAGATTTTTTCATTGGCTAGAGAAAACAAAGTAATGTTAAAAAACGTATTTACTAGAGATCAGCCCCTGTATGCGTGCATGAATGCACGTTTGGTGGTTGTTTGTTTTTGTTTTAGACTAGTACTAATGACTTCGATATTTTTTCAATGACCTTAAGGAGTTTTTACAGTGTTAAGTCAGCACATTTGTGCACATAAATTGGAAGCCATGTGTTCTCAGAAGCCACAGTTTCACATCTGCTGTTATTCATTTTTGTGGTTTCCATTCCCAGGGCTATTATTGGCTTTGGAGCATCTTCCCCCAAAAAGACAAATTCATGTAGAAATGAACTTAAATTTAGCTCTAACTCTCCTAGAAATGCCACTTAACATTTCAATAGTTCTTGGTGAGCCTCATATAAATGGTATTACAGAAGGACAAAGTATCATTAGAAAAGACTGGAGTTTTCTTAATGACATTATGCTGAAGTTTAGAGTATGGTTTTCATAAATATCCTGTCTATTACTGCTTGCTTTTTAAATATTCCCCAAGAGTCGGCAGGCACTCTTGCTGGTATGAAATAAGATGTTCCTGCCCCTAACAATTTATAGGCTGAATAGAAAATACAGAGAATCAACATGAAATTCAAAAACCTTTGAAAGAAAGAAAAGATTAATTTATTACATCACCCTCTATTTATATCTTTGAATCAAGTTAACACAGTACATACCATCTCCATCTTAATGTATTTCATGCACATTACAGTCACAACAATCGATATAGAATATCTTCAAATTGTCCTATTTCCCTCATCTTTGCTAAGGAAATACTAGAATCCTTTTATTTTTTCTACCCATAATGATAGGGTAAACTGTGCTTTAAAAGCACCATCACAGTCACAGCACACAGTGAGTAAATCACTGGGAAATCCTGTCTGACCCTTGCTCTGGTTATTATTTTACTCAGGGGTCGGGCCATCTAAATGAAGCCTCCTCCACATCTGCACTGTTTCAACCAAACCCAGCTTTGGAATGTGTGTCTTTGCCATTTAATACAACACAGTCATTTCAAACTTATTTATTTTTAAATGCTTTCTTGAAGTCCCTTATAGGGTAACAAGAAGTTTACTGAAAAACCATCAACAGTGGCATAGAGAGAGGACTGCACCAAATTACAGTATGGTTTACGTGTCCATACTTGGTAATGTTGCAGTAGAAAACTATAAATAATAATTAATTTAATCTAAAGTTAAGAGAAGGAAATGTGCAAAATCAGAAGCCACATGTAAACTGGGAGCTAACTGCTCACAACTGTACTCATTTAGCTAAACAAAGATGTAATTGCACCTATAATATTTGCACATCTATATAAATTTGAAGCTGGACTGAAGCCAAGCTGAGATTCTGGTCCAGCAAGTCTTCACTGCTGCACATTTACTTAGGGAACTCTTATTTCCTAGCAGGAGAAGAGAAAAGAAGCTGCAGCATGCCGTAAGACAGCATCTGACTGGTTTTTACAGCTTTTATTCTGAACATTCTCTCCTCTGAACTGATTGCACCAACTCTCTCCAGCCCCTTTCCCCACAGTCACTTCACTTCAATCTCACTCCATCTTTTCTCCAGGCTTTCTTCTTTCCCCCTCCCCACAGGAGCTTCTCTACCTTTCATTGTCTCCCTGTTTAGGTAACTCCACTCAAAATACAAAATTTAAAAAAAAAAATCTTGGTACTAAAATGACATTTGCAAACCATCCCATCGTTCACATGTTGTCTCATTTTCCTCAACCCCTTTGCCTGTCTTGTCTATTTAGACTGCAAGTGCATCAGGACTGGGTGTTTGGGCAGGACCGTCTCTTATTTTATTTCGCACAATGGGGTTGTAATCTTGATCTGCATCCCTAGATGCTACTATAATACAAATAAATAATAATGTCAGCAAGTGCGATGCAGTCAAATCCAAATCCCAAGAAAGGAAAGGAAACATTTTCAGACTCTTCAACAATGCTCCAATAGAGAGGTGATTTTCAGTTCTTTTTTTAAAAAAGCGCCAGAGGAAAAATATGCCTAATCCACCAAACTGGTCCAAAATTTGCCCTCAGTTACACATACACAATTCCCTCTAAGATCAGTGGGGTCCTACCATATGCATGAGGCCATAATTTGGCTCAGATTGTAATACTACATAATACTCTGCAAGGGGAAATCTCATGATGACTAATTCGTATACTTCCTCTGATATAACCCTCCCAGGGGAAAACCCACAGCAGGAGAGGGCTGGGGGAACTACTGATTATGTCTCAAGATTATTTGTTTTACATTCTGTCCATGGAGTGACACCTGGGGCTTTCACAAGGTGCAACCAGAAAACCTCACTGATCTAACTACTCTAAAAAGCAGACTTGGGGTGAGGGGGAGGGAGATAACAACCTGTGCATTGATTTAATGTATTCTCACACTTATGGTAGCAAGGATCCCACAAAAGCTATGTAATTGGTGATGTTTACTCACAACTGGTTTCTTCTTTGTATGTTTCTGGACCAGTTCCGCAATCACGGAGCATGGCTACTGCATACTCTATTACACATTCCCTTTGCTTTTTTCCTTGAAAATGTATTTATCTTTACCCACAAGAGGGAAATCTTGACTCAAGGCTCATGCTTGGTTCTTTCAGAAAACCACTATAAGAGGTTACGAGAACAACATGCCTTTCTAAAATATCCCTGAGGAATCTCCTCCATTAGCGTTTGAATTCTCTCACATCCTGGTCATAGCATCCCAAAGTACTGATAAACTGTAGGACTTTGTTCCAAACCTGTGATTCCTTCCTCGCCTCCTCAAGCTCTTTTCAATTCCCCTGTGCTATAGAAAACAATATTTTCATATACATGTCCCTTTTGAACTGAAGCCTGGCCTCTTCTTTTTAGCATATGAAAAATAGAGAAGTTGCCCTTCGAGCCACTGCAAGACTACGTGCCAGAAGACCAACAGGAAAGGGTGTTGAGGTAGTAGCTTTTCAAGCAATGTAAATTACATTAGCATGAGCAGACAGTTGAGGTAATTCTCTAGAGTTATGTTACAAAGCCAAAGTGTTCTTGGCTCTGACGTACTGTTTAAAGTTCTTGGTTGTTTCTTTTTCGGTTGATGAATATTACACTCTCCATACTAGGCCCTGCAGAGTTACAAAGAGCACTATAGTGTGAGACTTTCTTTTTTGTTCAAAATGTAGGGTCCTTTAAGGTAAATAATGACATCCCCATTTTTATAAATCTTGTTGTTAACCTCCATGGGAGTGAGTATCTGTTTAATGTATTCCTGAACCTAAGTTATAAATACATACACACCTACATGTCTAGCTAAGTCTCTCCGGGCTGTTAAGATGCACCAAACTATTTTTGGACTTCGTTAGGAAAGAAAGATGCAGGTTGTACACCCACAAAGAAGTCCCCTCTTCTGAGATTCTTGTTTCCTCCCATTTTTTACCCGTTGAATCCATATTTTTGACCATCTTGGCAAAACCATGTTACAGCACCAAAACTACTGTAAATAGGACTTTTCATGCTGTAAAAAGTCACTTCTACTGTATTTCATTTAGAGATTTTTCTAGCCATTTTCTAAAATAGTGCAATCACCGCACAATATGGTTTAACAATCAGTCACCTTCAATTTGCAAAGCAAGTAAGTCTCGAGCAGTGTGATGCTTGGCCAGTGTCCTAGATGCTCAATCTCTGGCACTCTAATTATCTGCTCTCTCTCAAGCTGGAGTAATGTTATACCTCTTTCTAGCTCCTTAACATATTTTGCCCATCATAATGCAGGCTTTTTTAACGCTTTTCTAAACATTTTAATATGATTTTCATATTGAATTTTTTTATTATGCTGATCTACATTTGCAAAACGTTATTGCCCCAGATTTGGTAAAGGCAGATCTGACTTGAAACCCAGCTTGCTTTCCATAACGGATTAAGAAAAGATTTTGCGGAGGGGAAGAATTTCAGTTAGACTCGGGTTCACATGCAGCACTAGTTCAAAAGAAAATGAGGCCTGAATCTAAACCAGCCAAAGGGCACCCAAACAAAATAAAACCCCTTGTCCAACACAAAGAGTGCTTGCGGCACATCTGTCTCCACGCTGTGCCAATGATACACCTGATCACTAGTTCTAAAGATTCCAGTGCCCTCTTCTGATGCCCACCCACACTCCTCTTGAACCCCAGCTCTCTAGTTCCATGGGTCCTCAGGTGCCAGATCCTTCTTTAACCCACCTGTGCTTACACTTGTAGAAGTATAATCAGTGTTAATATAGCAACTGGCATATATGGAAGATTCATATACCTTCAGAAATGGCAAGCAAAATTATTAGAGATTTAACTTTATACAAAGTTGAGTATAAGATCTGGAATAATTTTCTTGTAATCAAATAATTGGTATTGTAATTGGGCAACAATGATCCCAAATATTGAGCCAAAACCCCTCCAGTAAATTGAATGTGTACAATCAATAGAATCATTTTGTTTTAATGCCCATTTTATGTTATTAAATATATTATAATTTCTTTAGCTGTACGGTGTATTTTCTGTCCTAGTCATCACCAATAGAAAAATAATATTAGTGTGGAATGAAAATAAAACGCATTGAAATGAAGCTTCATCTGCAGTTTGCGAAATAGCTACCAACCTTTCAAGCAGCAAAGACAACATACAGTAGACTTGCTATAAAACCTAATCCATAGGACTCTGAGAATTGCTTTGTCATTTCCAAATAAGCAATGATTGTTCTGAATTGACTGTGTTTTGCATGAGGATGATTTGAAGGGAAGCAGGTGGCCAATGAGGACAGCAAACACAGGGTCACCATTAGGAGGAGGTCAGGACAAGGGCAAGCTGCTGATCACAGAGCATTTAATTTCCCCGTGAGCATTTCAGAAAAAGACTTTTAACGCACAGACACAGGAAAGACAGGATCGTGTTTTGGCCACAACAAAGCTACTGAAATTTTGTGTTTCAAATATTTTTGCCTCTTAGTGAGATTAAAAAAAAAAAATAAATCTAGCCAGGTGATTTTTCCCCTGATAATTTCATTGTAATAAAGTGCTAGAAAGGTCTCTCAGAGCTGTAACAATTCGTAGAATTTGCATGTACAATTTGAGAATGCTGGGTGATGCTATGAAGTTGTTCTTACGGCGCTGCTGTAGTTTTGAATACCTCTATGTCTATGTGGAGTCCAACCTTGCTGTCAAGTACCAGACCAGATTCACTGCTGGGTCCTTAGAATTCAACACCATCTATTCTTTCCTACCTCTCTGCAGAGAGGCTCATGAATGGGAGAAAGGGGGAAATCCTCAAAACACCAAAGTGTTGATGACGCTAGCCTTTAAAAAACACAGCGACTGGATATGTCAGGGGAAGACGGACAAAGTCAGTCAAGAAATTTTGTGCAGGAAAAGAAAAGAGATGACAATGCTTTTGTGGCAGGGTGAGCAGATTAGCTGCGCAACCAACCAAGATCAGTAAAAACAAGCAGAGCTGGGGAGAAAGGGGAATGATCCATGACTGAAAAAGTAAGCCGTGTACAGTATCAACGGGACAAAGGATATCTGGACAGCTCCAGAGGACTCTGATCCCAGCACAAAGAGTGCTCCAGTGGTGAAGAAACTGATGCTTACTATAATGCTTACTATATTTGTCTATCTTTGTGTATTTTTTGTGAAATTAGTAAAGAGCAATGGTGGCTTGGTCTGACTGTGTGATGTTACACCTATATCTTGCCCTGAAAAAGTTAAGCCAAGAACCCAACCAGACCACCACATAGCTGGACTTCTGGAAGAGCATGTGCTCACGCTAGGAAGGAGTTGGAGGAGAGTCCCAAGGGCTGGGCAGTTGGATGGGGAAGTTTCAAATTTCTGGACGGGGTGGTAGGCAGAAAATCTGAATCTCAAGAGTGGGCCTAGAGATTCCAAGCCAGGGGTACCACGTGGACTCTGTTCCAAAGGTTTAAAGCACATGAGGGATTCAGGCTACATAGCACTCTGGTGAGTCCCCCCGGGGGAACCAGTGACAGAGGCCTTGCAGAAACCCACGGTTACATTCAGGTGGCACAGCAAAGAGTAGGTTGGGATGATTTTCCTGACACTGATAGACTTGGATCACTTTTGAGATGCTAGTAAAAACTACATCTACTGGAAAGGACTACACACCCTTAAGACTCATCACAACATTCTGAAGAGCAATTGCTTCATATGTGGAATGGACCAGATTCTACCCAAAGTCACACAGTTTCAAAATAGTTTCCAAAAGGAGAATGCCCCCAGCTTTCACAAAAAGAAATATCTTTCAAAATTTTCCAGGCTGAACATTGTCCATACACTCAGAATATTTTTTTCTGGAAGAATATATTGTAACAGATTGACAGAGCTGGCTCAGTGAGTCAGCAAGCGTATCATGGCGCAAACTCTAACATATCCCAAAGAGCATGGCTCCTCCCATATGGGAAGGTCCCCAAGTTCAGGAAGTAATTCAGAAAGGAAGATAGGCTCCTGACACTCCATTGGCTGGAGGTAAGCTGCTTCTTCCAGCAATAGGCACAGGTTGTTTCTTCATTTAGTTAACTTGTGCCTGCTATAATTTGGGGCGTGAGGGTGGAGGGATTGTGCCCATTTGTGCTAACTCTGAATAAAAAGACAGAAGGTCACAGAATAGTATAAACCTTTCCAGTGAAGCATCTAACAGAAGTTTGCCAAGTAGAGGTGTCTTTGTTCTTAGCATCCAGAGAAAGCATTTTAATTTAAATCTGAAAATATAGCAATAGCTTTCCCATTCCCTCCTCTCTGTAAGCTAATGCACCCTATGCACTAAGGTTTTTATAAGAGACTTTAAAAGTTCTGGGGAAAGTACCTGATTAAACTATTGGCTGTACATCAGTGACATAGATACGTTATGTCCTGGAGATACTTTTTATCAAATGCAGTGTGGGGAAGTTAAGATAATATTTCCAAAACCATTTTCTCAGGCAGCTCCTACACACAGAATATTTTTTTTTTGGCAGTAGATCATCAGAAACCTAGTAATTTCACAACTCTAATAAAACTGAAGTAACAGTATTACCACCTTTTTTTTAGCCTGAGAAGCATAAGGTGTACCAAAACTCTAACTCACACCACTAAACTCAAGAAGGGCTAAATTCCTGCAAGATGCTGAGTACGCTCAACTTCCATGGCTTTTAATGGAAGTTGCGAGTGTTCCTCCATTGCTCTAAAAAGGAGTTCATTTCAGGATTTTGGAGCAGTGCACTGGAACACAGAGTAAGGATCCTACAGAACCATGCAGGATTGTGCCATAAGGGGAAGAAGGAAAAGAGGGGGTGGGGGAAGCTACATTTCAGAGAATACGTTATAACAATACTAAATTTACAAATAATAATTGTAATCATCATCAGTATAATTATCCCCGTTTTACAGATAGGGAAACTGAGACACAGACACAATGTGGCTATGTCTGCACTGGCAATTTAAGTCGACTTAAGGAGGCTTATGTCAACTTAAATTAAGCCACATCCACACTAGGCTTTCGTTAAGTCGACTTAAGAAATTCCTTAAGTCGACTTAATGAAAGCATAAGTCGACTTTGTTACTACCACTCCTTAAGTCGATTTAAGGATGGTGTGGACATGGAGTAACCCTTAAGCCGACTTTAAAGCTAAGTCAACTTAGTCCACTTTGTTACGTCGACTTTAATAAGGTCGACTTTAAGTCGACTTAAAGTTGACAACTTTTCTAGTGTGACATAGCCTGTGTGACTTCTAGAAGGGCACAGGGTAACTCAGTGGTACAGCCAGAAAGAGAGCCAGACCTTTTGATGTCTGTGTTCTAGCCACTAAACCATATTCCCTACAACATAAACAACACAGTGTAATCCTTTTGGGGGCTTCAGTCATGGTTATCCTTTATGCTGATAGTCCTTATAACAATGCATAGGAGGGGAAGAGATAAGAAATAAATAAGTATAGAATCACCCTGCACAGAAAAGCTGGCCTGTCAGATAAAAGCCAATGTACAGGAATTTCACTTCCCTGTATTTTGAGGACCATATTACTATATTATACATATCAGGTATGGTTCATTTATGGGTCCAGGGGGAAAAGACTGATGAATCTCAAAATAAGTAATTAAAATGAAGAACACAAGTTCTGCATACTTCATGTTAAACAGAGAGAAATTATTGCTGTGTGATGCGAAATAAAACAAGCCCTTGAACTTTAAAGTCAATGAGAAAAGAAATTAAGAGATGACTTGAGCAGTAAAGAGTTACTGTAGAGTCAGTAATTTTTCAGAAGGATTAAGAGAGCATATGCAGTATTACCCTTAATTAGTTAGGAAAAGTATGAAAAGCAGAATAATTTGCATACTACTTAGATTCAACAGATGGTTACACTGTTGATATCTAATGTGGCACACTCATGAAAGGGAAAGAAGAGGACCTATATACCCTTTGAAAATTAATACAGTTAGAAAAGGTAAACACTGCCATTCTTTATCTACTCAGTGAAATCTAAACTATACTATGAGGATGGCCCTTTGGATACCTAATTTTCTGTTTTATCACCAGGTTACAGAAGCTCTGCTGGAAAACACATCAAGTTAACTTTTGTGAGTCTAGACCTATCTACTCAATTGATTCAGCCAAGGATTTAATGCCAAAAAGGAAACAATAGGTAAGCATGAAAGCTAAAGTAATACATCACTGCTATCTTCTCAACAGATAAGCATTTCTTTGTTTGAACAAATACACATTATAGTACATGAAACCAAAACTGTATGTTTGGTTTTTTTAAAGCAGCATATCTTCTGTGGGACTTCCTTGTAACCAGACTTCAGAAAACACTCAGTACAAAGGTTTAAGTGCACATTGGATAGTATTAAATTTGCTTCAAAGTGAAAAATGGATAAGTAATAGTGGTCTAACCACAATTTCCAAATACATGAATAAAAGTGTGAAAGAGTGAAACAATTCAACCAGAAATGATTCCAATTGTAAACTAAACAATACTATTTTTTTCAGAACTCCAAACCCCAGAAACTCAATGTTGGCTCTGAGAGTCAAGCTGAGTTCCTTTCATCTTGGTACATCATTGCCGGTAATAAGAATTCCTCAGGCCCACAGCTATACCTCTGCAATCTTATGGTCTTGGCATTTGTATTCTCCGAGTACCTGTGTAACCCTTTAATAGTGTAGGATTAGTTGATTGCAATTTAATAGACATATGATAAAGAGATTATAAGTGAGATTAATGCACGCAGCAAATGACAAGCATCTCATGAAGTCTAAAAACACAATTCTAAGTCCAATACCTATCTTAACCATACTAACACACAGGTGAAACAAACTAGTTTCCAGCAATGAATCTGACAGGGCTCAGTTAAGGCCTAAAGCCTTGGCAAGAGCTAGCACTTGGTCTGACAACAGCTCTCACAAAATACCTCTGCACCTTGGTAAAGTCAGTGGGGAGATAGTTTGGGTAAAAGAGTCAAACAGTTCTGCAAACCTGAACAGCAGCGGACTAAGAATGATAGATGATAGATGCACAGCCAACATCTACAAATAAAAGCAAGAAGCTCTCCATTCACTTTTAATCCTTCTTTCTTTCCTTCAGATTTTGATTAGGATAATGCAAATTAATGTCTGCAGGAAGTGATGCAAATAAGAGAGTTACAAACTATAATTTAAGGACAAACAGCATCATGCCTATTGTCCATAATGTAAAAAAGGTACATAATCTATTTTGTCTATTGCTTGCTTTAATACAAAGAAATTTAGTTCCTACTGGGAGAATTTATTGCTGCAGGTTCCCTGCCAATTTAGAACTGTAGTGTTTACCTTTCCCTGTGAGCAGGCAGAGAAACAATGGTATATTGTGTAAATACAGTGGGGACATGGATTAATTTCAAACCCATCACGTAATCTTATGAGATTTCCCACGAGATCTCCTAACAGGTTGCAGCACTGTAAGCCATTATTTCCATATTTATTGGAAATAAAGTCTGTGCTAAGGCAACGCACAATATTCCCACTGCAAGCTCTCATGATGAGAATGAAATTAACTCTTATCATTGCTGTAAGCGCTGAGGGGCTTTTTTGGAAGCCTGTGACATTTACCCCAAATAACTACACAGTCCTTTAATGCTGTTATGATACAGTGTATTGTATAAAACTGTTACTTAGGGCTTTTAGAAAAAGATGACTTTTGATCTGAAAATCCCAACTGAATTCACTGGGATTGATGCTGATCTCATTTGTACTGGTAAAAACTGGTGCCATTCCACTAATTTCTACTGAGTTATTCCTTATTTGTGTGAGATCAGAACCTGATCCATTCTGTGGTATAATTGTGCAAGGCCCTTTCAAAATGCAAATATTGACAAGATAGACCTTAATTAAAATGGATGTGTTCTACACAGAATGCTACAGAATGTACTAGGCTTTATTAAATATTACAGACTCCAGAGGCCCCACTATACTAGGGACTATACAAATATAAAGAAATACAACATCCCTGTGCCAAAGAGTTTACAACCTACTGCATTATTTGGGAGTCAGGAAATATGGTTATACCCTTAGTTTCCTGCAGTAAAATTGAGTCAGATCCTCACCTGGTGCAATTTAGAGTAGCTCCATTGAAGATAAAGAACTGGCCCTAGCAATCTATTTGTTTACGTGCTTCCAAGGTGTTCACAATTCCAAGATACACAGAGATAGTTCTGTGCTTAGATAACACAATGACACTGGGGGCACCATGAAAGCTGCGTCCTTGTAATGTGTCATTAAGGTTCTGAGCCACACTCCTACAAATGTTTCCCCTTCAGTACTGATTCCTTTGTGAAAGTAGACATTTTCTTCGTTTTTAATCAGCCTCCTGCTCTTACCTGATTCACCCACTGATTCCTCTACATGCTGCTTGAAGTACTGCAATCTGTCATCAAGGGAAAAATAGTTAGGTCCTAATCTATAGTTTGTCACTGAATGAGTCAAGGGTGAGGGTCAGAGCAATTTAAAAAATAAAAAAAAAAGCTTTTTCTTATGCACAAGTGTGTTATTAGTTAGGTACAATGGGAAAAATGCAGAAAGTACATGACAGTGGAATTTGAGTTCAAAACATTGCATTTTTTAAATGTTTGCCTGTGGGTGGCAGTGACTGAAGGAAATCCAATAAAATTGGTTTTAGAAGACATATCAGAAGATCATATACAGAGCCACTTTGCAAGATGAGATTGCTATGGCATCAGACCCACAGCTGCCAAAAGTTTCATGGGAAGCTGAAGTAGTGACAGTCTTCTCCCCGAGGCCCTGCTGAGATTTGACTTGTCCACTTAATTAACCACTTATCCATACTGTCCAAAAAGGCTGAATATGCAGCTGTCTGCAAATACCTAGTAGCTTTTTTTTTTTTTTTTAAATCAAGTATCCATTTTCCTGCCTGAAATAGCCTTGGGCCAGAAATCTCTTCAGCTGTACTGGTGCTCCCTACCTCTGCTGATGCTAGAGCTGTGTCTGTCTTGCAGGTTAAGGGGGATTCTTACTCAGAACTTTAGAAAGCTTAAAATAAAAACTTTCAGGAGCTAAAGGTGGCTATTATTTAACATCCCAGTCCATTTCAAGTCCCAGTCCATCCCAGTCTAAGTAAAGATATACACACAACTGATGACAATTACAAATGTAAAATAATCTGAGTTTTTAAAAATCGGCATTACTTGACATATTAAAACATCTGAACATTTTACAATTTAAATGAATTTACTAATAGAAATATTTTATTTTCACTATTCTTGGCAGCAACTAGCTGCATATAACTAGGAAAAACTCCAAACCTAAATATAACCATCTTAGTTATTATATTAATAGCAAAACTCTTTTAAGCTACATTTTTCTAAAGGTTTTCCTAAGAGTTCATTCTCATATAATGTAATAGATCTTCATTTGGAAACTCAGCCCTCAGCTTCACTACAATAGTCTCTTTTTTGCCCCAAACATATTCAAAACAGTCTTTTCCATGTCCCTTAGGAATTTAAGTTTAGAAAACAGGCTTGCAAAAATACAGCAGCTCTTTTATAGTCTTTCTAGTTAAATGTAACTAAAGTAACAGTTACATGGAATTGAATGTACTAAAAAAATCCAAAGACATTTTGCTTTACATGTATAAACAGTACAGTAATTATTTCCTTTTAGGGAAAATGCCAGGGTAATAATGAAGATGACAGTAAAGTTCTTCACAATGGGCAAAATTAGACTATCAGGATTCATTAGCATGTATGTGACTGGTAAATAATTAAGTTAATTTTTAGCTGAGTAACATATTTAGAAAACTGAAAAGAACCTTGTTTGGTGAATTTAATCAACCTTTGCTCTTCCCCAGATAGGTTGGAATATATCTACCATATTAACCTGGAACATTTTCTTTACCATTATATATTATTTACCATTGAACAGTAAGAGTCCAGTGATTTTCAAACTTTAAAACTACCTTTATAAAATGATGGTTTAAAAAAAAAGACCATTTCAAAATAAATAAATGAAATTTTTCTGTTAATATAATGGTAATTATGGACAAGTTCCAGAGAGATAGCTATTCTTTTGCACAGAGACAGTCCAGTTTGTCCAATGTATAAGGCAGAGGGGCACTGTTGACACATGATGGCATGTACCACATTGATGGATGAGCAGGTGAATGAGCCTCTGATAGAGGAGCTGGTTTGATCAGGTCCTATGATGGGCAGAGTTGGCAGCGGGGTTTGTTGCAGGGATATGTGCCTGCCTTATTGTTTCTAGTGTATGGTCTGTAATTGCTGGTGAGTATATGCTTAAGGTTGGGCTTAAGATGTGGGCTGGCCTTCTCATTACAAAAAGTGATTTTCACCTCCCTCATCCTCCACACCATGGGCAGATTTTGAAGCTGTCCCTGGGGAAGGCAAGCTCCCTGCCCCCCCTCCCACACTCTCCAGGCCCACCCGAGGTCCCACTCCCAGTCCTCTTCCCCTACCCTTCACCACAGTCACTGCATGGGTCTCTGGTTGACTCCTCTCCTTCCCCCACCCCTACCTATCCTTCCCACTCCGCTCCCAGCATGTCAGGCAGCTGCCTATGTGCTCCTCCAAAGGCAGGAACTGGGTTAGTGTGGAATTGGGGCTGCTGCAGGTTGACTCACTAACTAGCCTGTTCCTCCCTCCCTGGCTGACTGGGGCAGTGACAGACCCAAGTGTTCGGGGGTACATTAAACAGAACCCCCATCAGAAAGTCCCATAAAATCCCAGTCTCCTATGATCCAGGAGGAATGCATATGAATGAAAGGTTAATTGTGGAAACACCACTTCTAAAGTACTTTCCGTCAAGGTACCTACACAAAAAACAATGAAGTAAGTTACTCCTCTGAGACAGGCAAGTATTATCCCTGTTTTTGAATGTGTTAGTCTAGTTCAGCAAAACAAAAAAAGGAGTCTTGTAGCACTTTGAAGACTAAGAAACTAACAAAAATAGATGTGTTAGTCTTTAAAGTGCCACAAGACTCCTCTTTTGTTTTTCAGTGAGGCAGTGAAACTGAAATTTGAGACTTGACTGGAGAAGACTTTCGTTTTCCCAGCATGGAAGGCAAGCAGCAGGGAAAGAGATGGGGCTACCACAGACAATCAGGGAAGGCCTTACCTCCCTTGCCTTCAATAAACTCCCCCCTCCACCCCGCTCCGCCATGCTCAACACCTTCTTATATGTTGTTCTACAATGTTTGAATCTAAACAATTTGTTTGATTTGCTGAAATAGCCTAACCTGAGCCTGTCACTTAAACTTCACTGAATTTATTTTTCCCGCATATACTGTAAATTTTCTGTTGTCAAGTGTCTGATGAAGTAGGATTACCCCAATGAAAGCTTATGCGATGAATAAATTTGTTAGTCTTTAAAAGTGCCACAGGACTCCTTGTTGTTATAAAGATACAGTAGCCTTTTCATAATTGAAGCTGTAACCAGGGTTACCTTGTAAGCCTAGTTTTCATGACTCTCTATTTTTAAGAATAAAAACACCCAATTTCTCAAAACTCTATAGATAAGAGAATTTCTCAAGAAAGTGGTTCTATTTTGAAGTTTTTCAAATTTTCTAATTCTTCTCTGTCACCATCTACTGGCCCCTTTAAATCACACTGCAACAAACAAATCACATCATATTTACATTTTCAACTTTATCTTCTGCAAGAGGCTATTTTCAAAATGAGAAAGAGTAGGCTGTTCATAAAGTTGACATTAGACACAGTTCATCATGATACTGCCGAAGATCAAATTATGGCACCCTATGCTCAGTAGCCTGTCCTCACACAGAATAATGTGTTATTTATATCCTTTCTTACTACAGTGGCTAGAATAATATGGATCCAGTCATAATATAATGATCTAAATAACAACATATCTATAACTGCGATAGATACACTGGCACCAGAATGCATAAAGGGTACAGGATTTAGTATCTATACAGAAAATATGTAGAATTTAAATATGTATACTTGCACTCTATTTTAAGAGACAGCCCCAAAATATCCACAAATAGATGCGTAGAATACAATAGAATTAGTAGACAATCACATCTATTAAGCAACTACTTTATATCAGTTCTTGGAATGGTCCTATAAGAAGTATTTCATTATCTATATTGAGTGTGCACATATATTACCTTAGATGTCCCATCATGCATGCATGCATAAAGTGAAACATAGTAACTGTTTACAGCATGAGAGATTGTCACTAAGAAACATTTATGCTTGGTGAGGTAAATGTAATAATCCAGTTATCTGAATTTTACAAGGTGAACCAAATTTACTCGCACCGCCATGGTACTGTACATTGACTATACCCATGACTTAATAATCAACTTACAGAAACAGGAAGTATAAGCTCATTTTCCTTTGCTTTTCTTAGTTCAAAATTAAATTTGTGTTTGATTTTACTAGAACTATAAATGGTAAGCAATATTAAGTAAGACAATTTCAAAGTTCCTATTTAGTACACTAATTTTAAAGTCTGGCAGTTGCATAACACAGTACTGACATCTTCAATTTATAGTATAATATGTTACTTGATAAAATATGGCATATTTCGCAGTGTGACTCGCCCACAATTGTTCCTGTGAATCATAGGGAAGAATTGCTTTCAAACTCAAATTATTAAACAAAGTATTGTAGCTTGTAATCATCCACTATAAACACACTTTCTAGCATTGCTAACAGAGACAAACATTTGCAACACCTAATCCAAAAAGTACAGCATAAGATAAATAAAAATGTTCACAGTTAATATTTTTGCATAACTTTTTTAAATATAGGGTATATCACAGCAGAAATTTACACTCTGATAGAAAAAAAACTTACCTATTTTAGAAAGCAAAAGGTAAATTACAAATCATGTGAAAACTAAGAAACAGGTGCTTTATCTAAATTTACTACTACATATTACAAACATTTCAACATTTTACAATTTGAAAATATCTGTATTCATAAGTTAATTTAAAATTACTACCGCCCTTTAATATTAACTAATATAATATTGCGTCACCTCCCTATCCCGCCTCCCCCCAGCTATGCCAGGGTCCTAATCCAAAACTCACTGAAGTGAAAAAGAGTTGTTTGGCTTAAGACTCAAGGTAAAAGCTTGATACATCTGGATGAAAGGGAAAAAAAAAAGAAGTATTTTCAGCATCCCTACTATTGGGCTGGCTAGGGTCTTTTTCAGCCCCTGTGGTCATCTGCAGTGGCCTCAAGCTATACCCAGCTCTGTTTAGGTACAAATTCAAATTAAATTAAAGTGTCTAAATGCCTATTTTTAAATTAAATAAAATGCCTTCAGTGCACGGGATACATGAGGAAAAAATGGTTTATCAATGCATGTTATGCATTTAAAACTAACCTAGTTATTAAACAATTTATCAACCTATCGAAATCATTATTCTATATTTAGCACATTGAACTGATTGGTTCTGGTCACTATGTGCTTCAAGATTTTAGAATTAGTAGATCTTATCTTCTCACATTTACATTTTATCCACAGATTGGAAGCAGAAAAACAAGCTTTCAGGCTTTTGTCAAAGTCCCTATTGACTTCATAACTTTGAATGAACTTATCACTAACCTGAACTAGCTAAATAAACTGAAATGCACAGATTATTCTCTCTCTGCCTGCAAAAGAGATTACTGCTGTCCCAAGCTGGGTTAGCCCTTCAACAAATTCTGATTCCAAGTGACTTCCAATAGTTCCATCGTTTGTGTTTCTTTAGAATATGCCACCAAAGATGTATGACTTAATACTATTTTTTGTGTTTATCTTAAATTATTTTAATAGATTGTAGTAAATTCAGGCTTTAATGTAGGTTGTAAATGTCAAATTTAACAGTAAATATTCAGAGGCGGCTTTTGGGGCAGGCGAAGCAGGCAGACGCCTAGGGGCCCCATCGCCTACCCCAAAAGCCACATCTGCCTTGGTCAGCAGCAGGAGGAGGAGCTGAGCTCAGGGGGCCAGGGCCATGGGGTGGGGAGCTGGGGCACGAGGGAGGGCAGGGTGGTGATGGGGAAGTGGGGGTCGGGGGAGTGGGGCCACAGAGGGGGCCCCGCGTGGGCCTATGGGGGCTCCACAATGGGCCTTCGCCTAGGGCCCCCAATAGCCAAAGGCCGCCTCTGTAAATATTTATAAACATATATCAATTTAAATAAAAATAAAATTTCAATTTAAAATATTTAATTAAAAATCAGGTTTTTATCCTCCAGAAAACTGGGATAATGGTAATTCTCCAGATATTCAAAATACACTGAAATCTACACATGAAACTATATATTTCATCAGACAGTTAGGGACTGGCTTGCTCACTGCAGAAATCAACTGCTGTACAGCATGAACTGGCCATGCACAACTTACTCTCTATCTCTTCTTGTGTTCCAGGCTTATTGTACCTCTTATGATCTTGTCCATTACAAATGGCTCCCTGTATGTTCCCCCCAATGCAGAAATTCTGACTCTAGTCTGCTAATCCATTTACCTCCCTAATCCGGTCTCCCAAGAAATAAGGCCTCACTCATGTCCAATTATTCATCACAAGACACCTCTTAAGGAACAACCAAGTTACTTCAAAATTCCACCTTTGGGGACCACTGCACCCTGGACCTGACCCAAGTTTTTATTTCATAAAAACAATTCATCCTTTCCTACTCTAAATCTTTAAAACTCCTCACACAGATCAAATAAATTTTGTTTGTCAAATCCATATATCTGAAAAACCTGCTGCTCCTTAGATCTAAAATAGAAAGATTATCTAATTCTGTAAATCCTTTTGGATGAATAAAGAATTCTAAATCTTCTCATTTCTCCATCTCCAGCAGCACAACAGCACTTCCAATTGTTACTTTTGAAACCTAATTGCATAACTCCAAATCACCTCATAATTGCTTAGTTTATATGCATGAACATATTTCTTAAACTGCCTGTGTACTCCCAATAGACAGGGCCGGCCCAGCCATATAGGCGAACGAGGTGGTCTCCTAGGGCGCCAGGTTTTAAGGGGTGGCAAATTAAATGGAAGTGAATTTTTTTCTCTGTTTATTTTTTAAAAATATATTAATATGTTATTTATTATAACATGTGGAGGAGGGCGCCAACGTCATAGTTCACTTAGGGCACCAAAAACCCTTTGGCTGGCCCTGCCAATAGACATTCTGGGAAAAATCCCAGCCCCACTGAAGTTAATTCAAGTTTTGTCATTAACTTCAGTGGGACCAGAATTTCACCCTCCACAGCCTCAATTCTACATATGCTTAATGTTACTATCTTGAATAACTTCCGTTGAAATCAGCAGGACTACTCCTTTACAGCAGCAGAGTTAAATCAGTGTTTGAAAAATGGGGGCACAAATGCTGGGCTACATCTTAGCTCAACTGCCTGTGAGCTCATGCACACCCACCACTGTGCCCACTCTGAAATGTAACTTGTACATCTAGTACATTCATTTCTCTCTCTAAACAATCATTTGCATCCTGTATTTCTTTATTTCCCCATACAAATACCATACACCTTAATGTAAATTTAGCTTACAAAGACCTACCATTAATGACGACTGAGATATTTCGGGAGCTATGTAGAATTGCAATATTACAACAAACAATCATCAAATCAATAGCCAAATCATGGAACACAAGTGTGGAGTTATCCTATACTGTACCTTTTCATTGTATATTCCCACCAAATCTGTAGATGCGTGGATTCAAAGACTGCTTAAAATCAGTAACCAAGACCTGCAAAGGAAAAATATTTAAAATATCTCATTAAAAGTAAATAGATTGAGCACAAAAGCAGAATGAAATCATTCTGCTAAACTTCCATTTGGAAATAAATTTAAAATATGCTCCCTTACAGCTATGTGTAGAGCAATGAATGCTGTGTGAGATAAGAATGATGACTAGTAGGATAATCTACTAACTATTGAATTTAAGATATATACAGTACCACAAAGCTTTTTCAGTAAGCTTGCTCATAGTAATTCAAAAAGTTTCAGAATAGTAATTTTACTACAACTATGAGTAACGATAGAACAAACCCCCCCCCCCCATTCAATATTCAAAATGACTAATGGCGTGGTGGAAAATAAAAATCTATTAAATAACCCACAAACTGACATATATTTGAGCCATATTCTGCCTTTGATTTGCAGCAAAACAGCAGCATAAATGGGAGAACCATGCGTAAATCAAGGGCATCATTTTAGTTTGTCATTTTACCCTCAGGAAAGGATAAAAATGGCAACTTTATTACAGATTCCGAATTCTGGCTCCATTCTGGGGGACCAGACCCGGAGGCCACCTGCCGGCTCCAGGCAGGCCAAGCCGTCCTCTTGCCAGTCGTGGCTGGCTCTTGCCGTCCTGCTGCTGCCGACAGCGGCGACTCTGGGCGGGCCGAGCCGCCCCCCTCCCCTCCAGCAGCCCTGCCCACGGGCGATGAGCCTTGCACCGTGGCTTCTGTTTCCCTGCTGGCTGCGCACAGCGCGGCAAGCGGGGGCCTGGAGCCAGCTCTTGTAGCCCCAGGCCGCACTGGGGGAGCAGGGCCAGCAGGGACCTGAGCAGCGCCATGTGCCGCTCAGGCTCAGCCCGCGTGCCGTGCCGGGGGTTGCCGACCCCTAGTTTAGCACACATATTCTAAGGCTCTCTCTACACCAAGAGTGTACAGCAGCACCATTGCAGCTGTGCTCCTGTAAGTTCACTTGCGTAGTTTCTCTGTGCCAATGGGCAAGAATGCTCCCATTGGCATTATAAAGCCAGCTCCATGAGTGGTGGTAGCTAGGGCAGCCCGTAGATCTCCTACCAACATAGCACGGTCCTCACCCGTCCTTCTTTCAGTGTAATTTATGTCATTCGGGGGAGGGGGGGTGTTTTTTCACATGACTAAACAACATAAATTATACCAACAAAAGTGGCAGTGTAAACAAGCCATAAGGGACCGTTCTGTATGAAGCGGCTTGTTAACACCTCTGTAGCCATAGGACAAAAATGGGAGGTTAGTGTGTTATGGATTGTTGTAATAAGCCATAAATCCAGAGTCTTTATTAAGATCATGATTTTTTAGTGTGTAGCCAAATTATGAATTTAGGTTCCCAGGCTCATCTCCTGAAAGTGCTGTATAGGTTTCCTTTGAGGATGGGGACTGATAGATCAGAGATAGGGGGATCACTTGGTGATAAGTGTTCATCCACAGATGATATACTGCTTTTTGTCTTTTATCTTTTTCCTTTTGAGCGTGTAGCAATTGTCTGGTTTCATCCCACATAGTTATTAGACTGGCATTTTGTGCACTAGGTGAGTCACACCACTTGTTGCAATAGGCATGTATAAGACCCCTGGAATGTGAAAGGGGGGTGTTGATCATTGCCTTCTGAGTAGCATTTGGCCGAGGCAGTTCCAGCTCCTCACACTTCAGCCTGTTCCTGCTGGTGCCAAGCTATAGATCCAGCATGGCTGGATGAGTTGTTTCTACTTGTGGCTCAAATGTTATTTCAACAGGGTACATGCAGAGGGTCTCCAAGATGGTGAGTGATGTAACCTTCGGGTGGGCTAAATTCATTTAGTTGCCCTTCTCCAGTGCCCCACAGAAATCAATCCCAACCCCTATGGGGAAAGCAGCTGGAGACCCAGAATCCAGTCTGTACAGGACTCACGGCGAAGCTTGCTCAGAGCTACACTCCTACATTAAAATACTACTACAATAAACGTAACAATGAACTTTATTAACTACTAACTAAATGAACCTTATCCTAAGAAAACAAACTACAATTAACCAAGAACAATCCCTTGCATGAAAGATACCCAAGAGTCCCAAAGTCTGTGTGGAGTTCACCCAACTCTCAGCTACAGTCTCTGTTCCAGTGTGGAAGCTTGAGTGGCAAGAAATAGCTGTCCTCTTCTTTCTTTGCTGGGATCCTCTGTAGCATTACATGCAGTCTCTCTCTTCTCCTCTGCAACCAGCCCTCAGTCCCATATGCATGTCTGCAAGGTCTGTCACAAATTACTCCTTTACATGGAGAAAACATCTTGTTCACTCCTGGCTCAGCTCCTCTCCAGAACACTGAGCACATGGTCTCCCCTCAAGGGAGCTGCTCCCTGCTGTCTGCTCAGGCTGCTGCTCTCCAGTCATCTGACTGACAACCTCACATCACACCAGCAGGGTACACTGTGGAGCATGCTCAAATTGCTACCACTCCCTGCTTCTGGAAGTTTCCAGTTGTGGGTCGCTAATCTGCCCAACAACAGTAACCCACCCTCAGCAGGTCTCTCAGAGATAGCCTTTTCAGGCATATGGGTTACAAGTGACATTTCAGCAGCATTTCCTTCTGAATGGAATGCAGTGACAGGACTCAAAGGAGAGCTCATTCATTCATGGCAAACAGGAGATCCCTATTGCACGCTGCACTTGTTGTAGTTTCCTATACAGAAACCACTGCTTTTGATGCAGGACAACTGGCACTGAGTGGTGGGATCTCGTCAGGGAAACCTGGAATTACTAGCAGTAGCTTGAGAACTTTCACATTAGGAAAGCCACCTTCATGGGCCTGCATGAAGAGATTAGCTCAACCAATGCTCTGTTGCCAAGATTGCAACTGAGGGAGGCCATAGCCATCTGATGCAGGCTGCTGTTGCAATATGGAAGCTGACTACTCCAAACTACTACAAGTTGGTGGATAATTAGTTAGATATCAGTACATAAAACTGTCCATGATGTGGTGGTGCTAGTTTGTGAGACTATTAATACTGTGGTTTTCCGCAGGGGGTGGACATTGCTAATAGGCCTGAAATAATAGCTGGCTTTCAAAGAATGGGGTCTTCAAACTGCACTGGGGCCACTAAATATACCCATCCCCACAGTTTGCCTACCACAAGGAGCACATGACTATGTCAACCGCATAGAGTACTACCCTATTGTTCTGCAGGCCGTGGTCAATCACACAGGCAGGTTCATGAACACCAGCGTGGGATGTACGGGGAAGGTGCATGATACCAGAGTGTTGAGCAAATTTTATGTTTACCTGTTTGGACAAACAGGGAACATCTTCCCTCCGAATAATGTGATTATCAATAGGGCATTTGTGCCCATTTATTTTAGGGGATCTCACTTACCATCTACTACCAAGGCTTATAAAACCATACCCCTCACCACAGAGCACCTGGCAGAAGAAGGATGAATTACATACTTTGCAGCTACAGATGGTGATAGAGTACATATCTGGCAGGCTGGATGTAAGTTGATGCTGCCTACAAATCTGTTTCAATGGCATCTGCACTGCGATTTGCACAACACCCTTAAGGATAGGGCACGCATCTTCCCATGGAGTTGGCTCAAGACACTGCTGGTTTTCAGGCTTTTTACAAGAAACCAAAATGCTTGCCTGGTATGGCTGGGGCTGGGTCTAGGGTAGCAAGAGAAATAAGGGACACCTTATGCACCTATATCTTTGCATCAGTCTTTAAAAAAAATAACAAACCAAAAAAACCAAACCTTCCCTGCTCAGAAGAATGTTGTGCAAAACTGAAGGTTCCATGCTCAGGGCAACGGTGGACATGTGGTTGAATGCCTTGTAGTAAGGGCAAGCAGACAGAGAGTTACTGGGCATGCCATTGCCATCCTAAGCCCTGCGATAGATAGTCTTTAGGTGTCTGATGGGCTTCTTCCACTGAACACGTCGGGTTTATTCCCCTTTCACCAGCCTCTTCAAGATGGTCTCAAACAAGTGAAGATTTTGGGTATTTTACTCCCAAAATCATGCTCCCTGCTCTGTTCACAGAAGAGGCTACCCAGAATCTATGCACTCCTCTGGCCAGTTAGCGACATTTTTAAAAAGGCATTTTTTTATATTGTTTGGCAGAGCTGGGCTGAGCTGTGCAGAAAACGGAGACGGCACGGACTGAAGGGTTAAATGGATAAGTATTAACCAGCAGATAGCTTCTGGTGCATAGGAAATATATGGGAAGTGAGTAGGCAGAAGGGAGTGAACACGAAGGCCCCAAGAGTTGTGAGATGGCACCAGAGAACTATCTAAACACACGTTCAATAACATGTTCTTTAGCGGCATAGTCCTGCAAAACAAGCAGTTAGGAGCACACCTTACAGCAAAACTCATGCTTTAACTCCCAGCTGTGTGAATGAACATGTATTCAAAGGAACATAGCCAGCGCCATCCCTAGCGAGGTGCAGGGCCCAGGGCAAAGCTGGGTGGCAGGCTGCACCTGCTCACCCCACCACCGGTCCCAACACGAAGTCAGGACTCTGGCAGCAGCAACTTGTCTCCCAATGGGTCTCAGTGCTCAGCCAGGAGGTGAGCTGCAGCCATCACCTCCCAAGGCCATCCTTTGGTGTGGGCAAGCAGCCCCCCCCCCCACTGCCGCACTTTCCCCTGCTCCTGCCCTGCTGACTTTGGCAGAAAGCCAAAGGCAGTGGGGCGGGAGCGCAAAGCCCAGTCTCTGGACTGGCCCTGGGGCTGGGTGGGGAAGCGGAGTCTGGTGTTTGGGCCAGCCCGCCCTGCCCCACCCCGGCGGCAGAGCAGCAGCTTCAGGGGAGAGGCAGGTGCATGGGGCCCATCCCTCCCCCCAGTGTGAGGGGGCAGGGGCCCCCACAGGCCAATTGGCCCCAGACCCAAAGACAGCCCTGCCATCTGCCACCCAGTGCTTGCTCCCAGGAGGAGTGCTGGAGCCACCTGTTTCCCACACAGTCCCAGCATGAAGCTGGGATCCTGGCAGCAACAGCCTACCTCCCAGCCAGTCCTGGCACAAAGCACGGGTCCCCCCAAAGTGCAGGGCCCAGGATGGTTCCCTCAATTCGCCAGACCCTAGGGATGGCTCTGCACATAGGTTCGTGTTTTAGTGTTCTATGGGGGGGTGAGCTGCAAAAGGTCGAAGCTGGGTTGAAACATCCACAAACACGCTCAGGCAAGAACATTAAAATACATCCCCCACTTCTCTGATCTATATATTCAAGAATCTCTATCACTATGACATTTTCCAGTATTATTCACTCTATATACTTGTTTGTTATTCCTACTGTTTATGTCAAATGCACACAAGACAGACTTGAAAGCTTAGAATCCCCAATTACAGGGCACGTACAACAGAATTACATCTCTGCTTTCTCTATTTGATCTCCCAAAGTGTCAGTGCTTCGGAGATGAGAAATACAGGAATCACAAAGAGAAAGCCCACTATTGCTAATATGAAAAACCAGCAAAATATCACCTGCAGAAGTGGTATGAGCTACTTAGTACATGATCCGTGAGGAGCAACCGAAGACTTGAACCTAAAGGATAACCTTTACTTTACCATCAGTCTCTAATCTTCCCTTTCCCTTCTTTATCTTTGTGCCTCTCTCATCTTTTACCCTTCTTAGTGTTCCCATCTCTTCTCTTTAGTCCCTGTCTCTTATGACAGTGTTTATTCTACATTAACTGCGCACACAGATTGAACTGGGATGACTCACTGAGCCAGTACTTCTCCTAGAATTTGCTATCTTGGGTTCTGCAGCCAAGATTTTTTTTTAAAAAAAAATTCTCCGTACCTTATAGTTGTAATGATTGCCTTCAAAATGTGAACTGGGTGTAAAACACCACAATAAAGTCCAAATGAATCTGAAGTCAGCCTAGCCCTAAAATAATACATCTGAGTGGGGCAAACTGTTCCTATTCACCCTAAATGGGTGTCAACTTTGAAGCTTCATTATGACCATTTAAATGTTAATATTATGAACTATTTCACTGCTGAAATAGTTGCATTACTGAAAGCATACAAGAAATGAAAAGGGCATTCCTATTTTGCACAGCACACAGTAAGAGGCATCTTATTTAGGTATCACAAGGAGGTGGAACTTGATTTGCAGGTGCAATTTGGGAAAATGCCACATTTTTCCACCCCAAGAATCCTGCAGCATGCACAGAGCAGCTCCTTCCTAGTATTTTTCTGCAAAAATGATTAACATTTGCTTCATTTATCAACATTGATAAACTAAAGGACAAAGTCATGATTTAACATTGCTCTGTGTAAAGACACAATACAGTGAACACACACACCAAAAAACCCCCCACCATCATCAAATGCCCCTGTCAGTCTTACAAAGTACAGCTTAATGAATGCATGCAAATTGCTATACCATACAAAATATCTAGTACCACTTCAACAAGTAATATGCTTATGAAGAAATCTGTGGAGAATGATAAGATACATCAATCTAATTTGTCTTTGTAATAAAAGGATTTTGTTTCCTCAAGATTATTTCAATTTTTTCCCCATGCCTAATGGCATGGCAGTAAAATATTACATACAACAAACCATCACTTTATACCCTGGAAGACGAAAATATTACATGGAAAAAATTCAGCAACAGACAAACTGTAGGTACACTGTTACATGCTGCTATATTTCAATCTTTTCCTTAGTTGTTTTGATATGTTGACATTTTTAAAAATAGATTCATTACTTCTAAGCCTGCTGAACTTAAACACACCCTATTTTTCACAGTTGCCCCAAGTAAGCTTTCCCAGCACTAAAGTCAGAATTTAAAGTAAGGCTCAGATTTGTGTCGTATGGAGGTTCTCAAAATTTGCACTGAAGGTGCATCAAAAATTGTCAGAAGCCTAATTTGCAACTCTCTGTCTTTAAATGGTAGGTATTTAAATGGTCAATTTTCTCCCTTAAAAATCTATTCAGTGAAAAACGGCTTTTCAGTCATAATTTTCCAGATTTTCACAATTACAAGCCAACAAAACTTGAAAAAATGTCAATAAAATGTTTTAGTTTTTGAAAACTGAAAATTTTTACTAAAAACTCTTTTTAGAAACCATCATGGTTTGGTTTGTACAAAAAACCAACCGCACAAAATTGTGGCAAATGTAGGGGGAGTGATTTTTTTTTTTTTTAAATGTCCCATGACAAATAGTTGCTATTTTTAAATCAGCTCTGTCACCTATGCAATGGCATATTTATACCCCATTCCTTATGCTAGAACCTGATTGTCAGCAACAGAGATGTATATGGGACATACATCTACAGACCCCAGCATGCCTTCATGAGCTCTGACAGCCACAATGAGCATTGTATGCTGTAACCTGTAGTCTCCCCAGGCCACATCTCCATAATGAAGAGAAGAATTGTCTGAGCCACATGCTAGGATTTTGGACTGCAGCTGGCTAGTAGATAGCAGTTGGTATTAAAAGTTAGGGGATTTCCACTCATGGCTTTACAATGAGAGTTCTAGGAAGAAAGTGCATTATATTTTTGAGAAAGCACACAGAAGAGATTGTGACAAAGCTACTCCAGCAGGAACTGCAAGCTACAGATTTCTTGGATCTTGATCATTCTGGCTTTAGACCTAGGTACGGGACAGCAAAAGAACTTTCTCCTGATGATCTTGCAGTGATGGACAAACCCAAAAATGTCTGTGCCAATTCCTTTAAATTCTACATATCAGAGTTGGAAAAATCCACTCACCTGATGGCAGTTACTAAATTGTGCAGAATCAAGGCTTTCATATAAAACCGAAAAGTGCTAGGATTGTGAAGAAAAATACCCACTAATAAATAATTGTTAGGTTATTGATATGTGTGTCGAGAGCAGTCCATTATCTGAATATCGTTTGGATGCTCACCTAACAAATATCAGTTCATCCTTTACCCGGTTCATACTACTTTAGGAGTAATTAACACAACTTACAAACAGACAGGTTTTACTCATCTCATTAGGGAAAATGACTAAATCGGATAGCAGTCAATATGAAACTTATGCATCTCTGGATCAGAGGAGTGAGATCAGCAGCAGGAATGAACTAAACGCTTTGTAACAGAAAGCTCAGGTTGACATACAACATCAAAACATCAATATGAATACCCCGTTTTCTCAATAAGCAGCATTACTTTGTATACCCTTTGCCTTCTACTACACTGATAGAGATATGAGAGAAAATGGCTCTTCTCTCTCTACAAATGAACTCATGCTAGAATGCGTTTTTTGTAACATTATTCTAAAACTCTTTTTTATTATTTACACCACTGAAATCTCTGACAATCAAATTTTAACTCCTTAAAAAAACCTGACACCAACTTTAAGATAGACCAGTATTTTAAAAGGTAACCCATTATAATACTTAGACCTAATTTTGCCTTTAAATATGCATGCTCATGACTCCCTTTGGCTTCCAATGTCTCATTCACATGTAACCAGATTGAAATATGAAAATAAATGAATATGCAAGAAATACTGCTGCACTACACACCATAACACATCTAATTTTTCAGACTTGCCCTACAACTGCCATCATCATTTGTATTTTCAGTCTCTTTTTAACATAAGCCTCAAAGTATAGCAAAATTTCCCCTCTTTTACTCTACATCAAGACCAGTATGTTTGTGCTCAATGTAGTTAATAAAGACAAATTAAAGAAGCCCAGTCTCTCCCACCTTCTCTCTTATCCCCTGAACCCAGACAAAATTCTACTAATTACCATAAGTTAAATGAAACATTCTAACTTCTCCCTGGAAGAGGAAGGAAAAGATAACCCCTGGGAGTCCATCTTCTTACAGCTCTCCTAAGACGTACTGTGTAATAGACTTTAGAAAAGTCTGTATAGACGACGTCAGCTTCAGTATGTCAAAATAGCTTCAATAAAATATATTAGTATATGTATCACTGACAAAATTACCTTCACACATAGTGCAATATAGTGTGCACCAAGAAAACAAAATAAGACTTTTTAACTCACTAATGCGTTGTCTCCATCAAGGAACACCAATTTGTAAAGTACGGGTGAACCTCCTCAAGTACATGAATAAGGAACGGAGCTAATCATCGACTAGAGATTGTTGATTTATTAATTGTTAATTGTTTATTAAATGATGTCTGTTCTTTTCTGGAGCATAGTTGAATATTTCCAAAGAAACCACGTACACCAGTCATCAGTTGATGCAACAGCAACAAATGACTGTGGGAATGTCCTGAACTGAAGTGAAGTGGGTTATAAAGTGAAAACCTATTTGACTGGTGTGGAAAAGCAGGTAGGCTTTGCTCCCAATATTGTCACTAGTGAGAATCTAACTGGGGACCTCACGAGGAGGAAGGAGACTGTCAGAGAAACTAAAGAATCACCAATTCCTCCTTTTTTGGCACAAATTATCTCTATGATAGTGGAAACTTGGAGTCTGGATGCTTCCTTGTCTTTCACTGTGTATCCACCATAAGAGAAATGAGCTTTATAGAGCAAAAAAGGAAAGAAATCACCACAGTTTATTTTGCTACCTACCTCAGCAGCAGAGAAGAAATCTGAGCTGTGAAGAGGAACAGGAGTAATGAGCCAAGGAGAAGGGTCCAAAAAAAACTAGTTAGTGATTGGCTCTACTACCTAATAAAATGGGAAGAGCAGCACCCAGATGGTACAAGTTGTTGGTTTTCAGGTGTACGAATGAATCTGTTGAGAAGCCACAAATACTGACAAGTAGTTTGCCAAGGAAAGGGTTACTAGTAGATAGACTTGTGGCAGAACAGGACCAGTTCCGATCAATGTCAGGATACCAGAGCACTCTTAAGTGAGAGTGGCCAAAGTCTAGTTCATGCCTATTCTCATCTTTATTGTGGAGGTATCAAGAAGCCTTTGACATGGTAAGAAGCCTTGTGGATAATGAGGTAGCAGTAGATATGATGTCATCCTAATTTAGTAAGACTACTGGTACTGACTCACATGACCTTTGCATAAACAAATTAGGGAAGTAGTCTAGACAAACTATAAGGTGGGTGAAAAACTTGTTGGAAGACCATACTCAAAGACTAGTTATGGATGGTTAACAGTCTTGTTGGAAGCATATACCAAGTGGGGTCCCGCAGGGATCTGTCTTAGTTCAAGTTATGTTCAATAACTTAGATAATTATTTAGATACCAGCACAGAGAGTATACTTACGAAGTTTGCAGAGAATACCTAGCTGGAAGGACTTGCACATCCTTGGGAGGATAAGATTAGAATTCAAAATGATTTTGACAAACATGAAAAATGGTCTGAAATAAATAGGATGAAATTCAATAAAGAAAAATGCAGAGTACTACACTTAGGAAACAATTATCAATTGCACAAATACAAAATGAGAAATGACTAGGAAGGAACACTGCAGAAAAACTTGTGGTAGTTATGGTGGACCACAAACTAAATGAGAGTCAACAGTGTATTACTGTTGGGGAAAAAAAACCACATACACACACACAAACCTTATTCTGAGATGTGATGTAAGAAAGACATGAGATGCAACTCTTCCACTCTACTCAGCACTGAGAAGGTCTCAAATGGAGTACTGTGTACAGTTCTGGGCACCATGCTTCAGAAAAAAAGTGGACAAACTGGAGAAAGTCTAGAGGAGAGGAACAAAAATTATTAAAGGGCTAGAGAGAATGGAGAAAATTAGAATGAGGACATGATAACAGCCTTGAAGTATGTAAAAGATTGTTATAAAGAGGAGGGTGATAAATTGTCCTCCTTTTCCACCAAGAACAGGACAAGAAGTAAAGGACTTAAACTGCAGCAAAGGCAATTAGGTTGGACATAAGAAAAAACTTCCTAACTGTCCGAGTATGTAAGCACTCAAATAATTTATCTACGGAGGATGTGGAATCTCTGTCATTGGTAGTTTTTAAAAGCAGATTAGAGAAACACCTATCAGGGACGATTTAGTAGTTATTCCTTAGTCCTGCCTCAGTGCAGGGGCAGACTAGATGCCCTATCACCTCCCTTCCAGTCCTACAGTTCCAGCTGGCAATCCTGCATCTTCTCTACAAGTGTGATGATTAACCATTGCATATGATGGTAGGACCTATATCCTCTGGGGGGCCGTATGTTTGTATGAAAACAGAACAACAGTTGCAGGACAACTGCATTTTGTTCCATGTGAATTTCTCAGTCTTGAAAAGTTCTCAACACAGACCTCAACTGGGTAAAATCTGGATTTGCAGTATCTCTTTCGTGACAATCAGTTTCTTCTTTGCCATTATATGAATTTGGCCATGAAATGGGAAGGGAGGCAAATTGTCCATTTGAGATATCAAATTTGGATACGTTGTATTTTATATTTTTATTAATGATCAGGAGAAATGTGGGGAGGAGGACAGACTATTAAATAAATGTACAGATGAAACTAAATTAAGAGGAGTATCAACTACCCATGAGGAGAGAGTGATCATACACAGGAACCTAAAGAGATTTAAAACTTGAGTCTCCTCCCAATTATACCAGCATAAATTAGAAGTAACTACAATGGAATCAATGGAAACACACATGTGTAAAGCTGATATGAGGAAGGAGAAGGAAGCCTATAAAAAAAGACAACAAATTAAGGCTCATTTTGGAGATCTCTAAAACAAAACAGGTGGGGGAAATAATCCAATTTTTTAGTAGGAGGGGGAAACAATATGAAGTTGTATTCTAAACAAGCAGCTCAGGATATGCAGAGTTTGCAGTATGATATGGTTGGGGGGAAAAAGCCAGTGTGATTTTGGGCTGCACAGCCGAATATTAGACAATAAATTGCATAATAATATTCTTTATTGCTTGTAAAGCAGTTTTCAAACTGTTGATCTCAACAAGCTTTACAGAGGTGGGTAAGTGTGATTTTACAGTTGGGGGAATAAACATGCAGGAAATCTAAGTGACTTGTTTGAGCTCACATTTCAAGTCATTGGCACAACTAGGAATGTAGTCTCTGCCACTGAACCACATTGCTTCCTTTGCTTACATCAAAAGAACATTTTAACAGCCTCTATTTTGTGTACACCAAAATATCACCTACTATTTGGAATACGGGTGTATTCCAATACAAGGATGAAGTCACAGGAAGAGCTTTAAAGGAGATCAAGTTCATAATGGTTTGAATCCTGAAGTCTTTACTCAGGTAAAACTCCTATTTTACAATGTAAAATGAAGTATTCAAGATTTGGCTCATCGTAATAACAGTGATTTACAGCCCAAGAGATCTGATTTATGAGAAGAGATTAAAATAAAAATGTATGATTTGATTAAACTACTATTAAGAGAGAGATACAACAGTCATCTACAAGTGGAAAGATGCACTAGAGGAAGGAGAGGATTTCCTTTTTAAACAGGAAAAATAAGAAAATATAAGCAAGTGAAATGTGAATATATTAAAGAAAGGAAAGTTAGCCTGACAGGAAAAATTTCCTTACAGTGAAGTGTATTCCATTGTAGAATAATCTTTTACAGGAAATGGCCGAAGTTCAATCGCTTGATTCATTTTAACGCTACACTGACCAAAGATCCATAAGGGACAATCCTGCCTTAGCCGAGAGATGGACTAGATGACAACAGCTTTTTTTCATTTTTAAATTCCTATCATTTCACTATATGAAATAATCCAATAAACTAGTGTGTGGGAGAAATAGGGTTAGCAGCATCTGCACACTGGTTTCTGCTGTAGGGACTGCACAGTGTAACCAGTGAGTCTTGTGACAGGAAAGGAGCATCTTGTATCTCTTTAGAAACATAGGTAACAACTGCACATAAGAAAGAGTACAAAACATACATTTATCCTTCCTTCTCTCCTCCTTCTGTCCCGCCCTCCAACTCCTCAACAAAATATTACAAGAAAAATAATTGATTTTGTGTTGTATTGATCATGATTTTTGCTGTGCCAGCTATTCATAATTGGTTTAAGCTTTGCCAATGTTAGGTGCCAACTGCTGTCAAGCAACACAAATGAAACATCTGTCAGGTATATCTCTCCACTTAACCATGCTATGTGATGAATGGGGAAAACAAATCAGAATATTTTCATAAAATAATTGTATCAATTTTTAATCCTATATGAAATTTCAAACAAATTTTGAAGAGGTCTGTAAATTTTATAGTTTAAAAAGAAACCGCAGGGAGCCAAAGATTTAACATACTTACTACTGTTAATCTGTTACACTGCAACAGCAAATTGGAGGAGTCATCTTAAAGAACCGTTCCATTCAATGGATCATGATTTCCCCCTTAATAGGGAACATTAGATGATCTTAACAACACATAAATACAAATATTTTCTGAGAAATGTGTTGTTAAGTGCAACAGTAGACTCTTACCAATCAATCTAATGTAAGCCCACTTTTCCTATAGCATTCTGACTTTTTAATGCATATCAAGTTTATTCCCCAAGATGGACAGGGCTGGATTTTCAAAGAATTCATTTCAGATGCAATAGCAAGAGACATATTTTCATAAAAGGAGTAGAAGAAATGCAGGTGAAGATGTCGAATGTATCAGCATGCTGTTTTGTGCCCGAAGTGCTCAATTAACATAAACCAGAACATGCAAATTTCTGATTTTCAAAACATTAATGGAAATCTATGCCTGTACAACTGGACACTGATTGATGCCTCCTTGATCCTGTCCCCTCTTATTTTTTTTTTTCCAGTTTTGTGTGATGCAGATAGATTGTACCAGCTCTTTTCCCTCCCCATTCTCCTCTTCCATCAGTGGATTTTGCTAACCAAATGTAATTTATAGCAGGCAACAAGCCTCCCCATTCTCCCCCTCAGATCTGTTGACTTAGAACACTGGAATGTTGTCCTTTAGAATCACCCTTAATGCTTATCCCCAAGATAACTATTAGAAAGAAAAATGAAAAACACTAAAAGGTAAGACCATGTTCAGTTCCTATGCTGGTCCACAAGGGATGAGGTTCAAGGAAACTCCCCACCCTTGTACATGCACACACACAAGAACTAAACAAAATGTGGGTCTAGCCAGTACTGGTGCCCTGAT
Organism: Pelusios castaneus; assembly: GCA_007922175.1. NCBI lineage: Eukaryota > Metazoa > Chordata > Testudines > Pelomedusidae > Pelusios > Pelusios castaneus. The sequence continues at coordinate 1,022,881 of ML685807.1, read as the reverse complement.
ACTAGAGTGGTTGCTACCATCAGAAGAAACTAGATAGACATCTAGATAGATAGGAGTCAAGCCAGTGACTGCTGAAGATAGCTTGTCTAAAGTGAGCAAGCATGAGCAGAGCAGAGCAGACTCAAGAGGAAGTAAATGTTACACCCTCTTCAGTAGTGACAGGGTGGCTGTGGGGACACCATGTGATCCCCACAACTCTGGAGGGCACTGTGCCTACTGGGGCAGCGTACCTCCACAGCATCCCTAATGCACAGTTATACCATAAGGACACTATACCTCTTCACATATGCCAGATTAGCAGGGTAAAATGCTCTCCTTTTTTCCCCACTTTCTTTCACTGCTCAGGGTAACAGATGAGACCAGTGGGACCCATTGGCAATATTCTATCCAACCAAAATTACAACTCATAAAACTGGTGAAAATTAAGCATCAAATTAAAAGCGAGGTATCGGTCTTTCGATTATAAAACGTGAACATTTTAAACGCAGGTGGCCAAAGGGCAAAATTGAGATGAGATGTATTTTTTTCCAGTGGATTTGAAACATTCATGCATTTGATCTCTCTTTATCTTGTTGGATGCACTATGATGTGAACAAATCTAGTAAGACCGTAACCATAGTAAAAGTGATGTTTATGAGCAATCAATTCAGCTGAAAAAAGTGGATGTGCTATGAATTGTTTATCTCGTTGAAGTGTGCTGTGTTACTGAAAAGGTTGGGAACCACTGACCTAAAGCACCATTGAAAGGTGCTCAGATACTGTGGCAATGAACACAATGTAAGAACCCATGCAGAAAAGGAGAGAGATTTGGCATCTTTTTTCATGTGTACTTGAACTCTATCTAAGGCCTTCAACATTTGCCTCTGTGCTATGGGACACCTACTGCACTATTAGTATCTTAAACGTTCGGTATACCACAACACTGCAGAGTTGTAACAACTGGTTTTTTAGAAACTAAAATCCTTTCCAAAATGATCTCAAAATCAAACAACACCCCTCACTAATCTGACTTGAAGAAATGGAGACTAATGTATTACAAATACAGTTTTTAAATGCAACATAACTACACATGAAAATACAAGTTTTGCATGTATTAACTGGTAAGTGTTAAAGTGTCTACAAGTGCAACTGTATATTTAAATAAGCCCATCACTGCCAATTGTATTCATACAACCCAGGCACATCCTATTTTAAAATTATCCCCAGCAGTTAGATAATACCCTCTCCAGCACAGCAAGCCACTCTACATATTTGAAGAAAGCAAATCTTCCCAGCTTTCCACCAGACCCCAGGTGGTTTGGATTTTCCAGTTTAAGCCTTCCTAAGACACAGAAGGCTAAATATTGAAAGCATTAGGCAGAACTTGTATATTAGAAAATGGTTTTTAGGAGGTACAAATCCTTGCAACTTTCCCAAGAGCAAAGGATTAGATATGCAAAAAACCCACCAAACCCTTCAACCAGCACATTGCATTCCTTGGGGGTTAGATTCCTCAAAAGAGGTGTAAGAGACTGGTCATTCTGTGTCAAAACCACACAAGTTAAATATTTGCCCACACACATGCCTTCTTTAAAAACATGTGCATGGCTAAGCAGAAATCACTGCTTCAGTCTTAATACTCTATATTAAAAAGCATGAATGACTAAGCAATCACCCTCAGCACATTAAGCTGATCCTAGGCAGCTACCCAGATGTTTGAGCACTAGTTGAAACAATGGTTTTCTGGGGACGGTGATTTCTATTTTTAGGAGAAAATGTTGTCTGATTGACACTTGTTGAATTCACTGAATTGTATTTTCAAAGACGGAGATTTGGTTAAACAGATCAATGCCACTCGTTAGCTCCTATGCCAGGAATGGCAAGAAAATTCATGTCCCTACTCTGCCACCCGTACTCAGGATGAATAGTAGTATCTGTGACAGTGGCAGACCAGGTGCCCGCTCCTGTCAAGGTCTCAACTGAACATTGACCAATACACAGCTGGAAACCAAACGGTTTAAATAGTTTAAAATAGATGTTACGTTGGTGTTTAGTATTTAGACTTTATGAAATGCTTATAGGATGCTGCATGCATTAATCTCACTTATAACATAGAGTCCTGTGGCACCTTAAAGGCTAACACATTTCTTCAGGCATAAGCTTTTGTGGGCTCCAACCCACTTAAAACATTGGTATCCCATTGTCTCACAGTCTGGAGTGGCTCATAACTGTGAGTGCCTCTCTCATAACAGACTACCAGTAAACAACGGCAGACACCCCAAACTGGTGGCATTATTCTATAATTAGAGTTCACCAAGCCAGTAAAAAATATGAATCCTGGATCAATTATATGAATACAATTGGCAGTGATGGGCTTATTTAAATATACAGTTGCACTTGTAGACACTTTAGCACTTATTAAGTTTAAGTTTTATCATGGTGTGTCAGCAGTCCCTTTAGAATCTCCAGCCTATCTTGCCACCCTCACCAACTGAACTTCGTGATAAAAAGTTCCTTAAACTTAAAATCGCCCCACAGCAGGTTTCTCCCAGTCCCAAGAAACCAGTCATTTATCCCCTGGTACTCCAGATCTTACACCAAAGACAATGGTGGTAGCCAGTTCTATAGTAAACTAAGTATAGATTTATTAGCTAAGAAAAAAAAAAAAGAGAGCTATTGTGAGATTAAAGCAGGGAAAACATATGTATAGGTGAGTCACCGTCTATAAGCACAAGCTTTTGTGGGTAGAATCCTACTTCATCAGACACATGAAATGGAGGTTACGATAAGAAAGGGAATGTATAAATGCAGAGAAGGGTAAATCACAAGGTCAGTTCAGAATTTTTTCAGCAAACCGAGTAAGTTGTTTGGATTCAAACAGTGTGGAATAACAGATAAAAAGGTGGGAAGGTTAAAAGAGTGAAAAATCACCTTTTGTAATGACAGGGCCAATTCAAATCTCTATTCAGTCCCCAGCTAATTGCATCAAATTTGCATATGAATTCTAACTCTACAGTAATCTGCCTGTTTCCCAAAAGGCTCCTCAGAATAACTCTGGGGATCTTTGTCTTCTCGTTCAGTTATTCTGCCCTGTTAGAATCCAAAGAGTCCAGAGACAAAGGATCTTTCTTTCAATTCATATTTTCAGCAGTCTCTATTATCTTTTGGAAACAAGACTGTGACTCATTTGTCTATGTATATTTACCTGCTTTTACCTTTTCAATAACTCTCGTTTCTTTTCCTTTGTTAATAAATCTTTAGTTAATTATAAGATTGACACTAGTGTTATCTTTGGTGAAAGATCTAAAGTGCAACTGATCGGGGGTAAGTGCCGGGTCCCTTCCAACTGGGAATAATCTGAATATTGCTGTGATTTTTTATATAAGGGACCATCTATCACAAAGGCAAGACAGATTGGAGTGCCCAGAGGAACTGTCCATAACTCCATGTTAAGACTGTTGTAGTGCTTGAGGAGATCACACTTTATATTTGGTTGATGAAATCTACATACAGAACTCACCAATTCAGGGTGTGTGCCCTGCTTCCTAACAGTCTGGCCTGAGGTTGGTACTCATGCCTTTGAGTCACTCCAACCAGCTTGACAGTACCTTCCTCTGCATGTAGTACAGCTGAAATGCAGAGCCTAGCATTTGGGACTATACAACAGAAAGAAACGGGGCTACTCACAGAGTAAGGTACATCCTGAGCAAAGATGGCAGAACTGAGCTATTGGCAAGTTAAACCATTGTGAGAGTTTCTATAGGCATTACCCTTATTGGTTTAAGCTTTAGTGATGATATTCTGAAGAAAACTAATAAACATGCTTCATTTCTTATACAAGGATAGCAACAACATCCCACAACTTCCATCTGCCTTGGGAGCTATCAGATGCTACTTACTTGCTCCTCAGACATTCCTTAAGATGGTATCACTCTGAAGTCTTGACTTACAACTAATTCTAAATTCACCACACAGTTAAGGTCTTGCCCATGTCAGTTAAAGTGTGGGCATACAGCACTCTAAAATTGTGACTCAGCTTGTAGAATAGAACTAGCTGCTATGTTATTCGGTAGTCCAAGATACTCTCCCATGCTGTGTTGTACACAACATTGTCAGCAACTGAACACTACTGGATATCACGAAGGAAATTAATGCACCAGATCTAAATGAGGAGGAGGTGCAAGAACTGAAGCAAAGGAAATAAAGAAATGATTAATGGCACTCAGTTTTACAGGTAGGTTCTTATCAGAATGTTTACTCAGCAGCATGAATATGGATTATGTTTAGTTACAACAACAGGACATGGGGATGCTAGATCAGATAACAAAACAAAAGCCATAAAATACAAGCCTGTATTAGGGATCATATTTACTGACACAACCATTCAGCAATCTTATTCTCAGTACAAGAACCAAAGAAAAAAGAGAAGAAACCAACTGTCAGAAAACCTCTGATTTCACAACAGAATCTCAGTTTTTTCTTGGTGTCCCTAAATCCTGGTACAGTGGGCTCTCAATACAAACTTAGCATACCACAGTAACAGGATCTCCACCATTTAGTCATATGGCCACAAAATGAGTGCCAATGGTCAGAAAAGAGGAAAGTGACAAGGTGGACTGAAGTCTTATTCCAGTCACTCAGATTTTAATTCTCATTTTTATTAAGCTTGTACTTTTTTTTTTTTTTTTTTCAGAATAGTCTCCTTTTACCATGCCCCATAACCCTGCAAATGCAGCTTGACAGATCTCTAAATAACCCCTTTTAATTGTTGGGGTCTCTTCTCCCTACCTTATATTGAAAGACTATTTCACACCTTCCCCATATTTACTAATTTTGATTCTTTTCACTGTGTGTGTATAAGCTTTTGCCTGACCCTTGGACTTTCTGTTCCCCTGCAGGAAACTTTCACTGACTTCAAAGTTCTTCAGCTACACTGGCAGGGCTTTGAGCCTCCATGTATGTGAAAGCCCCTTCTAAGATTCCCTGAGAAAGTGAGTTCAGAACTGAAGGCTTGACCTCCTCCAAACCGCACAAGACATCAACTCCATATTTCGTTATTTACTCTCATTTGGTTTATAAGAGGATACTTCTGAAGATTCTTTTGAGAATCAATCAATCAATCAATCAATCAATCAATCAATGGCCCATCTTACCAGTGCCCTGTATCTCTAGGTGCTATAAACAAACAGGCATATTTGGAATGCTTTCTAATAGAAATTGATCGGGAATCAGAAAATTTATATCCAGGTTTTGAAATTCCTGCATTCCTTCAAAACTTGGTTCTGTTCAGATTGGAGATTTTGGTTTATACAAATCCCTGTTTTTACTAACAGTTTCTCAACATCATTTCCCTCTAAACTGACATTTAAAAAGTGCATGTGGATCTTAAAGTACAGCCTTTATTTTTCTGAATGTAGTCAAAACCTTGCAGTCTACTGCTTTCTGATTAAGGGCTGTAGCAATGCATCTCTCTGGGTTGTCAGGCTTGGGACCTGCTTATTTACTTCCGTGACCTCCTAAGTCCAGCTACTTTCCCCCTCAGCTGTTTCTGTGAATCTTACTGTAACATTCTGATTTCTCAAGATCCCTATAGTAAAACTTCACAGAAAATATTTTTTCCATTATTCTCTGGCAAATAACTGGATTTTCACATGGGTCCACCTGAACAGACATTTTTCCCCCCAACAGTTTATCTTCGTGTTTTACGGCCTTCTCCATTAGTAACACTCTCCTTCTTGTGAAAAGTTTGATTATATTCGTTATTGTCACTTTCCCCTGGTAAATCAATTTGTTTTCTTCTACCCTTCCTAGGTCACATAGCGAAAAGGTTCTATAAGAGATTAAGTTTGCATGTGGTAATGAAAGGCTGTGTACTCACTGAGTGCTAATGGAACAAGTGTTACATTTGGAAATGCTGTGGGAAATGCCTATTGAGAATCAAATCAAAACAGGTGTGCATATATAGTGAGTGCACTGAGGCACTTGTGCACCTTGCTTTTAACATTTTAGCTAAAGAAAAGAAGCAGAGAAATGAGTCAGTGTGCTTGGCAAATTCAAATCATGAACCATGAGAAAGAGCTCTAGTGGAACAAGAAACAAACACCCACAGAAGAATGTCAAATAAAGACGTTTTATTAGCAAAGAGTAAACAGGTGCAGCATTCCACTTGAAAAGATAGGATATCCTGCCCTATTTGTCAGTGACAATTACCCTGTGAGTAACAAGACCTCTTGTATTCGAATGGAGTAAAACTTGGATTCAGATATCTCTTCCAGCTATTTGTTGGTTAAGATGGCCTCTGTCATAAATAACAGAGAGAAAGAATGGCTCAGACACCTCTCAACTTATTTCTTATGCATGTGTAGACACAGCAGAAACAGGCAGAGCCTATAGGAAATCTCACAGAGATTTATCCTCTAAATAACACACAAAGAAATATGTGGCCAACTGGAAACTGCTTCATTTGTCTTAGGGGCAAGCAACAAATGATCCAGCTGTGGCCACTGTGTCTTTCTTCCAGGGTGAAAAGCACACTTTGTCCTAAATAAACATTGAGAGTTAACCTAATATTTATGGAGGCATCATTTAAAGAGATATATTAATAATTAGAGCTACTTGAAGAGCTTGGGAGTTTTGCACTGAATGCAACCCTTCATTTCTTTTGGGGATCCTTAATCCCTGGCTTTTATCCTATATATGCTGTACCTGCTTGGGATCTTCCCCATATTTTATTACTTTTTAAAGAGACAGGGTCTTCCTTGAAAATAATATGCATTTCTTCTGTTAAAGAAACAGTCTATGCTGTCAATCACCAAAGCGGAAAATTATGCTTCTGTTTTATATGCACTTCTTTGAAGGCAACATTGCAACCTTATACAGTGCTCATACGGCTTAACTTGTTTGCCTATTTCCTAAGCACGCACAACTGGAAACAGACACATAGGCATCAGCTTTCCAGAGCACATCTAAAAGCACATGGCAAAAATATTTATGCAGTTAAGATGGTCAGAAATGAATGGGCTGATTGCTCATGGCTTAACCAGTTGCCATTTTTATCATGCCATCTACATTTCACAGAATCATAGAAGATTAGGGTTGGAAGGGACCTCAGGTGGTCATCTAATCCAATCTTCTGCTCAAAGCAGGACCAACTCCAACTAAATCATCCCAGCCAGGGCTTTGTCAAGCCACACCATAAACATTTCTAAGGATGGGGATTCCACCATCTCGTTAGATAGCCCATTCCAGTGCTTCAAACCCTCCTAGTGAAAAAGTTTTTCCTAATATCCAACCTACATCTCCCCACTTGAGACCATTATTCCTTTGTCTTTCATCTGCCATCACTGCAAAAAGCCTTGCTCCAGCCTCACTGGAACTCACGTTCAGGGAGTTGAAGGTTGCTATCAAATTCCCCCTCACTCGTATCTTCTGCAGACTAAATAAGCCCAGTTCTCTCAGCCTCTCCTTGTAACTCATGTGCTCCAGCCCCCTTATAATTTTTGTTGCCCTCTGCTGGACTCCCTCCAATTTGTCTGCATCCTTTCTGTAGTAGAGTGCCCAAAACTGGACACAGTATTCCAAATGTGGCCTCACTAGTGCTGAACAGAGGGGAATGATCACAGTCCTCGCTCTGCTGCAACGCTCCTGCTAATGCAGCCCTATATGTCACTAGCCATCTTGGCAATAAAGGCACACTGTTGATTCATATCCAACTTCTTTTGTCCACCCTAACCCCCCGGTTCTTTTTTGCAGAACTGCTGCCTAGCCAGTCAGACCTTAGCCTGAAGCAGTGCATAGGATTCTTCCATCCTGACTGTAGAACCTTGCACTTACCCTTGTTCAGATTTTTTTTTTGGCCCAATCCTCCAATTTGTCTAGGTTACTCTGTAACCTATCCTTACCTTCCAGAATATTTACCACTCTCCTCAGCTTAGTGTCACCCACAAACCGTGCTAAGTGTGCAACCCACCCCATCCTCCAGATCGTTAATGAAAATGCTGAAGAAAACTGACCCCAGCACCAACTACATGGAGCAGTCTGCTTGTTACCAGCTGTCAATGACCTGAGTGATCACTATTCAAGTCATTGATCACTATTCATTGAGTCCAATTTTGATCCATTTTATAGTCCATTTATCCAACAAATACTTCTTTAACTTGCTGATATGAATACTGTGGGAGATGGTATTAAAAGCTTTGTTCAAGTCAAGGTATATACATTCACCACTTTCCCCACATTCACACAGCCAGTCATATCATCATAGAAGGTAATCAGGTTGGTCAGGCAATACTTGCCCTTGCTGAATCCATGCCGACTGTTCCTGATCACCTTACTCTCTTTCATTTGCATCCATTCATTGGTTCATTGTAGACACAATGGGGGCTTATGTACCAGGCTTCTAATCTAGAATCAACAAGATATGGTATACAAATAAAGCCTACTGATGGCTTACATTTTCTTCCATACCCCAGATCTACTCTTTTGCTTGCCTTCCATCAAATTCTTCTTTCTTCCCCTCCAGCATTTTTATCTGCTTTTGTCTCAGGAACTAGGGCAGTAAGTTCTACAGGAGTGCTCTTTGCTCCAACACTTCTGTACAGAGAATTACCAGGCAGAGCAACTGACAAGCACAAACAGGTATATTTTCTGCCTTCTCATCTCCACTTACTTCCTTGATGACAAACTAGTGCTGTCCACAAGCAGAAAATTCAGCACATTTCAACCAAGAGCAAAAGGATAGCAATATAAGAAAATGGAGCACTTTCTGGGACATTGCTTGCGAAAGAGAACTGGCTGTTTTTCCTGTTGTTTTTTATTTTTCCAGTAAATCCACAGACGTGTGTGTCTGTGTGTATGGTAACTAAACAGTACAAATCACACAGGAACTCTCTGTCATCCACTTACAAACTTTCTACTAATTGCAAGAGTGATTCAAACCAGCGATGTAGTTCTAATTAGCACAAATAATCAGATCTCTTTCTTGGGAGAAATGAGTCCAGCATAACTGGTGAAAATAAAAATAAAGACAACAGACACTTTTGCTTCAGATTCTTTCACCAGTTTTTATTATTTCCAACAAGTCTTTATTATTGTCACTTTTATAGGGCCATCATTATCCAAAGTCTATTTACTTCAAATATCATCATCTGCAGTGTACAATATAGAAATGTAGTTGCTATTACAGATAATATATGGAGTAGGAAGACTGAAAGTTGTTTTTCCATGGCTGGCTCACATTTGTAGTGTTCATTGGAAGCAAAGTAAAAACATATTAATGAGTTTTAAAATAAGCAAACTCTAGCAAAGAGAAAATGTAGTGATATTTTTAGAAGGTATCGTTGAAAAATCATGGGCATGTCAAACTGCAACCTTTTAAAAGGATAATTTCTACATTATTAATAAACAGCGTTTAGTAGCCATAGGAAAAAGCTACAGTGAGTCACTGTAGTTTTTCTAGGAACAATTAAATGAAAACATTTATAGTGACCTTTCCACTTTACATTACAGTTACTGATCAAATGTACAGTTACCCCATGGACATGCATAATCAACTTTATTTTTTATTATAATTGAGAAATTGAGCTGTGAATGTCAAGAAACATTAAAAGGAAGCTGCTCTATTGATTTTGTTCAGCGTATCTGTCTGTAAGTTCTCCTAAGAAGCACTATTCACTATGGACAAATTAAAAACTGAAAATCAAATTGTCTGATCAAAATTGGTAATTCAAAGCACAGTGCTGTGATCAAACTTACAGTAACAGTTGTATAGATGGGAGCTCAGCATAAGAGACTGTCAGAAGCAGTTTCCAATCTCCTTTAAAACTTGATAGAAAAAGTTTCAATCTATGTCTCAAAAATATCTAATGGTCTCAGTGTCAATCACAAACAGTCCCAGAAACACACACACACACACACACTCTCTCACTCTCTCTCTCTCTCTCTCACACACACACACACACACACACACACACACACACACACACACACACCTGTATATGCACAATGGAATTTCTTGTCATTATCCCTAATACAAAGAATGACAGTCTCCATTTCAGTGCAGAGCAATAACTTGTAATTTGCAAATACTATTCAATTAAAAAACTCTTCACTACACACAGTATAGATTAGTGGTTCCCAACCTGTGTTCCAGGGGCCAAAAGCAGTCCTCAGACACTTTCAAAGTGGCCCTCGGCTCCGCTCCTTTTGGCTACAGAAGCGAGCCACTGCCTTGGGATCCGGATAGAATGCGCAGAGCTGCAGGATGTGTGCTGTTTCCCTGCTGCAGCCAGGGAGATGGGAGATCAAGGAACAAGAAGGCAAACTGCTTCTCAGAGGACGGGGGAGGCCTGCTGGTGGAGGTTGGTGGCCCTTCAGGGCTGTAAAATTATATCTATGGCCCTCGAGCCAAAAAGGTTGGGAACTACTAGTATAGAATAACTCCTATATGCAGGAATCATTTCCTGTCCGATCTGTGGTAAATATATGGTCCTCGGTATCGTAGTAGCTGAGCACCCCACAATCTTTAATGCATTTAACCCTACAACAGCCCAGTGAGGGAGGGCCATACAAGTGGGAAACTGTGGTAGAGAGACTGATTCGCCTAAGGTCACCCAGACTTCTATGGCAGAACAGGAAACTGAACTCAAAACCTGGGTAAGTACCCTAAATCACTGGACCTGCTTCTTTTAATCCACCACTGAAACAGAGCCAATACAGAAGCAAACGTGGCAGCTCTTTAATAGTACAAAGCAACAATAAACAGCTGTTAATGAGAACAAAAAAGGAAGATGCTGCGTCCAGTTGAAACAGTATGGGAAATTTAGGTCCCCAAAATATGCCTGAAAGTATTCAATTGATCATTTGGCCATGGCATTGGGGATATTATTATTATTTCTGCTGTGAAAAATACCAAGGGAACGTTCACAACCATAAGTAATCAGGGCCTTATATATAGATCATTCAAAAGACAGAGTCTGATCCTTACTTCACAACATTTTTATATTGATGCAACTTAACTTACTTCTTTGGAGTTAATACTAATAATTTACTCTGAAGTGAGATTAGAATAGGGCCCACAGCCTCCTACAGTAGAATGTCCCCAGGCCTTAGAACAGCACTAACTTGAAGGAAGTACTATTTATTGAATCACCAACAGTCGTAAAAGAAAGCTTCTCCAGTTTATATATATACTAACTGCCAACTTAAGAATCGCAATTGCTGGTGTCATGCTTTGCATTTCCACTCCATGAAAAACGTCTCTAGAGCTGGAGCAGTTTCCAAGGCACACAACAGTCAGGAGATACTCTCGCACCATTGAAACCTTCGCCTGAACACATACGAACTTGAGAGAGACATCAGAAATTTTTAGAACACTACTTTTGAGAGATAAGATATTAAACAATTTCTATGGGGAATATGAACACTGGAGATTATTTACTTTGTTTTAATTACTTTGGCACATTGCTAGATTAGTTTTTGTACGCTGCTAGGTTTTCATACCAAGATTTTACAATTGAAAAACATGAGTTCCTGTTTTGAATATTTAAAGTTTGCCATATTCTGTATTATCTTGTCCTGGACTGGATTTTCTGCCAATCTAATACACAATGGGTTATATTTCCACTCTTTTTGTTATTACAGTTGTGCAAACTCTAACCTAAATTTTTATGTAGGTTTTTCTTGCTTCCCCTTTGCGTTTGCTTAGAGGTGTATTGTCTAGGGTTCACTAATAAACCAATTTTAAAGAGAAGCTCAGAATCAGGCTACCCACTAGGTTTTCACTCAGACTTTGGTTTTAGGTCATGTTAGGTCATCCTTTCTACTCTTCAGCAACATTTTACCTTGGCAGGAAACTAACAATAACCCAATTTCTAATGGATTCTAAATTATAAATAGAAACTAACATTTGTTAAAGGTTTCCCCGAAGGCTCTGTGAAGTGTTTAAGAGATCCTAATGTTTATAAATCATGTTAATGCACAACATTAATAAAGCTGCAGTTTTAGACTTCTCATTAAACAAAGCTTTAAAAAAAACTGCTATTTAAAGAATTCTTATGCCACTTTGATACTAATCAGATACATGCAAGAACCAATGCAAAAAGACTTAACTGAATGACAACATGTAGTCTCCTTGACACTGTCTTCTGCAGGCTGTTTCAAGAGATGTAAGTTAGAAGAGGGGATTAGAAACTTTACTTCTTTGAGGAAAGCTGGATACCTACTGGGGGAGTGCAAACAACATTTATGGATCGAGGAAAGGACGCTCTAGCTGATAATGGGGTAATGACCGAAAAGCTCCAAAAACCACAACCTACTGTTTAGGGCTTAGATAGCAAGGCCTGCAGAAGTGACCACCATTTTGTTCTGTGGTTGTACAGCACCCAGTGCAATGGCGTGCTGGTCCATGACTAAGGCTTCCAGGCACAGTAATACAATAGTAAATATAATATAAATAAATTCCTACAGAACAGTAAATAAATAACCTATGAAAATAAAAAGGTGAATTGCACCATTAATTGTTTTAAAGAATTAGAGTAGCTAAGACAAATATAGAGTTACTTAACTGTCAATGAAAAACTAAAATGTGCTGTCAAAGGAGAAAATATAAGTGTTGCAACTGTACTAGGTAGGAGTACTCTGAGAGGCGCAGTGTGGAAGGGAATGCAGTTCTAACCACAGTCTTTCCTGCTACTCTTCTGTACTTAGGCAGAAGTAGTTGAGTGCATAGCACATTGAAAGGTTTTGCCTCCTCATGTGCGTACTCTTCGCTGCTTCTTGGGCTTTTCCATTTGCACTGTCACACCTACAATAGCCCCAAGAACATGGGGCCTGACTGATTGTGAATGGCTTGCTCCTTTCAACTCACTGCTAATTTTGCACCTGCTGAATTCAAATGGCAGGCTGATTCCTGAAGTATCCTGTCCCTGAAGAATTGAGGCCTGGAGCTATTATCTGGTTTGGGCACCTGTTACTGTGGTTACTAACCATGGCCCTTTGAAATGTTTACAGTCTATGATAGAAGAAAATTCTAAGCTGGTATCTTGCTTTGCAGCCCTATGTTTTCATGGTGCAAGACAGATCTGTTGCTTCTCACGTGAAAGCAGATCCCCTGGGAAGGGAGAGACTCAGGGGAGAGTGGAATGACAGGGAGAAAAAAAAGCAAAAGAAAGGGACATGGGCTACCTGTCCCAGGACTCAGCGAAGACTGAAGGAAAAGGTGTATCCTCTTTCCAAGGAGGAGTGAAGCAAAGGGCAAGGCCTCTGGGAACTGCAACAGCTTTGGTCTCATAGACCCATAGACTTTAAGGTCAGAAGGGACCAGTACGATCATCTAGTCTGACCTTCTACAAAATGCAGGCCTCAAGACCTCACCTACCCACTCCAGCAATAGGCCACCAACCTATGACTGAGTTATTTACCTCCTTAAATCATGATTTAAGGACTTTAAGATACAGAGAATTCACCGGTAGGTGAGCCATGCCCTGTGCTACAGAGGAAGGCGAAAAACCCCCAGAGCCCAGGCCAATCAGCCCTGTGGGAAAATTCCTTCCCGACCCCAAATATGGTGATCAGTTAAACCCTGAGCACGTGGGCAAGTCTCAACAGCCAGTTAACCAAGAAACAATTCTCTGTAATAACTCAGAACCCACCCCATGGTCATGGGAATCATTTTGTTTTATGTTACTTCATGGATTTTTTTGTGCTGGAAAAATGAAATTGTGCCAGAAGCAAGGGCCTGAAACAGACTTTGGCATGTCACTGACTCTCTCCTGGGCTTGTAAACTGGTGGACTATCCCACAGGCACCTATACAACAGTGGCTTAAACTTTCAGAGCTGCTGAGTACCAGTAGCTCGATTGACTTCAAGCTGTGAGTACCTGGGCACCTGTGAAAATTGGGCCATTTGTATTTAGGTACATGAGTATAAATTCAGGTTCCTTACTTTGGACACCTGGATTTGAACCTTTCCGCCTCACTACTGGGCATGGCATGCTCCCCAGACGTCTTGAGAAAATATTTTATCCAATACAATCCTAACATAGCCAACTTGATGATGCTGTAATGGAATAACCCTTTTCAAGTGGGAGACTTGGGAATAGAATTCCAGACTTTAGGTTGACAATATATAACCATATAGCATAAGCAAACCAAACAGAATCCAGCTATGATCTACACAGCACACACAACAGTCCCTCACTGCTAAGCCAAACAACGGTGCTGACAGATACTGGCTGTATGAATCCAGAATGAAAATCACATCCATCAGTTGAAGAGAAGGAATCATCACGAGTCAATGGTATGCTTCTGGTGAGACGAACCTTACAGGATGGCACTTTATTTTCCCCCTCAATGTTGCAATTATGTGAGTGTCCATGAGAGGGTTGATGTTAGTACAGCAGATCAATACTCCGTTATTTGCATGCCCATATAGAAAAGAAAAAAATATTGTAGAAAAAAGTAGGAGATTTAAGTACCACTCACTATATTTCTTTTCTTTCTACTATTGACACAAAAATAGTCACTTAATATTGTAATTTTGCACTGAATTTTGTCAAAATCTAGGGTAGTCTATAACTACCTATAGTCTACTAGTCTACTACTAACTATAAAAATAAAAAAAAAAAATAAAAATAAAAGGAAGTTCTTCTTCACACAACGCACAGTCAACTTGTGGAACTCCTTACCTGAGGAGGTTGTGAAGGCTGGGACTATAACAATATTTAAAAGGGAACTGGATAAGTTCATGGGGGCTAAGTCCATAAATGGCTATTAGCCAGAAAAGGGTTAAGAATGGTGTCCCTAGCCTCTGCTTATCAGAGGATGGAGACGGATGGCAGGAGAGTGATCACTTGATCATTGCCTGTTGGGTTCACTCCCTCGGGCACCTGGCACTGGCCACTGTCGGTAGACAGATACTGGGCTAGATGGACCTCTGGTCTGACCCAGTACGGCCTTTCTTATGTTCTTAACTTCAAAATGAGATCTTTCAGAAAGGTTGTCCCTTGAATTATACATATTCTATTTCCATTTTCTCTTGCATTTTTAATAAAGCATGTAAAAAGATTGCCCTGGAGTATACACTTGTCTAAAAAAAAAACTAAACCAAACCAAAACAAACATGTAAACATTTTGTTGGAGAAGAATAAAGGTAGAGAGGGGGCTACATGTTTCTCAATACCACCAGCCTCTCACATATCACTTTGCATCAATAGATCTCAAAGTGCTGTACTAAAGAAGTCAGTATCATTCTCCTCATTTTACAGAGTGGGAAACTGAGGCACAGCAAGGTGACGTGACTTATCTAAGGTCATAAGTAGTTGAATGGCAGCCAAGCACAGAACCCAGGTCTCCTGCATCCTAGTGTAGTGTTGAGAAATTACTTTCTGGGATACCTTCGCACGCTGCTGTAATATCTTTATATTCAAAAACAACAAGAGTCCTGTGGCACCGTAAAGACTAACAAATTTCTTTGGGCACAATCTTTCATGGGCCCCAACCCACTTCGTCTGATGCATGAAGTGGAAACTACAGTTGAGAGGTATATAAACATGTGCCACAATGACGGGGGGCAAGTGCTAGCAAAGTCAATATAGTTAGGGTAGATGAGGCCCATTCACAACAGCTGATTAGAAGATGACAATGTGTGAACAGGGACAATCATTTTTTAATGTGATAATTATTCCAAGTCACTATTCAGACCCAGTCTGATTGTGTCAAGTTTGCAAATCAGTTTGAGCTCTGCAATTTCACTCTGAAGTCTGTTTTTGAAGGTTTTTTTGTTGAAGTATGGCAACTTTCAAGTCTGCTACTGAGTATCCAGGAAGATTGAAGTGTTCTCCTACTAGTTTATGGATGTTACCATTTTTTATGTCCGATTTGTGTCCATTTATTCTCTTCCATAAAGACAGTCCAGTTTGGCCAACGAACATGGCAGAGGGGCATTGCTGGCACATGATGCTATATTTCACATTGGTAGATGTGCAGGTGAATGAGCTCCTGATGCTGTGGCTGATGTGGCTGGGACCTGTGATGGTATCACTGGAGTCGATGTGCGGGCAGAAACGGCAACGGAGTTTGTTGCAGAGATAGGTTCCTGGGTTAGTGTTCTTGTTGATGTTTGGTTGCTTATGAGTACTTGCTTCAGGTTGGGAGGCTATCTGTAAGCAAGGATAGATATATCTGCCTCCCAAGGCTTGAGAGAATGTGGGATCATCTTCCAGGATAGGTTGTAGACCTTGGATGATGCATCTGACAAAGTAGGTTAGAGCCCATGAAAGGTTATGCTCAAAGAAATGTGTTAGTCTTTAAGGTGCCACAGGACTCTAGTAGACATGATTCAGTATTTTCAACACACAAAATGCAATGTTAGGATTCAAATGTTTTATAAGCACAGAAGTCAGAAAATTCTTCACTTTTCTCCCAACAACAATTCACCCGCATGAAATAGAATCTATGAAAAGTCAGTTGACAAGTTTTTGTTTCCACTTTTACTAATATAATTTCAAAAGTTGTCTACTACTCCAAGCATGGAAAATATATGGCATTAGATATTGGTAAGTGCTAAATTTTTTATGGCAACCACAATATGTGGTTTTAATTTTGCTGAAAGTGTGCAATCTCTGCTAGTATGGCCTGTAAAAATTTCAAAAGGGAAACCGATCCCAATAGCCATCATTGCTGCAGGTACCAAATACTGATCTTGAAGTAAAGCTGTGGAACAAACTGACACATGCTCAGTAGATGAGGATGCCAATGTCACCATTAAAAGTTTATCAAGTGCCTAAAGCCCAAGGACGACACCATGGCAGGACTGCACAGCTTTAAAAATGTCAAACAGATGTCACATTTTACACAGATTGCCTCCGAACAAACCTTTTCTAACAAATCTCACTTAGTGTTAAAAATTTAATCCAAGCTTTTTGGAAGAACCAGTGGGGGAAAAAAATCAGTTAAAGCTTTATACTGTGAAGAAAAACAATTGTCTGCCTGGAGAGTTTGATCAAAAGGATTCTTGTGGTAAAAGGATCAATATTTCACATAGCTATTTGTGAAACTGCACAGGAACTAATTTATCAATATTTTTACCTGGGTTAAAGTTTTAATGGATTCAGGAATTCTATTTCAAATTGGCAAATAACCTCTTTGTTATCCTTATTTAGACTCAGTTATTCACTCCACTTCAAAAAGGCCAAGAGAATCTTTCTATAGCCAATTTACATGAACCTATATAAAGATAATGAAATGCCTCCAACTCTTTTCCTTCCTCAGGAACATTCTCTCCAGCAATTGTATCTGTTCTGGAGATTGTATTTTCAGCCTTCTTGGAGGGAATGGAGTTAATGAACTGAATTAACATCTTTACATAGTTGAAATTAACCCCCACACAGGGCCCTACATGCCTTGTAAGCCCTGTTTGAGCCCTTACCATGCTGTTTAAGTGGTGCTAAGAGCCTTGGAGGAGCCCTCTGCATTCAGCTGAATTTCATCTTATTATCATAGCAATGAGGCTGGGCTCTGTACACAAGAAGTGTGTCAGTAGCAACTAACAAGTAATTTCTCCTTCCTCTCCCACTACAGGTTTTTCACCTAGGAAACATTATCCTGGAATAGTTTGTGAATCCCTTTTAACTCATTAATGTCGCCTGCAGTTTTCAGTATTTTCTTCTTCCTTTTATATTTTTAGCCAGCTTATGTAATCTGTCAAATAACCTCTTCACATATGTGTTGCAGAAGTATTCAGTGCAGCAGAGTGATGGGACGAGACACTCTACATGATATTTCCATTCTCACTATCCAATCCTGAGGCTGATCCAGCCTCCAGTGCAAGCTAGAGCGGCCTAAGGGCTGCTCTAACTAGTAGCCAGCTTGTAATAGGCCGTAGGGATCAGCAGCTCTAGTCTTACCACATATTCTATTCTGTGGTAGGTTCTTGTACTGTGCTCCTCACTGTAGTATCTGAGCATCTTCCAAAAGCACATTAAGTAACGCGACTGATTTATGTCATATGTTGTTTTCAAATCCTCTCCCCAGGAGGAGAAGCATGGTTTGTCTTAGTAGAGTTTTTTTTAAAGTATACATAAAGCCCATTTAGCTAGTGGGGGGGGGGGGGGGTGGGAGGAAGAGAATGGGACAGGAGAGGCTGGCATACAGATGATAGCACCAGCTAATGATTCACCCACACTTTGGAAATCTTCAGCTGCCCATTCATGGCTCATTATAAAAGATCCTTTTGCATTGCTCCTGCAGCACAAATAGATCTGTCTATAGATCAGAACCTGGCCAATAACATCCCCTACCAATCCCAGGAATCAAGGATACAACAGAGTAGGCAAAATGACAGAAGAACCTTGTTAATTCTACTTTTAAATAAAATGCAATAATTCTCACGCACTTAAAAATCAGATAGGTTCCAGCTTAGTGCTAATGCTATAAAGAAACTTTTAATCCACTTTTACACAAATCAAATACTTTTCCTACCCATTCCATTTTCTACAGAGCTTATAAGGCATATTTGAACCCCTCCATTGATGGATATGATCTGATTAGTTTATTCAAAGTGAACTATTAATAACCATTTAAACAGCTCTTCCCAGCATCATTGTACTTTGGGAATACACAAACATGCACTGGAGTAACCTCTACTATCACAACCATGAAGGAGGAACATTTTTGTAGAAGTCCGTCACTGGAATACTTATTTGTTAGCCTAGCAATATGTCTGAACATTTCAAGTTTCAATACAAGGTTATTTCAACAGTGTGCCCTTGTTGGAAAAAGGCCAATGGCATATTAGGCTGCATCAGTAGGAGTATTGCCAGCAGATCGAGGGATGTGATAATTCCCCTCTATTCGGCACTGGTCAGGCCGCATCTGGAATACTGTGTCCAGTTTTGGGCTCCCCACTACAGAAAGGATGTGGACAAATTAGAAAGAGTCCAGTGGAGGGCAATAAAAATGATTAGGGGGCTGGGGCACATGACTTATGAGGAGAGACTGAAGGAACTAGGCTTATTTAGTCTGCAGAAGAGAAGACTGAGGGGAGATTTGATAGCAACCTTCAACTACTTGAAGGGTTGCTCCAAAGAGGAGGGAGCTAGGCTGTTCTCGAGGGTAACAGAGGACAGAACAAGGAGCAATGGTTTCAAATTACAGCTGGGGAGGTCAAGGTTGGATATTAGGAAAAACTTTCTCACTAGGAGGGTGGTGAAGCATTGGAATGGGCTATCTAGGGAGGTGGTAGAATCTCCATCTTTGGAGATTTTTAAGGCTCGGTTAGACAAAACCCTGGCTGGGGTAATTTAGGGGGAGTGGTCCTGCTTTTTAGCAGGGGGTTGGACTAGATGACCTCGTGAGGTCCCTTCCAACCCTATTACTCTATGATTCTAGTGCATGCTTAACTTGTAGGGTAGACTGCAGCACAGTCCCTTTGTTTGATTTTCTATTTGGCTTCATAAATGTATTACTCACCCTGGTGAAAACAATATTCCCCAGCCAGGATCACCTTCTGCATGACAATAACATACGACTACTGTTAACCAACTCCTCACAGCACTTACAAAAGCAGATACAACCTAATGGTTTCAACCACCAGTTCTGCTGCTCTAGAAGACAATCTCCAATTTAGTATGTATCCTAAGTTTCTGCAGTGTTGATAATGTTTCTTCATTTATATTGTCTCATATAAGCCTTTCTTGAGGTTGCTCCTGAATCAGACTGATACCGTAGTGATGACAGTGGAGTTCATGGCTAGATAGGTTAGATAGCATTTGACAGTTGAATCACCTTGTACATGAGAATGGTCTGCAGCACCTGCCACAATGGAAAGCAAACAGCATAAGCACAATAGTTACATCACTAACAAATGATTGTAAGGTAACAATGGCAAACTGAGACGTCTTCTAGTGTTGCGGTTGTTGGGTTTTGTTTATTGGTTAGTTTTATGTTGTGCCAACAGACTAAGTACAGTTAGCGTTCTGGTTTATTAATACAAGTGCACCACAGAAATTCAGATGTATGTTTTACATATTTATACAATAGGGGTGGACAAAATTGGCTCTCAGTAGTTTTACTTTTGGTCGCCAGAGGGCACTCCTCCATTACATTTCTGCAGTGGAGCTAGGTGATAGGCTACTAAAACTGTTCGCCATGGAAACTAGAAACATACATTTGTCGAGGCCTGTTATACAGGTATGAGGTAGGCATATATTACTCATCCTGCATAACAAGACATTTCAATAGATACTGCATATATACACACACAAATCTGCTCCACAAAACAATGTCTAGTTCTATTGAAATGACTACTTCTGCATTACGTCTATGCCCATCCCTTTAAAAGATACCAAGCACAGTCTCAAATCTCAGAAAATAGGTGTGAAATGGAAGATGAGTTTTAATACCATTTCAAATAAATTCATCACCAACTAACTGATAGATTCCCAACTATTAAATACTTAAAAGCTAATAGAAGGAGCAAAGAGACAAGAGAATTTAATGTCTACCATTTAATACACTTAATTTTTTACAAAATGTTACCCCAATTAATTCTTCTTCGTTGCCAACTTGGCAGGTCCTTCTTACACCAAGAAGTTTAATACCTGTTCAAGGACCTTGCAAGAACAAGCGTACATCTTAAGATCTGATTTTTGTCTGCCTGCAGTTGAAAAGCAGACAATAGTCTAACTTCACCTTGCTATTCCAGTTTCAACAATCCTCTCTAATGCATGTGTATATATGTAGGTCTTCTTCCTTCACTGTCACACGGTACTGAATGTGTCTCAGCTTGAGCCCAGGTCACTAAGCAGGGATGGCACACTTTACTAACAAATTACATTTTACTGCACAAGTGCATGCACGCAGAGTAAAAGACAGCACACACTTAATTGGCTGTGTAAGTCTACAGAAGTCTTTCAGTTTAACTCTTTGTCTCATGAAATAAAATCTCTCTAGTACAAACAGCGAGAAGCTTCCCAGTCAGCCTGGTGGTATTTTGCCTTCTCACAGACTTTTCCACGCCTTAATAGCAAAGGGCTCTAAATGAAGGGAAGTGTGAAGCAAAAATTCATATCCAAGTAATAAGACCACAAAAAGCTTTCAGGTTTCTACTTTCTCCAAGTTGTAACAACAAACCAAAACATCTACAACAGGCATTTGAAACACTAAACTAAACTCTGACTGAAGTCAATTGGGTTACATGGGGTACAGGCACTGCCTAATTTAGCCTCCCTCTAATAAATGTCACACACATACTATGTGACATTTTGAAACATTCATGGCAGAATTAATTTCAGCTGAACAATGCATAAACACTACACTCAAGTGCCTGGGGTTGCACATGTGTATCATCAGCATTTATAAACTAAAACAAGGAAGAGACTGTTTTATTCTCCCGTCATTTGTCTGGAAGCTCCAGATATAATCTTAAAGCTGATCTGAAACACAGCAGCGTTTCTCACTGGAAAATTATCTTCATTCCATTAAGCACTGGCTTTAGGTGTAAAATATGTACGCCAATGTAATAATAAAAAACAAATGAAAATGGTATATGTTCTCAAAACTGACTAATATTTTTGCAGTAGCAAGATGCAGGAGAAAGAACGGAAACTGATGTTTATTTTCTTTTGTCCTTTGGCAGTTTTTGAAATACATTTAGCAAACTGTTATACTACACAAGATAAATCATGCTTGGGAGTGGTTAAACATATTGTCAAGTATACTATCTAGGAAAAACAAGCAGCTATATGGATGAAAGCTATATTTACTGACCAGCCAAAAAATATTTTTGTCACACATAAGAAAACATGACAGTGTAATAATGTAATCAATAAACCAAACTGCAGTATTTACAAAAGTGAAATGAACACTAAAATGTATACTGTTCATTTTAACAGGCTAAGTGTTTTCGTTAAAATAAAGAAGAATGAAAACAGGAGACAAACTGTTTAATCGCAAAATTCTATACTATTGTAATTAAAGAGGGGAAAAAAGCATCATGAGAAATTACAAAAAGCAGTAAACTAGAAACAAATTACATTCAAGTATTAATAGTCTGACACAAATCCACAACAGCAAGCAAATTCCAAGTTAAAGATAAAAATTATGCCCGACATTCCAGCCTTAACTAACCCGTTGTGCCAAAGGACTACCACATGCGTAATATGTATGATCACCCATTATTCTTTTAGACACCAATGTGATATCTAAAACCCAGATGAGCTGTGAGCTAATTATCAGACCTAATTTTCAGCTAACTTCTCAGTCCTTGTTTTCCTGGGTTTTAGCAAGACTGCAAATGTGAACTTCAGTGACTTTTTGTGGCTACCTTTTTTTGGATGGGGAAGAAAGAAGAGAAAAAGAAAAGTGCAAAAGTATTATGAACACCTCAGGAATGGAGGTTGCTCATAGCTCTGAAATGTTTGTAACTCTGAACAAAATGTTATGGTTATTCTTTCAGAAGTTTACAGCTGAACAGTGACTTAATATAGCTTTAAAACTTATGGAGAAGAACAACGTTGCTTTTAACCTCTATAATTTAAATGGAATATGCACAGAAAAAGTTTCCTTAACTTGTCAAATCATTTGTTTTAAACTTCCTCCTTTTTTTAATCACTTATGTTTAACACAGTACTGTACTGTATTTATTTGGGGATTTTTTTTGTCTCTGCTGCTGCCTGATTCCAAATTAGATGTGTGATTCGCTGGTCAGTTCATAACTCTTGGTGTTTGTAATCCTTTGGTTCTCGGTAAATCAAAAACTCAAACCTTCTCTTACAAGGGGTTAGGAAGTATCAGCAGAATCAGATGCCTGACACCTGCTTCTCCAAACGGGTGTGGCATTATTTAGGACTTAGTTTTGCAAAGCACTTAAATACATGCTTAAGTTCCAAGTAGTTTGCCCATACACTACATGTTTCATGATCGGGGCCTACGTGTAGAAGGTATTAATTACTCTAAAGGTTACCAATTACTCTGTGTATTCACCTAGACCCTGTTAGCTATTACTGCCCATTTTTAAGCTGCCATCCCCCTTCACCCCCTTTCCTGGGTGATCTCCTCATCTAGTACTGCAGTAGAGGAAACAATGAAGCAGCAACTGACATAATTTTACTTACAGAGGTGTGGGTTTATCGAGCAACCAGGAAAAGAGCAACCTGATTCCCATGTAATTTACCAACACACTGAGCGGGTATGCAGTAAGAGTCTCGGCCATCTCTTTCAAATGAACACGCCCTCAAAGTTTCAAACAACTGAAGGTCAAAATATTTTCTATCTTTGTATAATAAGTGGTGGTGTGTTGTTGTGCACAGAAATACTTTCTGAGGTTCTACTGTACTTGGTCTTTCAGTAAAACAATCTTAGCCCACTGATATTATGGTTTATTTTTTATCTATTGCTATTTTGATTGTGGGGACCCTGAAAAAACTGAGGTGCCTTTTGGAATGTATAAAATATCATGAGCTATCCATTTAGTCACTTGTGCACAAATTATTCTTTCCTTTCTGATTTACTGTTTTGATTAGATAAAGAGACATTCTGAGATCCTTTCCTGATAACACTATGGAAATATTTCACTACAAGTAGACTTATTTCCTCTCATCCCTGCTGCAAGCTGAGGCCAAGAGAAACTTTACAGTAGCAAAGTGCAGCTCACAACCCTAAAATGTTCCATGCATTTCTAAGGGAGGTAATTTCTCTTAGGTTCTCATTTCTGATTTTTTAGATTCCAACTTTAATAGATCACTGTCCTCAAGAATGGAAGAGAAATCTACACTGGAAGTTGAGAAGTCTACTGCATTGTAGTGCCTACTAAATTTATTTTACTATTTCCCAGTAGTCTCTTTTATTTTTAAACCAATCCAGATGTCATGGGGATTCCCTTAGGTATGGCCTCTGTGAGCCTTTGCTTAATTGAAAAAACCCAATTCATTATGGATCAAGAACTCGCTCTTGGTTCATGCATCTTCACTCCTCTACCATCCCAGTGCCTTGCAAAACTATAAAGTGAACACATCACATCACCCCGATCTCTCTCTCTCTTTCTCTCGATCTCTCTCTGAGAGAGAGAGAGAGAGAGAGAGAGAGAGAGAGAGAGAGAGAAAAGCAGTGTTTATATATTTAAATTCATTTCATCCTGATCTGCTCCCTCTCTTCTGGATGTGAGTTTCAAATTCATGGGTCAGTTTACAAGAAAAACCTACCACCCGCACATACAGATTTTACAACTGTCAGTAAAAGTTTGACAGTTCCACTTTTCCAATGAAATATACCTACTACAGGAAGTCATGGTCATGTAGAGCAAATTCCTAGCTCCAGAAAGGAAGCAAGAATCAGAGAAAAAAATTCTAGGCAAATAAACATTTTGGAAGAGTGAAAAGAAAAAAGCAGAATAGGATAAAAATGGAGGTTACAATTTCATCCCAATGTGAACAATTATGCTTCCACTGGTATTTCTAGGAGTTTTATACACCAATCCCTGCTCATCACAGAGCAGGCCACTTTATCTCGCACCCCCTTTCTCCTATTTCATTGTCTTCTGCCTTCCTCCTTCTGATCTCCACATTTTTCCCCCCTTATCTGCATTGCCCATAGTCTATGAAACATCATCTTTGTTTCTAACTTTATTTTTTCTCCTCTACTCTCAACCTTTTTTTTTTTTTTTTTTTTTTTTTTTTTTTAAAGTCTGTGCTACCAGAACATCCAAAACAACCAAGTGGACTTCTGGTTCAGTTTGAAAAATGGAAGAAATGATAGTAGCAAATCTCTATTGAAGTTAATAGCACTTCCCTGGGGGCAAGAGAAGGAAATCACTTTTTTAGACGTAAATTTGTCATAATTAATAAGAAGCTTTAATGGACAATATTATAATTAAACAATTCCAACAGACCGATGTTAAAATAGAGTATCACATATTAAACACTCTTATTCACAACTTCAAATTTACTTACCAATGCACTGTTTGTTAAGAAGTGCCAGCATATTTAAGATTTGAGTTTTTGCTACTTCCATACTACTCCATCACTTAAAAATCACTAAATAGAGTATATGCTGTAAAAGGACTGTATGTGGTATCTCTCACCTGATCAATTTCATACCACCAATAGACCTTGGTTTTTCCCCCTTTATTGTCTAGCTTTATTAGAAGAAATCACAGCCCCAATCCAGGAAGCTATCCTTTCGATACACTACAACATTAAATTTGTTCTTCATGTAAGGGACTGAATGCACATAATTAAAGTCCCAAACCTGCAAACACTTAGGCACATAGACAACAGATTTATTAATCGCATGAGGAGCTTTCGTGGGAGAAAATCCCACTTCGTCAGACGA
>ML685807.1:972690-997176 GCA_007922175.1 Pelusios castaneus | reverse complement strand
CTCATGCGATTAATAAATCTGTTAGTCTTTAAAAGTGCCACAGGACTCTG
The DNA here is from genome assembly GCA_007922175.1 of Pelusios castaneus. Classification (NCBI taxonomy): domain Eukaryota; kingdom Metazoa; phylum Chordata; order Testudines; family Pelomedusidae; genus Pelusios; species Pelusios castaneus. Next base: position 997,126 of record ML685807.1, on the reverse strand, counting down.
TTGTCTTTCTACAATAGACTAACACGGCTACCCCTTTGGAATTAGGCACATACTTTACTTTAAACATGGAGCAGTCTGACTTCAAAGGAACTACTTCCATGTTTAAAGTTAAGCGCATGTGTAAATTATTGTCAGGTTAGAACTAAGGCATCATTCCCATTCCTTGGATGGTAAGGTTTGGACCACAGGAAATCTTTCCTATTTTTATTTTAAGGTCATATATCCTTGAAAAACGGTTTTAAAATAAAATGATACAGAGCCCAACAACAAAAGCAAATACACCACTATAAAATGATTAAAAGCATACTTTTTAACTAAGGAAATACAATATAAAAAAATGAAGGGGAAAAATCCCTCAGGAAAAGAAGTTATTTTAATTACTGTTTATTTCTATCCCTTCATACTGCATATACACGGAAATGAAAATAGCTTGCAAATTGCCAACTAAAGAAAGATGTATCAAAAGATATTTACCATCCTGTTTAATGACCCATACTCAATGACGTGTGTAGCAAAGTAATGTTTTTGTTAACTCATTTACAAAAAGCTTCATTATAACAATAATCCTTTAATTGCATTTCATCAGAGTGCTTTTAGAAATATAAAGTAGGTGAGTATCAAATGGACCAACCAAGATGGCAAACTGTACACATATATGAAAATTAACATCTTAAAAGATCTTCTGCTTAAGTTACGTTTATTTATTTATTTTTCAAGATTCAAACATGTTCTTTATATACTGAATGCAAAGTCTACTTAAGTCAACTGGAGTATTTCTACCTCCTTAACTGCGTCTTTAATTAGACCCCATTCTTCCAGGTGCATGTTCAGATTCATATACATCTCTATGCTTCGCAACTTACTTGCAACAGTGGCCAGAAATATCTTTTTGCCATCTTTATGTGGCAGGATTTTACCTATTTTCTTCAGAAGCAGACCTTGAGTACAGCGGTCCATACCTTTGTCACTTCTACAAAGATGTGCTGCAATGTTCACTACTTCCAGCCTTTCTATTTACAGTGGAAGCTGCCGCTTATAAAACATGCAGCCACATGTCTCCAAAATGGAGACGGTAGTAGAGGGGTGGGAGAAGGGAAAATAATCACATTTGTGCTGTGTACATTAAACCAACTCCCAATCTACTACTGGATGAAATGTGAGGGTTACGGACTGACTACCTAAAAAAACCCTATCCTCTCTACACTACTTTAAGGATGCCACCACCAACAGGGATGTTTAAAGAACACGGCTATGTTAGTTAGATATGAACTCCAACTGCAGAAGGTCAGGAGGAATGAGTGTAAGTATTTCCTTCTTTAAAAGGCAATGAATCCATTTACAGAGGCCTTACTATAATAAAAGTAGAAACCTTCTAATTGGCAAGACCCAGATCTCCCACTCAAGAAACCCAATCTATGGAATACATTTCCTCTATAGGTAGTGTAGAGAACATGGTCCTTCTATTAGGAAGGCAGAGGTTTTCTCATGTGTGGTACCTAGACATTATGGTGACTGACACACTAAAAACATGTATGCAAATAGATAGACCTCAGTTCCTGCAGAGATACACGAGAAAGAGGTGGCCTGCAAGGTATTTATGACCTGAACCACTGTTCATTATGAAGTCCCTTGAATTGAAACCAGAGAGAATATGAAGCTAGAGTAATCTATTGATCTCTTCAGACAACCCTATTAAGTTATTGAGCTGTCATATTCTCCATCAACTGAAGTTTCCAAGTGACCTACAAGTATAGCCCCATGAGCAGCCCATTGCAGGAATCCAAGCCAGACACAACAAAATGGATAACTGTATAAGGGTCACACCCAAAAGAAATGTCCATAACCATTTCACCTAGCACAGAGGAAAACATGCACTGGTTACCACCAAAGCCACCTGCAGTAATCAGAAGTCCAAAAAATAAACTTGGAATGACAACCACTTTGAGGAAAAGTGGACAAACATTCGCAAAAGTTGGCTGTGGCAGAAGCTGAAGGGGAAGAGAGAAGATACCTATCTCTCTGCCAAACACTACATTGGTTACCATAAACCAGCTATTAGTATCTCCAAATTATCTGGACCAAATGCATCTACCTTATCTTTGTCCATATCTCTGTCTCAGACAAGCACAGGGAAGTTACCATCTGGGTCTAATGAAAAGAAGGCAGATTGGCACATCATCAGCATACCAACAGCACTGTAGCCCCAAACCATGATTTGCTCTAGCTCTCTTAAGACACATTAACGAGCAATGGTGACAGGACAGAACCTACCTAGCAGACCTGCCCAAGATAAAAATATCTTAGTGTGAAAAATTATTCAGCTTCACTTTCTGGGATCTTTCTGAAAGGAAAGAACAGAGGCACTCAAAAATAACCCTTCCACGCATGCCAGGATCAGCAGTCAGTTCAACAAAAAGCACTGTCAATGGCACCGTATAGATCTATCACAGCTTTTGAAAAAGCATGGACAACTAATCCTTATCTATTTCTAGGAGGGGTTCATCAACCAGCAAGAGCAATGCCATCTGTATATCACACCCAAGTCAAGTCAACAGGGAATAAAGATATCTGAGAATCTAGTTACTGTCAGTTGACTGACTGTCACTTTCTCACTATCCTTGTCCAAAAGGGCAGATTAGAGCCAAGGGACATTTTGATTCTGACATTTGATGCCTCATATGTTTGTTTATTAAGAAACATTAATAGCAGCAAAAAGAACCCCAAGAAAAGCTGTACACACACACACACAAAAATCTAGATTTGCGGAACGGTCAGTAAGCGTCTCTGAAGCTCCTACTGGCCCAAAGATGGGGTCTGTTCCACTTAGTTTCACTCTTTTGATAAGGACAGTTTTTATTTAAACCATCTCAGACAAGCTCTGCTGATCAGAATTAACAGCAAGACATGGCCCAGAGTGCATCTGAAGTAACTGTGAAGTCCGAGAACTTCTTTGATCTCAAGAAACAAAGAAAAAATTGGCTGCATAATTGTAATGTGCAATGACTAAAGTTGGCTTGGGGCAGTCCTGAGACATGGTCAACTGGTCTGCAAAATGCCTAGTGGTCAGGTGACTAATCAGTATTAAAGGCAGTCTGCAGCAGCTATCGCAGATCTCACAGGGGTCAGTAGCCAAGAGATCCTGTCCAAATACGGTAATAACTTGGACACTGAGCACCTTGGCAAGACCTACCAGCCAGACACCCAGCAAAGAAGGTCTCTGTAGTAACTTAGAGCCCTCCCCATTTAGTCTCCCGTCACCAGTTGCTGGATATATTTGCTGCTAGCAATCACAGATCGGCAACATGCTATTGCAGGCAGTCTCATCATATCTTCCCCTTCAAAAATTTATCAAGTTCAGTCTTGAAGCTGGGTAGGTTTTTTTTGCTCCTACTGTACCCTTTGAAAGGCTGTGCCAGAACTTCCTTCCTCTGATGGTAGAAATCTTCATCTAATTTCAAGCCTGACCTTGTTGATGGCCAGTTTATATCCATATTCTTGTATCAGTACTGGTGCATAACTTAAATAACTCCTTTTCCTCGCTGGAATTTATTCCTCTGATGCATTTATAAAAAGCAATCATATGCCTCCTCAGCCTTGGACTAAACAAGCCAAACTCTTTGAATCTCATCTCCTAAGGTAAGTTTTCCATTCCTTGGATCATCCTAGGAGCAGTTCTTTGCACCTGTTCGAGTTTGAATTCATCTTCCTTAAACACAGGAGATCAGAACTGCACACTGTATTCCTGATGAGGTCTCACCAATACCTTGTATAACGATACTAACACATCCCTAGCTCTATCATAAATACCTCACTTGATACATCCTAGGACCACATTCGTCTTTTTCATGGCTGCATCACATGGGCAGCTCATAGTCATCCCGTGACCAACCAATATGTCCAGGTCTTTCTTCTCCTCTGTCATTTCTAATTGATATGCCCCAGCTTATAACAAAAATTCTTGTTGTTAGTTCCTAAGTGCATGAACTTGCACTCTGCACTATTAAATTTCATCCTTACTCTATTATTTCAAATCTTCTTGTATGATATTCTGGTCCTCCTCTGTATTAGCAATACCTCCCAACTTTTTGTGACAAGGTCATTGATGAAAATGTTAAATAAGTTTGGCCCCAAACCGATCCTGGAGGAACTCCACTAGTAACCTCCCTCCAGCCTGACAGTTCACCATTGAGTATGACGCATTGTAGTCTCCCCTTGAACGCGTTTCTTATTCACCTTTTAGTTCTCATATTAATCCCCATTTTTTCCAATTTAACTAATAATTTCCCATGTGGAATAGTATCAAATGCCTTACTGAAATCCAGATATATTAGATCTACTACACTTCCTTTTCTAAAGAAAACCTGTTACCTTCTCAAAGGTAGGTTGGCCTAGCACAATCTACCTTTTCTGAAATCATGTTGTATTTTACCCCAATTACCATTTCTCTCTCTGTCTTTAACTACTTTCTCTTTCAAAATTTGTTCTAAGACATTGTATATAATTGAGGTCAAATTAATAGGTCTGGTTTTTGGATCATGTTTTTTCACACCTTAAAAATACACACTATATCAGCCATTCTTCAGTCATAGGCCATGATCCCCAAGTTTAGGGCTTCATTAAAAATCCTTGTTATTGGGTTTGCCATTTCATGTGCATGTTTTTTAAAAAATATTCTTGGATGGAGCTTCTGTAGGATCCCAGTTTGGTCTCAGTAAGCTGTCCGAGTTTGGCTTCCACATTGGATGTGGTAATTTCTACTTCCATAGACTCATTTCTATTAGCCACCCTGCCGTTACCTCCAATCTCCTAATTCCCTATTAAAAACTGAGGCACAGTATTTATTTAGGTGTTGATCATGCCCAGGTTATTCTTAATCTTTACCCCATCTTCAGTGCTTAGCAGTCATACTTCTTTCCTTGTTTTCTCTTTATTTATATGGCTATAGAACCTTTTACTATTGGTTTTATTATCCTTTCTAAGGTCCAACTCTACTTGGCTTTTGACAGAGCTCATGTTTTTCCTACATTTTCTGACCTCCAAGGGATAAGTTTCTTGTTGATCCAGCCCATCTTCCATTCCATGTAGGCTTTCTGCTTCTTCTTAATAACTTGTTTGAGATGCTTGCTCATTCACTGTGATCTACAACCTCTCTCTACGAATTTTTCCCCTTGCTTGGTATGCCAACTTCATACAATTTTTGCAACTTTGACTTAAAGTAATTCCAAGCCTCTCCCACATTCACTTCCTTGAGTTCTTCAGTCCAGTCCACCTCCTTAAGTGATTACTTTGTTTTTTTAAAAGTTTGCCCTTTTAAAATGAAGGACCTTAGCTGAAGACCTATTTTTGTTTATCTTTCCATTTACCTTTGAGTGAATTAATCCATGATCATGCAAACCCAGGTTTCCCAACAACCAGTTATTCTATGACATCCTCGATTCTAAATCTAAAATGGCCTCACTTCTTGCTGATTCAATGACTATTTGGTGAAGAAGTTTGTCAGCTATCATGTCAAGGAAAATTTGGGCCCTCCTATTGTTAGTAGCACTAGTCCTCCAATCTAGATCTGGGAAATTAAAGTCTCACATAATCATACAATTCCCAGCAGTGTTTATTTCATTAATAATATTAAAGAAGTCTCTATTCATATCCAAAGGAAGGTCTATAGAACATTCCGAGCTCTATTATACAGTATTGTGCTTTCACCCATTAAGGAACAATCAACTGCTGCCAACAATATGGGACGGAGAGCTATACAAGAAAAATTTAGCACTGACCTTGAACCCAAACTAAGGCATATAAGCCTATCCTTGGTGCTGAACTAACTAAGGAATGTAATGAGTCAAAATTTGCAATATAAATCGGAGCTAAACAGGATATTTACGAATTAAATCATTTATGAATTATCAAAAAGTTACAAGCTAGCTAGGGAGATGGCAATGTTCTCCTAAGAAATTCAGAGAAAGAAACATGTGAAAGCTGACGAACAAATTAGTTTTATGTTGAAGTTAGATTTAATATTTAAACTTTCTTGGGCTAAAGTTTTAAATAAGTATTCCATATTAGCACTCTCAAAGGAACTCATGAATTGCCACACTCAGCTAGACTAGTGGTTCCTCTAGACAAGTGATCTGTCTCCTACAGTGGCCAAACTGCTGGGTGTTTCCAAAGAAACTAGCAGACAGACTGCAAAAGGCAGTCACAGGAGAACCTGTCTCTAGAGAACGTTTCCTCCAAACCCTCAATAGTTAGAGGTTGGCTTAGGCCCTCAAGCACAAGGATTAATATACCTTCCAAAACTGTTAATGTTTACTATAACAATCCTGGATATTTTTGTTGTCCGTGTAAATGTCTCCATTCTTCCAGAAGCCTGCTAGGCTCTTGGCCTGCATGATGTTCCACTGGTTAACTGTATGTTGTATGAAAAAAAAAATTCTTTCCTCAATTTTGAATTTGCTACCTTCCAATTTCGTTGAATGATATCTCTCATTCTTGTGTTACGAGACAGAATGACTAGAAAGAAATTCCTGATCTACCTTCTCCATTTATTACTTTGTACACTTTTATCATGTCCATTCTTATCCATTTCTTTTCTAAAGTAACCATTCCAGTCTCCTCAATCAATCTTCATTAGAGAGTTTTTCCATGACCCTACTCCTTCTCTTTGCTTATCTCCAAACCCTTTCCTATCCTGCAATAATCCCATAGCCAATGTCACGTGAAAAAAATGTTTAAGCAAAAACTGCAGGCATTAAGTAAAGGCATTTAGATATGTAACTATCTGATTGCACCTACAATTAGATAAGAGATTGATTATTGTCCATTTCTTTTGGAGGATGAGGTGCAGTGGACTAAACAGTTTTGAGGGTAGCAGCAAGAAGGTGGTCTTTAGCCCCGCCTTGGCTTCAAAGTGTTGTGCTGTCTCCAGCTCCTCCCACCAACACCAGAGAGATGAACAATATAAAGCAGACATGCCGCCTATTGGCCATATTAGAATCAGGCATCTAAAACAGTCTTTTTAGTGAGACATGGGCTTATGATGGCCTCTTACACATACAGGCACAGGCTCTCACCCAATGCATCGGTTGTCTTTGCTACCTCTTGTGATTCAAAGAAGTGACACGCCAGATTTTTATTTCCTCTTGGCTCTACTACACAGTCCAGCTATACAAGCTGCTGATTAATGAACGCTATGCTATAGAAGCCCTAATTACTGGCAAATGCACGCTTGCTAAGGGATTCCAGTTCTCACAGTCACAGCAGGAACTAACACGGTCTACAGGGCATTAATTTCAGATTCATATCTAGTACCTGACAAATACGGATAGCTATCATTTGTTATTTGGTCAAAAAGTAAAAAAAACATATTCACCCTTAATTATACAGAAAGTATTATTCTAATTCCTGGTGATTCAGGTTGGAGTAGTTGAAAGCACAAACTAAAAAAAAGATCAATCATATAAATCAACATCAATTTAAAAAATCCTAAAGGTAAAGATCTTATATTTGTTTAAGGAAATGTATTTGAATCTACTGCTGTATTTTTGCACCAGTCTCTAAATCTATTTTTACTCCTTTCCAAATGAGCTTCTGAAATCAACAAATTACAAATCACTCATTGGCACACTCATATCAAGTGTGAGTACAACAATGTGTGTTCTAAAAGTAAATGCATCTCTTCACTAGCAAGGGACTCCTCTTGGGCTCTGATTCTTCCCACAGGTGAACAGAAATTAATATCTATTGAACAGATTACAGCCGAGTAAAGTAGCCATAGAAATGCCTTGCTGGGGTGAAATAAGTGAGTTCTTCTTTGGCTGCTCTGTAAAATAATTATGGATTATTGCTATTACTACTTCCCAGAAGGAAAATCAGCTTCTCTCCTTGCCTGATAAGCAATGTGTTCTAATCTAATTTTAAAAATAATCAGAGAGTTTATTTCCTTAACTTCTAAAAGGCACAATAGGCCAAATTTTGCCTTCTGTTTCACCGAAGCACCCCAATGGGATTATGCTCATAACTATGTGGGAAAAGTAGCCTAGTACATATCAAATACTTGATTGCTTATATTTATCAAACTTTGTTTAAGATTCTCCTAAAAATCTGTCTGGGGGCATAATAATGTATATTTTGTAGTCAGTCATTCATAGATTAAAAAACTAAACATCACATGCAAGCATATATGGATACGCAGGTGGGATTTGTACCCATATGTAAACAAGCGGGAATTCCAAAGAAAGTCAAAATGATTTATTTCATTGCAACATAAATCATAGCTGAAACCTCAAAACAAACCACTTTTTGGATCTCATCTGAAAAACTTCTCTTGGAAGAAGGGACACCATCATTCTGCTCTTTTACAGTGAGCTCCTTAATGCATTTCGATGTTGACAGGCCATGAATCTTTATCAAAAAACACTAACGAATCCAAATTGAAAATACCTGGGCTCCAATATATGAGCAGTGTCGAGGGCTCTTAAAAAAGAGAGTTCTAACCAACCTTCCTCAGCCAAAGGAGAATCACCATGGGATATTGTCTTTAAAAAAATTATTGGATGGGGGAACTGGAGAAGCAGCAATCTGAAGAACATTTTAACTAAAGGACTTTCCTCATCCTGCCTTCTCAAAAAATACTAACACATTTGCATGCCCCCTGCACATAAACCTGTGGAAAATAAGCATAGAGACATTCCGAACATCTCCTCTCTAAAATGTTAAGCTGCAATTATCAGTGACCTTTAGGAGGTAAAGATCAAAGCTCACATCCTTTGGGATAATTTCCCCATTCATATTATTTATGGAAGTAGAACAACATGCCCAGCTAAAAAAAATGAAGATACACTATTAGTCTTTTTTCTGCCACAGTAACAACCTCCCAAACGAATGTGCTAATCCAGTTAACACAGTGATTCTGATTATGTTGCCCTTGAAATGCAAGGTGAAACAAGAAGAACCAAGCTTATCATTTTCAAACTCAGGAATGTTGTGACAACTGGGCCTGCAAATTTATCCAAATTGTGAGCTCAACTGGAAAAAGTATGTAAAAGTTAATAAGATGTTACAATAACCTATAATAACTAATGCTGGTGGGGAAAAAGGTATGAAAGGGAGACAGAATAAACTAAATTAAACTAAACCAAAAAGGTCAAGTTGAGATGATTCAAAGATTGTGTTGCTACTTAAAAACTTAAGCTTTATGCTTAAAATTATGCTGCTTAAAAACAGGAGATGTGAGGCTAGAAGTTAATGAGCCAATAATCGAGAAATCAGATATTAAGCCTAAATGGTGGACAAAATAAGGGGATGAGCTATTTCACCTATAATTCATTTTGGGGCATCCTTAGAAAGATTTTATTGGAAAAATATAAAAGAACAGAAGGAAGAACAAACAAGAAGAACAGAGACTACTGAAGCTAGCTTCATCATCATAGTTGCTACCCCACCATTTCCTGGGGCACCAGGTCTACATCATCCTGATCTGATCTAGACAGCCAGTCAAAGAAAGGGAACCAGATGACATCACCAACCTCACCAACTCCAACTAAATCCCAAATACCACCTTTACAGGCAACTATAGACCCACTGGATCATGGTGTATGCATAAAAGATCTAGTCAAGTGCCTGATGAATCTGCTTATGGCTGACAAACCCCAATTAGGGAGCGACAGCTTATGACAAATTTAACAGATCCATATGTTTTCTGAGTTGAAGTCAAAGATTACAGCATGCTGCTTTCTTCTTTCTCACTTTGTTTCCATTCTCTGGATCAAAGCCACTTTGTATTGAGCTGTATCCAGTGCCAGATATTCCCTCCAGATTGGATGGGATTCTGCCATACTCTCCCCCAACCCCGCTTATTACATTTATGTTGAATGACTTCATATCATTTTTGCATATATCAGGGTACTGCCGTAAAGCACAATCTTGCTATCTAGAGCAGTCTCAAATCTTGCCGTACAAAATATTCTTGGGGATATGGTCTCCTCCCATTCTCTTAACATGACCAAGCCATCTCAACTGCCTCTTTTTGATGCTGTGTCAACCCTACACAATCCAGCACCCCTGTGTTTATCTTCCCACTTTGTTTTCAAGATTTTATGCAGGCATCTCATATGGAAACTATTAAATTTCCTGATGTGCCTAGCATATGTAGTCCATGTTTCTGAACATTTAACCAGGGATGACAGCACACAAGTCTTGTAGATTTGCATCTTCACCTTCTCCAGTAGTTTGTTGTCATTCCATGTATTTTTCTGTAATGGCCCAAAAACCTTAAGTGCTTTTCTGATTCTCTTAGTCAGTTCAGTCTGAAGGTCAAGATTCCTGCTGATCTCAGACTCGAATTAGCAAAAGCTATCAATGACAATAATATTTACCCTATAGAGTTTACCTGGTGGGTAAAGAGGCATTTGTTCTTCCACCCTTTGGTACATAATCAGTTTTCTTGAAACTAATTGTCAACCCAAAGCTCTTGCATGACACAGAAAAACTACCCAAGAGATTTTGCAGGGAAGATGTACGGTGAGCAACCAAAGCCATGTCATCCATGATCAGGAAATCTCTTAGAACTGGCTCCTTCCTCTTTGATTTCTTCATCGGCCTTGTGATGTTGAAAAAGTCTTCATCTAGTCTGATTAAAAAATAAATACCATCACTGCTCTCCTTAAATGCATGAAAAAGCAGGAATGAAAAGTTCAAGTTAAAAAACACGGTCCTGTTTCACGCACTGCTGATGTCAAAGGCATTTGATTCCATGTTTTCATATACTAGAGTTGCCCTCATACTTTGTTGTAATGATTGAATAATGTTCAATAATTTAAGGGGACAACCAAGTTTCTTTAGAACAATCAAAAGGCCTTCTGTTGACTGTATTGAAGGCCTTCATCGGAACAATATGACAGGTGGTATTTGTTTTTCCTCTACCCCTCTCTTGAAGTTCCTTGACCAAAAATATCAATGGTGCAGTATCCTGAGCAAAAAGTGAATTGACTTTCAGGATAGATTCTTTCACCTACAGATTGCAGTGTAGGTAGCATAATGCAAGTGACAGCTTTCCTGGCACTGTTCCACAGGGAGATATAGTTGTCACAATCACTTCTATCACCCTTGTTTTTGTATAACTGTACAAATTGAGCAGCTTTGAAATCTTGCAGTATCATTTCCTCTTTCCAGCAGAGTAATATAACTTCATGAAGCTTTTGGAGTAGTTCAGTGTTAGCACATTTATAAATTTGAGCAAGCAAGCAGTTGTTGTCAGATGCCTTGTTCCCAGAAATCTATTCAATGGTTTAATGCAAATATTCTAATTTAGGCTTATTGTCCAAATCCATCATAACTTCAAACTTCAAAGCATCTGAGGAAATGCAATTTTCTCCCACAAAAGCTCATGCAATAAATAAATTTGTTAGTCTTTAAAAGTGACACAGGACTCCTTATAAAGTTCCACAGTGTTTAATCCAATGCTTGAGTTGTTTATCAATAATGATACTGCCATTTAAATCTTTCAGTAGAGTTATTTTCTTTTTTACTCTACCAAGTGCTTGTTTGATGTATTCGTACATTCCATGGCTATCACCTGTGTCTGTTGCTTTCTGATCATCACCACAGAGTTTCAGCCAAAAATCTTGGGCATATCTCCTATACTCCTTTTGCATTTTGAGGCTTTCTCAAGTTTCCCAGCTGTGGTGTTGCAAGATTTCTTGTAGATAGTTAACACTGTCCTTTTGTTCTCAACCAGTGATGGAAGCATTTCAGAGTGTTCTTAAAACCAGTCAGCATTTTTCACCAAACACAGTGACAGCAGAATTATACATGTTAGTTTTTAAGCTTTCCCAAGCCTCAGTGACTAAATGCTTAGGTAAACTTACTTTCAGAATTTCTTTATTGAATACTCTGCCTCTTTCTACAGGTATGTCTACACTACTGTTGCAGCAGGCATAAATGTAGTGGCATCAATTGAGTGGGTCTATATAGACCCGCTCAGTTGATTGAAGAGTGCTCTCCAGTTGACTTAATTGGTCCACTTACCTGAAAGGTGAAAGGCAGCATCGAGAGGAGGGCACCTCCTATTTACACAACTCTGAGAAGACACCATGGTACATCAGCATAAGTATGTCGATGGCAGATACACAAGCAATATTATATAGCTTGCGAATTTTCCGTTGACCACCATCACCAGCGTAGACCAGCCCTATGTCTTTAATTAGGCTGATGTCCGTCTGAGGGTAACTGGTAGTTTTACTATGGTAGATCTTATTCACGTTAATTCTGACTTTGCAGCAGAGTAAAGCATGATTAGTGTCATAGTCAGCACTATGATAAGACTCGGACTTTAAGGTGAGAAGGGACCAGTACGATCATCTAGTCTGACCTTCTGCAAAATGCTGGCCTCAAGATCTCACCCACCCACTCCAGCAATAGGCCACCAACCTATGACTGAGTTATTTACCTCCTTAAATCATGATTTAAGGACTTTAAGATACAGAGAATTCACCGGTAGGTGAACCATGCCCTGTGCTACAGAGGAAGGTGAAAAACCCCCAGAGCCCAGGCCAATCAGCCCTGGTGGAAAATTCCTTCCCGACCCCAAATATGGCGATCAGTTAAACCCTGAGCACGTGGGCAAGTCTCAACAGCCAGTTACCCAAGAAACAATTCTCTGTAATAACTCAGAACCCCCCCCCCCCCCATGTACTCTCCCCTCTTAGGCCACTTGTAATGTCCACCACACGTAGCCAAATATCAGTCAATTTCCAAAATAGGGTAATCATACCATCCCCTCCATAAATTTATCAAGCTCAGTTTTGAAAGCAGTTATGGTTTTTGCCCCCACAACTCCCCTTGGAAGGCTATTGCAGAACTTTACTCCTCTAATGGTTAGAAATCTGCATCTAATTTCAAGCCTAAATTTCTTGATGGACAATATATAACCATTTGTTCTGGTGTCCACATTGGTGCTGTACTCAAATAATTCCTCTCCCTCCCTGATGTTAATCTCTCTGATGTATTTATAGAGAGCAATCATATCCCCCCCTCAACCTTCTTTTGGTTAGGCTAAACAAGCCAAGCTTCTTGAGTCTGTGCAGGATTTCTTTCACATGATCCAGAGCCAGTGCAAGAGTATTAGGCACCCTAAGTGAACCAGCCTTGCATCCTTCTCTCCCGCTACACACACACACAATTAACTTTCAAATGAATATTGTGCATTAGGATGAATAAAAATTCTGCATTTATATCTACAGATTATTTTACATGAAAAAGAAAGTATTATGATACTGACTGTATATTCTCATTGACCTTTTCCCTCCCACTGCTGAAGCCTGTTTGTTTACCCAGTTTCATGAATAGTTCATTCATTATTTGCCACTCCCCAAATTTTGCCACTCTTAGTGACTGTCTAGTTTGCCCAAAGGCTGCAATGCCCCTGGCCTGGTCAGTACTAGACCAAATTAGTGTCAGTGCCCTGATCTTGGATATTTCTACTCTGTCTTCACAGTGATTTCCCCAGCAAAATAGGGGTTGGTAACACAAAATTTGACTTGCAGATTTCTAACACTGATTGGCCATTTTTCATGCTTTTTAGAATTTCAGTATTTGCCCAGAATACTAAGTCAGTTCTCAAAACTACATCCAAGTCTTGCATTAAAGTCACTGAGCATTTATATGGGCATCATTTTTATGAGTTTTCTCAATCCCGTCACCATACTGTTGATTGAGAGCGTTATTAAAAACGCTACCTGGGATGACAGTCATTACTATTTTTAATAGTATCTAAGAGCCAGCCAAACAATGGACCTTTTCCTTCTAAGACTGGACCTTACCAGCAGCAACAATGACATCTCCAGCCCATCTCAACTAAATTATTTTCCCTTCCCCAAAACGACTGTTATTAACATCTAAGAGACTGTCAAACAGGTATGGGAGTGGGCATTCCTTCTAAAACTGTCTATAGAGAAAGAGAAAGGGAACAGGCAACATTGTTAAAATGAAAGTCTTAATATTTTACACATCAAAATTATTTAGCTGTTTTCCTTCTTTTCTGTCTCTTTAATAAAAAGGTTAAAAGGATTTGTAAAATGCACATTTGCCATGGTACTAAGCATGCTGAAGTCTAAATACCAAACCCTGGACCTAAATTTTGCACACCCAAATTGTGCCGAGAGCAGACATGAATACTTAGGAATGAATGTACTTGAAACTCATTATTGCTAAAACAGTGATATGCAATAGTTCTAATAAATGTTTTGGAGAGAGCTTTTATAAAAAAGTTAATTTGTTAGTGATGAAGGGTATTTATTTTATTTTATGGAGACACTGCAGGTAAAGATTTTTCACAAGCCCAGAAGTATGGTGCGAAAACTAAAATTGTGTGTTTATATGTATCCAAGAAAATGAGACGGCAAAGAGGAATAGTCTCCCAAAGCTATATCTACAAAGAAACTCCACCAAGATGAGATCCAACATGAGACAAGTTCCGAAGGAGTAGCCATGTTAGTCTAGTTCAGCAAAACAAACAAGGAGTCCTGTGGCACTTTTAAAGACTAACACATTTATTTATCATATAAACTCTCGTGAGTGTAATCCTACTTCCTCAGATACATGAAATGGAAGCTGTTGCATGTCAGGTGAATAAATAAATACAAAGAAGGGTAAGTCACAAGGTCAGTTCAGTCTTTTTCAGCAAACCAAACACATTGTTTTGATTCAAACAGGTGGAAAAATGAGACAACATGTAAGTAGATTGTTTAAAGCATCCTTGCATGACTCTCTCTCCCCTGTAGCACATGCTTTGATAAGTAGTGTAACAGTTAAATATCTATCTTAGCTTTAATATCATTGGTCATTGAGATTTATACATCCAGTTTATGCCTCTTAAAGGCATTGCTTAAGTCTTCAGACTTAGGCAAACACCGCTTAGGAAGATCAATTAAAAGACTCCCACCATTGACTTCAGTGTGCTTTGAATGACATCATACAGCTCAGCTCCACCAAAAGACTTAGGCGCCTCACTCCCACTTTAGGCATCTAAATCCGAAATGTAGGCATCACTGAGATCCTCAAAATCCCTGCTTAGTTGCCACATAACCTTGGAAGCACCTATAATCCCTCAATACCTGACATTTGCATCATAAAGGAGCCTTAGTTTCTGCCACTGAACCTGTGCACAGTGCCTCACTATAGGCTCCCATCTCCGGGCTAAGCCCCAACAGGCTCCTCAAATCAGGTGAAGATACGTGTCCCTACTCACCTACCTCAGCTGAGGATCTTGATTCAATGGACTTGTTCTGAGTACACATTTGAGATCAAGATCCATTCAGAAGCTGGCCAGAAGAGATGCTTGACTTACAACTTTTAGCCTAGTAGTAGTCAAAACAATCAGGATTGGGGGAGACAGGTTCAATTGCGCCCCTCATCCAGATGGGGAGGAAAGGATATGAACAAGGGTCCTCACCTCTCAGGAAAGTGCTCTAATCACAGACCTAAAGGATATACACTCTTGTGGGTCTTTCACTATCTTTACTACTGATGCTGTTCTACTTTTTTTACTTAATCACGGAAGCAGAGAGTTTGGACCCTGGATCTTCCACCTCCTAGGTAAGTATGACCTAACCACCACACACAGTCACTCTTGTTCTCTGGCCCAGTAATTACTGCATGTTGCAATGCCTAAATCCCTTTGTGGATCCAGGCCTATGACTGTAACCAAGGTCTAAAGTGAAAGAGTTGTAAAAGGGCTCATCCTCCTTCAAACCCTTGCCGATATTTCTAGAAGATCCAAAGGAAATTTACTGAGTTTATTTATTTGTTGTCGAGAATATAGCCCTGTAGAATTTTTGCAATATGACACAGTTTAATCCGTTTGTATTTTATCCCATCTTGACCCCTATTTAACACTGACTAATAAATAAAACTGGGTTTAACATTGGTCATCATGCAGAGTTCAAAGACAGGACATTTAATGTGCATAAATATGCTTGTGATAGATATGACTACTGAGTGCTGTCTAGAGAGATTGTTCAGTGTTAATGGAAATCAGAGGAATTCATCTGGCAACATTCCTCATAAATGAGAAGCCCATAAATTAATTTTGCCCACAGGCACTTAACTTCGGCAACTGAATTATTCCTATTTGCTCAAAGAGGAGGATACATGCAGATTGCTTGATGCAGATAATTCCATATCTTTTGTGTTTCCTTTCCCTTTTTTACATAGAAGGGATCTGTATCATGAAAACAGACAAAGTCTGTGAATGTAGTTTGAACAGTTACATAAACTGTAGCCATGTAGACTATGTAACAGTTCTGTGTTATGACTAAAAAGTGTCTAAAATGGGGAAAATGTTCTTATATTCTAGAGCTCAAAATTGTTTTCCCAATTTAAGTCTTTTTTTTTTTTTTAAAGAGAAGGAAAATTTTGCTTTCCTGAAAAGCCTGTCAAGCCTCTGCCTGATGAGAATTAAGCCATCCACATACCCTCATAAACACAATTTATAATGGAAACACCAACTGGTACCTTTTAACTACAGCAGCCCTGGCAGGAGCCACTATAATTAGGCTAGAAACATTCTGCTTTGAGTCATGAATAGAACGCACTTAGTGCTGTTTGTTATACAGGACCATGCCATCCAAGTGCAGGCAGCAACAATTACTTCAAAATTCACTGAAAGATAACAGGTGATTTAAAGGGGAATCGTGTAAGTCTAGTTAAGTAGCAACTTTAGAAGATTATTTTCAATTACTGAGATAACATCATGACTTTTCTCAGGAAAAAAATGGAAAGCTTCTTCTACGCAGCACATACAGTATATGAAAGGCTTAAGAATAGTTTCCTGTCACCAACAATATCAACCTATTACTAATACTCCTCCACTCTTCCTTTCCCTCAAGCCATTTTGCCAATTATTTACACCATTTTCTTTGATCGATGAATAAAGAGCAGCTCTCCACTCTAGACAGCGGGTTACTGAATGCCCCTTTTCAGATGCTGTTTAACTTGCTCTCAAGAATACCCAGCTGATGGTCTCCTTTTTCCAACGAATCTACAAAGCCACACCCTAGCTTTGACTTTTTGCATAGAACTCCTCAGAGCAGGATACAACCACAAAGTTTTGATCCTCTGACTTAAACTAATGTTAAGTCTTGCAAGCAAGAATTCAAAGTCTCTTTTAATCAGAGTTCTGGTCTATACCTGCTGCTGTTTTCAGCAGCAGTCAAAGAGAGATACACAAGTTACTTAAAATAACTTGCATTATCTCCCTTCGACTTTCTAACATCCACTTACCTAGGCGGCTTCACTGTGCTAAGTTGAAGGGAAATGCCCTCCCTTCGCCTCATTGCTACTTGAGGGGGTGGACTTCAGGGACTATCTTCCCAATTGACTGAGCAGGTCTTCACAGACCCCTCAATCGAACCAGGAAGTTCGAACCGATGGCGGCGAGTTTGCTGCCATCAGTATAGACATACCCTGAGTAAACGACACAGCTTCACCAGCTCATGTGGGAATGCTGCAGACCCAAATCCCACCTCTGACTTCTCTCTGCAAATTAATATATTAATTGGCCGATACACTTGCTATTTGAATAACATGTGCTGCATCCTCTGGTTGTGTAGGTGTATACACAAAGTGTCAATATGCCACATATGGTGCACAATGTAACATGAGCCCTGATGGCCCCTGACATTTTCAGCCCTCCTTCCTCACTTTGTTATTTACTTCTCTATGTCTAAGAGGAAGAAATCTGTGTGTGTATTACATGTTCAGACTTCCTTAGGTTTTCTACTGTCCAAGGATTTAAAGGGCAATTCATTCATAAATAAATCTAAGATTTATTTTCTTCAGGGTAGCCAAGAGGAGACATGGTCATGGACTTGTAATAGTCCCCTAGACTTAAGGTGACTGCTACAGATATTGATAGAATTAACAGTGCAATCTTGTAACACTCCCATCGGGGCACCATCAAACTTGTGTTGTTACAACTCAGGGCTGAAGCTCTATAGTACTTTAGCCCCATAAATAATCTCCACTTGTCTTTTATGGTGGGTTCCATCAGTACAAAAATCAACAAAAATAATTCCCAATGGTATGGTCACTGACAAGAAACAGACCTACTAGAGGTAAAATAGGTAAAAAGGAATTGTATGGCAGCATAATCAATGACTTAACATCATGAAAAAAAATCTTGGAAGAGAAAAATACTTTTACTGTCCCTACATTTAAGCTCACAACAACTGTCCACCTGCAAATTAGCACAATTCTATCAGTTCATCACCTACTTTAGTGCATGTGTGTCAGATTCACAATTTGTACAACACAATTTATTCACTCATGCTGTCAAAAAGAATGTCTATCTTTAAAAAAAAAAATCCCAGCCCATTAAAAATAACTCCCTAATCTTCCATCCTTCCAATAGAGCTGAAGTGCACTTCACAAACACAGCACACAAGCATCTTGAATTAGCAGGGAACTATTTTTAAATGCATGAAGATATGAAATTAGTTTCATGGGGAATGAGAGCCTTGGAGATTATTTACTTTCCTTTAATTACATTGACTCACCACTAATTTAGCTTTCCTATGGTACTAAATATTTCACACTAGGATTCTGAAACCAAAGACATGAGAGTACAGTTTTGAACACTTAAGGTTAGTGACATTATCAACACTTAAGAGCATTTCTCCTATTGATTTACCACAATGATAACAGATAAGCAGGACTCTACTGTACCAATAACTTCCTGTGTGTATCTGCCCTCCCCCCCCCGAAACTTAGGATATCTATTCAAAAGTAGGTGGCTTTCTTTAAGAAAACTCGGTTAAAATTCTGAGAATTACCCAATGCTACTGTACAAGTGCATTCAGCTATTCACATGGTAGGAGAAGAAGCAATGACCAAAGCTTAGGGAAGGAAAAGTTTAGAATTCATATGAGAAAAGTATTGTTCACAGTTAAGATGGAATAGTCTTGCAGTGGAATAGTTCTCAAGGAAAGAACTTAAGGGACCACATCTAATGATATATAAATATGTACATTAGTGGAAATAAACAATGCATTGTTAGATTGCACACATCAGTCATCAACACACGTGACATGAGCATACCTACTGGTCTGCCACCAGCTTATAATACCACAATGGACTACAGGCACAGAAGTAATTCTTCCGGTCTACTCTGTGCTGATTAGGCCTCAACTGGAGTATTATGTCCAGTTCTGGGTGCCTCATTTCAGGAAAGAGGTGGACAAATTGGAGAAAGTCTAGAGAAGAGCAACAAGAATGATTAAAGGTCTGGAACACTTGACTGATGAGGGAAGATTAAAAAAGCTGGATTTGTTAAGTTTGTAAAAGA
Organism: Pelusios castaneus; assembly: GCA_007922175.1. NCBI lineage: Eukaryota > Metazoa > Chordata > Testudines > Pelomedusidae > Pelusios > Pelusios castaneus. The sequence goes on along the minus strand of ML685807.1, from coordinate 977,787 downwards.
GGAGACTGAGGGAGGACATAACAGTTTTCAAGTACCTAAAAGACTGTTTTGAGGAAAAGGGAAAAAAATTATCTTCCTTAACAGCCAATGATAGGACAAGAAACATTGGGCTTAAATTATGGCAAGGGAGGTTTAGGTCAGACATTAGGGAAAAATTCCTAACTGCCAGGGTGATTAACCACTGGAATAAGTTGCCTAGGCAGGTTGTGGAATCTCCATCATTGGAAATTCTTAAGAGCAGGTTAGACAAACACCTGTCAGGGATGGCTTAAGAGGGTATTTGGTCCTGCCATGAGTGCAGGGTACTGGAGTTGATGACCTTTCATGGTTTCTTCCAGTTTCTATGATTCTATGTAGTAGCATCCCAGAGTAAGAACATTACACATGGAACTTGCTTTGATGTTAAAAAAAAATCATGCACCCCCAGTTTTCCTCTGCAAACATATAATAACTAGGATGCTACTGAGAAAGATACTGCAAGAAAGGAAAGAGGGGCAAAGCAAATTTTTAAAAAAAAAATCAAAGGGGGCAGAAGAGGAGGAAGTAATTAGTAAAAAGAGAATGGAGCAGAAAATAGGAAGGAGAAAATTATACAGATGAAAAAGAGCAACAAGATGAGAACTAAAGTAGGTAAGTTAGAAGCACCAGCAGAAAAGAGGAAAGACAGACTAACTTGGAAAAATCAAAGGAAGGAGGAGACAAACAGAAATAAAGGTGGACAATATAAGAGACAAAGAAAGGATGGAGAGGAAGAGAAATAGAAAAGATAGATACAATAGCAAATATCCACCACTCCTGCTCCTTATCTTTTCCCTGAAAATGACAAAGGAAACCAACATTTAAAGGAAAGCTATTAAAGTGTGAATTTCTTTGAGCCATTGAGGCTTCCAGAACCTATACTTGTGACTTCCTGGCCAGCAACTGGACTCCACTCCAGACCTCTTCAACACCCATGATACTCTGAGTGAAGAGGCAAGTCATGATTGATTTTCCCACTCGTAGACTGCTGGATGCCATGCATAATATAAAATTCACTCTGCACCTTTGATGATGACCAACTTTCAACAGGCAAGAGAATTAAAAGTTCAGTCTGTCAAAATATCCCACACAGCCACAAATTTACTACTGTGCACTTGTAACAAAAAGGGCTGTCATTAAGTAGAGCTGTCAAAACACTTATTATGGTGTATAGTACTAATAATCCTTCTATCACCTGTCAATGGCCAATTTATCAGGGAACATTGTGGACTGTTGAGCCAATTAGCCAAGCAATCTCTATGAAATAGCTTTACTAAAGGTTTTCAAGGGAGATTTTGATAAAGAAGAATGCTCTTATTTAGGAGACACCATTGAACATCTTATCACTCCAATTAAGTGACTGTTGAAATTTAAAGGGAAAGGAAGAGAGAGAGAGAGATGTTCCTTCAAGAAAGTCTGAAGAGACTTCAGAATAAATAAAGATTTTAATAAAGAAATATTTTTAAATATCTCAGCAGAGTGTCTTCTTAGATTAACATAAAACCAGGCATTAGCTGGGAAGTTCCAATCTAAAGTGGCACTTCACAAAAAAAATTAACAATGAGATTGCATGAAAAAGCACAGCTAATGTTATTGAAAGAGGACTGTGCCAAGTGCCTGCAGAGTAAGAAAGAGTCCCTGCTCCAAGTAATATTATAAAGGTAAGGAATTAATATTTTTGTAGTCACTAATGAAACTGTCTGATGGATACGATGGTTTCTGTTTCTTTTTGTTCTCCTGGTGATAGAGACAATTAAGGTTGTCTTGGTGACCTTTATAGTTAGCTATGTATGTTCATACTTTAGAATGCTTTTTGGTCTTACAAGTGGAACCTTAAAACTTGGAATTTTCTTTGTGTTTTCTCGAGAAAATTGCAATGTTCTCAAAGTTTTTTTTGTTTGAAATGACAGATTCTTTCAACCTTAGCCACATGTTAACTAACCCTTTTCTTTGGGCATTTCTTAGGCTAATAAAATGTTTAAGAACTGATCAATGAGAAGACTTCCTTCAGATACTGCCAGGTGCTCTGACTGACCTTTCAAAACCACAAAGAAATGAAAGCTATTCTTTTACAGACAGCCTCCTGGCTCCCTATCTGGCTTTCTTTGTCACATTTCCCATGTAGCTTTTCTCTTCCTGTACTCCCTGCAAGCCAGACCCACCTATCTTAGGCTACATCTACACTATAAGCTAGGATACGAGTTCCCTGCCTGTGTACACATACACGCTTTAGTAGGAGTACAAAATGGCAGTGAAACCACATGCAGGTACTGGCAGCAGAAGCAGATTTAGCTGTGATGAGTTCCAACCCACCTGAAATCACTAGGCACATAGGCAGCACAGCTAAGCAGCATCTCCACAGCCATTACACTTACCACTGTTTGGCTGTGCTGCTATTTATGCTCATGTTCGCTCAGTGACTGCTAGCACAGGTATGTGTACATGAGCAGGGGAAATCACACCCCTAGCTTGTAATGTAGACACAGTCTTAGGTGTTTACATAATCTGTCTTAGTCTGTGGCTTCCAGGCAGTCACTCCTCCCTCTCCTCCTACGGGTTTCAGCATTTGAGCTATGTCCACTTTGGAAAAAATATGTATAAAATTGGTGCATTAACGCAACACATCCATTGAAATTGCACATATACATAATGTGTGGGTATATTTTTAAATGTAGGGCCATCTGGGTTTTGGATTTACACAATACCACCTTTAAATATCTAAATAAATGACTGCCTAAACTTTTTCGAGAACATTTTAAAATCATTTCTAGACTTTATGATATACTGAGAAAATAAAATTTGAAGTAAATGACATTTGTGTTTTTTAAAACCCCTATCTTTCTGAAACCTCTTGTTTGATTTCACTCATACTAAAAGAAAGAAAGAAAGAAAGAAAGAAAGAAAGAAAAGCAGCTAGCCTGAGATGAGATGTTTGAGGCGAACTGGCTTGGTTTTAGTGAAGTTAGGGAAGACTGCAAATTCGCCCAATAATGGTAAGGGACCTTCATCCTTAATTATGGAAGCTCTCATACTCCTGCATAATATTGTACTAATAAAGCATCTATTTTCTCTTGTAATCTCTCTGTGTGTGTGTGTGTGTGTGTGTGTGTGTGTGTGTGTGTGTGTGTGTGGTTAAGGGATTAGAATTTCAGAGAGAGTTAAAACATTTAATTTCATACAACTGGTCAAATGTGCATAACCACAACCATTATCATCACTCACAATTATTAGGCTAAGTTCATTCCCTGGGAGAGACTTCCCAGTTATGGACTTCATTCAGCCTGCACAGAACAGGTGCTAAGTGTTACATCTAGATAGATAGAAAGTGCCAAACCTAAATGGGAATGCAGCAGAGACCAATCCCACGAGTACTGGTGGTGGATACGCCAGTGGCCTAAGAAGGGAGGGTAGATGGAGTGGGTTCTGAGATGTTCCAGAGAATTCTGTCTTGGGTGACTGGCTGTTGAATCTTACCCACATGGCTCAGAATTTAACTGATTGCCATATTTAGGGTCAGGAAGGAATTTTCCCCCAGAGCAGATTGGCTAGAGCTCTGGGGGGGGTTTCGCCTTCCTCTGTAGCATGGGGCATGGCTCACTTGCTGGTGGATTCTCTGTATCTTAAAGTCCTTAAATCATGATTTGAGAACTTTAATAACTCAGTCATAGGTTACAGGTTTATTGCAGGAGTGGGTGGGTGAGGTTTTGTAGCCGTGCAGGAGGTCAGACTTGATGCTCATATTGGCCCCTTCTGGCCTTAGAGTCTATAATGAGAACTCTGTATGTTACTCATGTTCCCAGGGTCCCTGGTGGGGTTGTGCGGCCTGTGCTGAAACCTATGCTGAAGCTCATGTCTCTGCATCTACACTCTTATTTTTGGCCATGCTAACATAGCAAAGTGATCACTGATATCCCTACCTGAATGGCAATCGCATCGCAGATTGCAGTGTATGCCTATTCAAAGCGAGATCATATAATGAGCTATATTTCGTATATATCTCCATCAGCCCTGCTCTCCCTTTGATTACATGCTCTTAGCAGAAAAGCATGTCAGATGGGGCTTGATACTACCATGGAAGACTACACGCAATGCTTTACCTTGAACTGCACTTTACCAACATTGTGTTCCATGCTTCACACCCACAAGCATTTGCAGGAGCCTAGCAAGGGTGCCTTTCCTGATTACCAGTTTTGGCTTGCAACAATTTAACTGCCTCCAGCAAGGAAATGAGAGCCCTCAGTATTCTTTGAGGGCTATACTACACATGTGCCAGTTAAATGCCGTATTCTGTAGAGTAGACATGAAGACCATTCATTTCTATTGTAAAACATTAATAGTACAGAGCTAGTATACTTGTCATTCTACACACTCTCAAGTCAGGAAGAGTGTATACAAAACTTAACTTTATTTAATAGTTCAAACACTTGTATTCTTTAAGAATCCATATATTTCCCCGTAGACTGCAATTAATACATTGCATGGGGAACTTCAGTTTATTGAGGCACACATAATAGACATCAAATGTGTGACAACAGATTTCATGCTGTTTGATGTGGATAACATTTTTTACTAAAACACACAAAAAAGAGCTCAAGAAACAGCAGCCCACCTGTTTTATACAGTTACTCTTTCCATTCTTCAGAATACTGAAAAAAGAAAATTATTGAAACAATTAGTATCTCTTATTTACATGGCACTAGTAAGTTAGAAATAGAGACTGTGTGTGGATGTGGATATGCAGGGACATCTGCCCCTCCAGATTTCCTGCTTGGCTTGTACAAAGCATGCTCACAGACTGAGCAGTTCAGTAATACTGCTGAAACAGGCTACCCTCACTCTGCTCCCCAACTATCACCAGGCATGGGTCATTTCTGGTTAGTTGCTTTATAGACACTATACTGGACAACTATTGTGAATTCTGATATTAACTTCAGTATTACCCCCTCAGTCTCCAGGTCTCTGGTCTCATAACTGTACATCACCCTGAATCATTTACAAGGCACAAGCAGCATGGAGGTTAGATCAGTTAATTGAATAGTTACTGCAAAATAATGTATTTTATTTCATTACCACAATAGG